>VXBH01002008.1:0-69807 GCA_013400035.1 Rynchops niger | reverse complement strand
AAGGAACTCCAGAGCTTTGCTAAATCCAGCAATGTTAATATTGAATGCTTTTGGCTGGGAGAATGAGCTTGGCCAGAAAAATCATGATACAGAATCTGCAGCATTATTTGCAAAGCTCTGATGCCCCAACTTTTTGTCCTTCCCTACCCTATTCTGGATTATGTATCAAAACATGGACTCCATTACGTACATGGGGACCTTCCCCAATATTCATTTACTAATACAGCAACTCATTAAGTAGTTGATTTTCCAAAGTGTTCACCGGCTCAAAACTCTCTCAGTACTCAAAGAACAAGCTTTTCCCTATGTGTTGCTCTGTGATCCTTCTAGGCCAGGATGGAAGAGAAAATCTCACACTTGTGAGGGCACAAAGAGAGTCGGATATACAAAATGGAATAGCAGAGCACAACCAGAGAACTCACTGAATATTGCCGTCTGGTGTGCACGCAAGCCATACTCTGTCACTGTCTACCTGGAAGCCCCAGTTCTTCCGAAATTATTACTACCATTTCTTATAACTACCTCACTTGTCTCTCAAGCACATCTCCCTCAGGCTGACTCACGTATTACTAGATCTTGTCATTGTCTTCAGGCCTACATGGAATTCCACTGTCTTAACCAACTAGCCAGCTATCAGAAACAGGCGCAGAGCCATAAGAAAAAGGAATATATCACCAACCCCACAACCAGGTCTTCTGCTGTCTTCCCCCTCCCATCCTCATCCCATCCTACAGGATTGCCCACAGCTGTTTTACAATCCCTGTGAAAGAGCTGGATTTTCAAAATATTTAACCAGGAGCAAGAGGCGCTGCTAAAACTTGCATCAGCCCCCACCCACACCACTCTGTCCCCTGTGTGGTTCCCTAAAGCCTTACCAGCCTTTTAGCTTCTCATACATTTAACAAAGGAGGAAATAAGGTCTGGATTTAGGATTGCTGGGGGTTTACCTACTTCCTTAAGCTGAGGCTCTAAGGCATCCCAGATCAGCCATCAAATCAGCTGCCAAGGTGCAAACCAGAGGTGAGGGGTTGAAGCCCAAGTCACCTGATCACACATTTAGCATTTCTAGTCCCTCTTATTTTCCCCCAGTGTTTTCACCTTCCTGCTTTGCTTTCTTTTTCTTCCTCTTTATCCCGCCTCTGCCAGACAGTGGCCCTTACTACCAGTTGTCACCTCTCCGAATTCCCTGCCTTTACAAAAATGTACAGCCAGGGTAGAGAAGGCACTGAATGTCTGTAGATACACGCGCTGCAGCAAGGCTTCTCTCCTCTGCTCCAATGCATGGCACCCAACATGACAGCGAGCTGCCCTTCCAAATGTCTGCGCCTCAGAACAGCGGTGCATAATATTCAGAGTCCCCAGTCAGCTCCCCCCATTCCACAGGCCAGAGTGTCCCAGGATGGGGCATGCATACATAAGCAAACACAACCAGCAAGCCTGTGCATGCAAATTTTCTGACAGCTAATCAATTATTAAGAAATACCTAGGGCCAAGAGGGATATGGAATACAATGCATCGTCACTTCCTTAATCCCTTCACTCCCCTGGGAATTGCCACTATTTGGCGACCAGATTAGCTTTTTCACTTGCTATTATCCATGCAGTGATTTCCATGTGCCTTAGGCACTAGTCCCTTTTTGTTCTCCACCTTTTACTGTTCCCAGCGTACCTCACCACCCTATTCCAACCCATTCCAAAATTCTCCACCTACGGATTTCTCGCTGGAAGGAACTAGCAGGGTTCTCAGTGCCTACAGTCTCTGTCTCCACTCACTCCTCAGTGGAGACTCATGAGCTTCATGCCATCTACAACTGTGCTGTATGCACCAGCTTCTAGATTCATAGGATGGTAAAGCAGTCCCCAATGTCATTTAAAAAAAAAAAATAATAATCAAGTTGCTTATTCTTCTGATGGCAGTTCCTTAAAAGCCTCAAAAAAACCTGAACGGTTAAAAACTCAAGCAGCAAATGCTCTTTCAGGTGCCCTTTTTTTTTTTTTTAACCTCTTTACTATTGTGGTTTGAAAGCTGACCTCGGGATTTCGACAGCACTGTCCTCGTAGTTTTTCATGCTTGAGGCTGCCACCGGCTGTGAGTGTTGAGAAAGCAGAAAGCTGGGAATATCGGGATTTAAGGAGAAAAAACCCAGTAACAATAAACAGGAATGCAGCAGAGAACTTTCTATCGAAGACCAATGCTCCTGTGGGCTCCTTTGTCTTCTGCGTTGAAGACCACAACATCCTGGCGACAGGAGCTACAGAAGACAGTCAAAGCCTCCATCTATCTGTAAGAAGTGTTTAATTTACCCTTATGTTTTTTGACTTGAGCATACAATGCCATAGTTGATGTGAAAGATGGATAGATAAACCTAAAATGTTGAGTTCTGAAAGATGCTGGCTCTATCTGAAACAATTAATCTTCCTGAAGTGAATGTGCTCTAATAGGGTGTCCAGGCACACGGCATTCATCAAACCACATCTATCCATCATGCTGTGCCAGATACAGAGCTTGGCAGGGCTGCACGACTGCTGGAAAACAGTGCACCTCTGAATCTCCATAAAGTAGTTTCTTTAGGTAATTATTTATGTTTTTCCCAAAAAAGAGGAGCAGAGACCTCTCACAAACGCTACTTCCTTCTTATAAAGACATCAAAAGAGAAAAATTCTTCTCGCCTATTTGACACAAACAAAACGGAGAAGCTCATCTGAAGTTTTAAAATCTATTCTTTTTAAGGATGGGGTGCCCCAAAGAGATGCCACCAGTACAAATGACTGTACTTTCAAACTGTATATAAAGAGCAATTATTATGCCACCCTGATCAGTGTTCCTACACCTGATGTAAAAGAAGCTGCTGTCAGTTTATTTGCTCTCTCAGTGCTCAGCATTGCCAGCAGAAGGCTAGAGATCCTGATAGAAGACACATGTACTAATATACATATGTAGGAGAGGAGGGGGTGGACAGAGGAAAATAAGGCACTGTTTGTGCCCATCCTCTATAAGGAGAAAGGCAAATGCTGACCTCCAGAAGAGATTTTCATAGACCAAAGTGGAACCCATATCCAAGATATTAACATGGCTCACTGCAAGCGTAACAGCAATGATGTATCATACTACATCTCATTCGGCTATAGAAAAAAAGCATCACAGAACTTAAGACTACTGGGGATGGCTAAAACAAACTAAAGGGACAGAAGAGATACTTATCAGGGAAGACTAAACGTTCATTCGTGTTTTAATCAGAAAGCAGGAAATCAAGTGACCCAGTGTCAAAAAAGATGAACAAGTTATTCTTAGCTATTTTACATATACTGGAACAACCAAAGATTAAAAAAAAAAAATTAAGTGCTTCAGCTAACTAAAACTTCTTCACAATACTGTTGGGCGGTTAACCCGCAGAACTCATCACTCTTTCCTTTCCCTGTACCCTCACACAAGAAATTTTTGGTTTTTACAGCACTTGACTGCTACGTGCAGCAAAAACAGCTTCCCAAAACCACGCAGAGTTTTCATGCAAACGCAAGACTAACTGTAGGTCTGATGTCTTCTTTTAACTGACAAAGGGAATTTATTCACATAGAAAGTTGTTTTGCTCCATGAAACAGGCCTCCCTCATCAAGGTTACAGTAGTCAACTCAGCAACAACTTCACCTTGAGCAGGCTATTCAGAGCTGAAACAGTCCTTATCTGTCTTTCTCCTCGTGACTTACCTGGGACTGACCCTTGCCAGAACAAACAGAGCCAAGGAATACCTTCTTGAATAAAAAAAAGCAAGAAAAAGCACACAGACAGCATTAGGTCCATTTTGAGTTATCAATGGAGCTGGAATCTGTTCTTCCGCCTTAAGAATTACCAACTCATGCCTTTAATTACACTGTTCCCCCAGCCCAACATGACAGGTGTCTCTTTTCAGCCCAAGGACTTCTTATATCCCCACATTCTGAGCCGTGGAAGACTGGGGCTGCAACAGAAATGTCCATCTGAACTCTTCTTAACGGTGGCTGTGCAGACCTACCATGCTGCTGCACTAAGAGCCTGACAGCCTTCCCACATGCTTTTCCACCTAAACCTAACAGTCAGCTGCAATTTTTTTTTTTTACAGTCAGCTGCAATTTTTTTTTTTTTATTTTTTATTTTTTTTTATTTACAGGGAACTTAAGAGGGGTCATTCCCTGGTGCAATCCCAAGCAGAGACTTCAACCAATCTATCCACGTCCCAGTGAGTATCATTCTTGGTTCACGGCTATATGAAAACGCAGCCTAGCTAATGGGAGCACAATATGCAAGATGCCAGAGCACCTCTGTGATTTACAGTATGTCTAATGAGCAAATCCAATGAAGAGGTTTGTTGTCTACCATAAAACCAGATGGATGTACGCAGTGATTAGAAGCAATTAACTCCATGCAGCACTACATAACTTTCCATCATAAATGTACTTTTTTTTCCACCCCATTAGAGGTAAACAGGCAAATACATGAAAAAAGGAACACTCCAACTGAATTTCATATATTCGTATGCTTGGGTCAGGTGGAGGATAAGAGGCAGGCAAGAAAAAACCAAGAGGATCGAACAAGTTCACAGTTAAGAAAAAAAACCACACACATGTAGCTGACTAACTTGGCAATCCAAAGCCATCTCTGCCACATATAGTCGTCTTCAGGTGACACAAGCCTTTACTTTTACTTATCCTGATGTCACAACTGCCACATAAACACAGCAGCCAAAAAACACAGCTTACAGACCACCTTAGACACATCATTTGAGTCATCAACAAAACAGCCATAAGGCCCTAACAACAGTGACAGAATACTTGAATGCTTTCAGTCAAAGTGACACAAGGACACAGCCCAGGGAACTGAGGTTCTGTGTGCTAAGAGAAAATGACCAAATCATTAGAACACAGTGCTTCTCACTACTACCACATAGCTTTCAAGCCCTTGGTATAGGTAGTACTGCCAACCTAGATGCATCCCCAGTGTCTTTTTCACTGCACGTGGACAAGCAATAGAATCCCTTTCTGAAAGGCCTTGCAGAAAAGTTTGCAGGGCTTCAAAAAGCAATTTGCCATATATAAGAAAATTCAGTGTAGCTAGGGCTATTGACAAGAAACATCACCACTGACTCCAAAAGTATCAGAGGGCCAAAACTGTGAATAACATACCTGAAGGACCAGAACCTTTTTCATACTTACCACTTTGACAAGGACAGGAAGCCTCACTAGAGCTACCTCTGGTATTCCCTAATGCCATCAATCACTCCAGTCTGGCTTACTTAAGAGATTCAGAAAGAGAAAAACAATTAACAACCTAGTGCTACCAGCAAATGTTTAAGGACAAGAGCTCCTGGGTACAAACTCTGCTTATGAGCCCATAAGCATTTAAAGCCATCATCATGGGAGTATGGACTACATATCACCCTTGGGCTGCAGCAGAAATAAGGCTTACACAAAGGAGCACCATCACCCTGTCACTCAAAGATCTACGCTAGAATGATAAGCGCCTCAGAGAAGTACGCCCAAAAATGAGCATATAAATTAACTTCCCTATTCGTTGTCTTTCCCACAGTTCTCTGGTCCAGTGCAAGAATTACAGAGCTGGATCAGAGTTACGTTCCAGCTGGAACAGAATCCAATCTGTGACGGCAATGCATACCAGGTAGTTCAGAAGTCAGCTTGACAAGTTCCACAACAAGCAGTAACCAACTAAACAGCTTTTGGAAGCTGTTATTCCCCAACTCCAAATTGCTGGTATAGTTGGTTTGTACTGAAAGCACTGATAGGTGGATGTGGGGTGATTCTAACAGAGTAGTTTTCAAAAGCATTCTGCACTGGTACCTATCTGTTTCTGTCCAGTTAACTAACAGTAACTTTTACCCAAAAGAATTACCTTCAACTACATCAGCTGTAATAAAAATTATGTGTTTCTACAATTACCGCACAATCATTTAGCTGTACTTTCACTGAAGTTTATACAAAAGAAGTGTTTTGTACGCTTTTAAGGCTGGTTAGTCATTATTTCCAGTGGAGATGGCAGAGGTTAACATTATTATTTCCCCTATTCCTGTCCACTGCTTTGCAACAAAGCAAAGCTTTCAGACTCTGCAGGTCTGTAACCACTCAGTAACCACTCAGAACCAAACATCTACTGTTCTGAACTCACACGTGCGACAAGTTTCTCATGCCTATTTGAGTAAGTCAAGCAGAAGAGGAAACTCCTCACCGCTGCTGCTAGAAGGGGTCTAGTAAACACTTTGCCTCTGCCACCCCAGTGTTCAACCAGCAGGCATCTGCTTTATTGAGTACTTAAGTTCTGCTTGACCAGCATTGTCTAAAATGAACCACCACAACATACCATTGAGTTTGGCTTGGATGGAACAAAAACCTCTTCAAAAAAGCAGCTGTCCACACAACACAGAAACTGGACTCTGAAATGACTTGGACCCGATCACCTAGACCACTTGCGCAAAGTAACTGTGAATTCAGAGTGCCACTCCCAGCAGTAACGGTACCACCAGTCCACCAGACCCTTGGAGCTCCCTGCAAATAAGGGATGCGTTGGTCAGGCTGTAAAAAGAAGCAGTAGCTGGTGAAGTGAAAACACATGTCCCTTTTCAGTAAGGTATTATTAAGTTTTGACAACGTCCAGGAACGGAGATCCCAGCAGCAATCCAGGTCCCTGTTCGAATGCGTGACCGCTCTTCGCAAAGAATTAGTTTTTCCCTTATATCTAGTTGGGATTTCCTGTGTTCCACCTTGTCCGTCTCACCTGTCAGCGTTCACCCCCCAGGAGAGGCTGGCTCTGCCTTCTCTACGCTCTCCCATTAGGCAGCTGTAGACAGCAGCGAGACCTCCCTTACTCAACATCCCGCTGAGGTCTTAGGTTACCTTAACAACTTCCTTTTTCAACCGAACACTTTCCCTTGCCTCAGCCTCGCTTCCTACCTCAGGCCTTCAAACACCTGTGTAACACTGAATTAGTACAGCCAATGAAATCTTCTGGTAGAGGAATGCAGCCGATTGCCTTCTGCTCCAGTTGCCTAGTCTCGTGAAGATGACTTACAGAGCTAACAGGAAGACTACCTAAAGAGCGTAGGCTTTTAAAAGTGCTGCTCACTACATGGATTTCTGCAAAGTCCCAGGATTCTCTGCCTTTTATCTCTCAGAAAATAAAGCCACAGAGAAAAGGCAAGGAGGGGGGGGAGGGAGGGAGCAAAAAGCTGGCTTGTGGCAGTTTGAAATGAGCAAGATGTTAACTAATTTTACTTTTAATCTTCCCTTTTGCTGCAAAGTGAGCCATTCAGGCATCACATCTTCTGCATTTTCCTTGCCTCTTTCAGAGAAGCATATTGGGGCAGAACTTGCCAGCTGTCTGCCTCCTTTGCCTTCTGCTACCATTATTCTGAGGTACCACCCCACCTTCTGGCCCTCCAGCTTGTGGGGGGGTGGGGAAGGGAAGAGGAGGGAGGGAGGGAGGATGGGGAACACACACTTATTCTTACAACACATCACATGCAGGGGGGAAACCAGAACCAACCGAGATAAATATTCTGATAGGACACAGCATAGATGGAGAGCTACAATTTTTCCAAAGAGATTTTACACCTGCCTTCATCTCCATGCACACACCCACGTACACATGGCAAGAGCCCCGTACCACAGTTTTGACTGTGGCTTGCCTTGCAACTTAATAAAATCTTCACCATTAAGCCCTCCATTCATAACAGAGAGCAGCTGCCCCTTCCCCCCCACACACCTTGGTAATATTTTCTAATACTAACGCTCAGCCAAGTCAGCCGAGTCAGGTTTGGAATGACTGCAGTTTCACAGCTTGCAGGCTCCAAGTACATACAGCATCCTGAAATCAAAGCCCTAATGCCTCATACTGTCTGTGAGTAGGTGTAGCTGTTTGCAAAATATGCAGCATATAAAACCGATGTGTGGCAACAGCTCTACATTTACAGATGGATTCAAGGGATGTGGAGCATGAGCGCATCATATAAATGTATAATTTTCCCTATACTTATCTACCACACACCAAAGCGTGAAAAAGAGCAAACGAAAGAGCATTTCTATTTATCCACTTGCTCAAATATTCCCCTCTGGCTTGTAACACCAGTTTTAACTTTTTGTCTTCAAATCAAACCACTGCAACCCTAGTGTTTCACCTCAAACTGTTTTAACCCCTTAAGAGCTACAAAGAAACGGCATTTGTTCCAAGAGCACACCATGCAGTGTCCCACTGGTATAAAGTGGCAGGCTTTTTCGTTTAGCAGCAGCAGACCACGACCATATCAGACTATCTGAAAGATCAGGCTATTTACCAACACAGAAACCCGGGATGCTTCATCAACAAGTCTGAAGTTTAGAGACAGGATTCGCATGGCTTCCCCTAAATTCATTTGCTCATCAGAATTCCACTTGTCATATATGAGTACTCATTCATGACCGATACCGTAAATGGAGGTTTCTCCATTAGTTTCATTTATGTAGTCAAAGAAGACAGGTAGGCTTTTGTCTTTTGATGCTGCTAATCCTCCTACAACCCCTGCTGCCTATGTTCTCCTCGCTTAACACAAAATGCCTTGCTCCACCTAACCCAGCTTCTTGACTGCCCTGTTTTTCCCCAGCCGGGCACTTTCTAAGACCATCAACAGTCCCGCCCAACTCAACAAGCTACTTCCACATTTAAGGACACCACATTACTTAAGTGCTCCACACATTCCAGAATTGAGCTGTAGGTAGATCTGCCATAACTTATCTACTCCTTCTACTCTAAATCTAGCCTAAAACTTACAGAAAAAAAAAAATCATTAACAAGATCACACAGTTCATGACAATACACAGTATGGCATAGGTAAATAACAATAGAAAGTTCTCAAAATTATAAAATTCCTCACATGCTGGTATAATTTTAATCCTTCTGGAAGAAATGGAGGTTTCAACTCCTGAAGACTTCTTTGATCCTTGATAAACAAGCAACCTCTCCAATATACCACAGAACACCTAGCAAATGCAAAGCAGTACTTCTGCTAACAGAAACAAGCTTTCCGGCCAGAATCAGCAGCAATCTCTGATGTTGCCTTCAGGACAAGGAATGCTCAAAATAGACTGATACATTTCAGAAATTACAGCTGGAAGGAAGCTCAAGAGGCCTTTAAGCCGAACCTCCTCCTTCAAAGCAGAATTTTCTCCACTTTAACTCCTGACTTGAGACAGTCCCACACATCTCAAAAGAACTGCTCCATTTTCAATACTTTGTACTAGCTTTTGCTGTTAATTTTATAAAGTCTGGGTAGGTGTCGACATCAGCAAGGGAAGAGAACTGTGCTTCCACCTGCCCAATCTATATGAAGAATTTGTATAGAAGAAACTGCGAAACAAACCAACTTGTCAGGATCTCAACCTTCCAAGTTCCAGGCTGCAGGTGCCAGGCAAGCTGGCGCCGCCACACCCAACACACCACAGCAGACATGAAAAAGCCTTTCAAGGAGTTCACTACACTTTATGGAACCAAGCTAATACCCTCACTTTCCAAAAAAGACATTTGCTAGTTACAGGCAGTGATAGCTATCATAAGGTATGAGCTATACTCAGCTACTACCAGTGGAGTCACACTAATACTGAAAACTGGAAGTCTTGACAAAAATTAGCTACCTGGAAAGAATAATACCAAAACAGGACATCATCACCAAAAAAATATTAAATAGTCATCAGAGAAGCTGAAAGTTAAGACAGACAAATCTATAAGAGAGCCAAGTAGTGAGGAATACACTTTTTACAGAGATACAAAAATAACACGATGGCAAGAGTTTAGCTCAGTGCTAACATCTCTGCACTACATCCAAACTAGTCAAGAGGCAAAATCGTACACGGATGGTTCAAAGGCAATACCATACTGAAAGCACTACCTACAGGTAAAGCCATCTCACACAGCTATCAAATACATACGGAGCTAAGTAGTTTCCAAAACCAACATGTTTTCCTATATGCTCTCCTACGATGAGGGAGAAGGGATAAGAAACAAGATGCTGAAATCTGCAGGATTAATCCTATTGCAAGTCAGTGCTGGAAACTAGTCCAAGTATTCCATGTTTTACCATGAGAGCCACTGTTTTGCAGGCAGATTAAAACAGAGGTTCTCAAATAAATAAGGATACAACTAATACTGCTATTGCTTCCACTTATCCATGGTATCACAACCCAGTGAGAAGTTTCAAATTTCTCAAGTGCAATGAGAACCCCACAACACAATTTTTTCCCTGCATTTGTGGTTACATTTTTAAGTAGCTCTCTTGCAAAATCTATTGAAGACAATCCTGCTTTTGCAGGTTTTTCAACTAAATTCCTCTGGATAGCCCACAGTCTTCCAAGAAGACGTAAACACCGTGCTTCTCCATTTCACTTATTTTCACCTCACCAGCATCTCCTACTAAGCCAATTTAAGACCTCGGGTACCCAATGGTAAAGCTGTATGATCTGCCAACAACTTTCACGTTGAGTAAACAGCTCCAGTTTGCATGTCTTGTGTAACCTTTACGTAGCACAAAGCAGTAGGAATTGTAAAAGGTTACTTCCATAGCTCAGACTCTTCAAAGCTATAACAGATACACACTGCCTGCCAACTTAAACCTATGTTTCAAATGCAAGGATGCGGTCTAACTGGTGCCTATGCAATAACTAGGGAAAAAAATATTCAAGCGATAAGCCTTATATAACATATCAAAAAAGCAACGGGGCACTGAGATCCTTCTCATCAGGTTTAGAGTGAAAGTATTTTCCAACAAAATACTTTGCCACAAGTCAGGCATCTCGGTCAGTTAACATAGCCAAATTTTCCCAGACAAGGAACTCCAGTACCGCAAGCCTGAAAAACAACCATCATTTAGTGGCCAGCACTAAACCAGATCAACATACAACACAGCCAGACAGGTTCTTCCAAATGTTTCTTAAAAGCAACACTACTACAGCTCTTGTCGGAAACTGCAAAACTGTTTTGTGGGCAAAATAATTTGATTTTCTTTGGGCTATTACGAATCTACTCCCAAAGTCATCACCAGCGGGGCTTGCCATCTACTACCCAGTATGTTTCTCCACCTTTCATCACAAAAGTTATATGCATTGCTACAGCAATGAATCAAAGTAACCACAGTGGAACGGCATGGCTACTAGGAACAGGCCAACGTAGGATGGCTGACATAGCACATGCCCAAGACACACAGAGGTTGTGAAAGGGAAGGTGCAACCCTACAGAATGGGAAACTCAGTATAATAATGACATTAGACATGACCCACATTAGCTTTTGTTTCCTTTCAGCTGGCAGCTGAGATCAGCTTTGTCCCTGGCTTTTGTACTTAAAGAACAAAGATGTCAGCTACACATGGTCCAATGCTCACAGCACTGGTATGGCACAACGCGGTCCTTGGGGATGCGGCGTGCAGGAAAATACCTCCGCTCAGATGGTACAAACAGAGCACATAATCTTTACGTCTGAGATCCCAACTGCAGCATCAGGTAAAGCCACTTGAGTCATATCTGAAGAGGTGAGGAAGCCAGACTTCACTGTCTGCTAAGGCCACAGCTGCTCAGTTTGCAGTAAAAGCACTTACAATGGACATAAAAGCTAAAGCACCAGGATGAAGTGCTGCAGGCAAGCAGCCCCTAGCAGATTCCACATTTGAAACTGGATTAGAACAATGCCTCTGGATTCCTTTACAGCAATAAGCAGATGAGTTAAGTCCAGTGACAGCAAGCTGAAAATAACAGTTGCAGGAAAAAGGTTTAAATGGTTCCACTGAAAGAATATATACGGATACTAACTGCCCTTCCGCTGAAGTGGCAGACAGAACCCTTACCCTTTGCTCTGCTCTCCTCTTTAGAAATCGACTCTTGGAAGAATCTGTAATCGCAAACAAGTTGCACCAGATAAATAAGCTATTATTCTAACAAGCAGAACTCCTTAGAGTTTCCACATGGCTTTGTTTTAAGCTAAATTACAGTCTTGTTTCTTGACAGTTGAGTAACTTTCTTGTGCTTTTAGATACTTTTTTTTAAGCTACTTAGCTATCTGGCCAAATACACACTGGCCTCGAGTCAGAGCAGTAACAGCAACACAGAACTACATGCAACTGAATATGAGCATTTTGGTTTTGTTACATGCCTTCCAAGACATCTTCTCTGTTTGTTTTAATAGATGATATGCCACTGAAATCCATGAGGTGGCATCCATTTGTACCAAGAGATAGTTTGTATAATTACTCAGTATTGGTTTCAGAAGCTGCAGAACACGCTTTATTTCCTATGTAAGTATTTCACATTTAAATACCACACCAGTGGCCAATCCTCCTTGCAAATTTTTCTTCCCTCCAGCATTTCCAAGCAGCCTAAGCATTTGACTGCAGACACACAGGTGGTTACTGTGGTTCAGCCGATACATGAATCTTCTCGGTAACATGCCAGCTGCTGGCAAACACAACATAACCCAACTCGGGCATTTGACACACGTACAGAGAAGAGTCATCTTTCCCCACACTGGCTAACTAGCTCGCGCTTCTCGCACACATCTCTGCTCCAGCTGCACATGCAGCTCCCACTCTTCACAAACCAGCTGCTGAACTACCTAAACCTACCTACTCAGTTGCTTACCTACCCAGCCTGCAACTCTGCTGCCCTTCTCTAAGAGGGCAACAAAGTAGTAACCACTGCAGCCATCCTGTACTCACAGCAGTGGTACTAATACAAGGAGAAATAACAGCAACCTGTATTTTCTGTGTTATGTCAGTAAAAATCAACACAACAAAACAGTCATCCCTCTTTCTTGAGCCTTTTTTCTGCTCTTCTGTGCAGCTTCTGCCCTTGGTGGTTTTTTGGTTACTCAAATACCTCTTTCCACAGGTCTTAGAGAACAGGAATTCTTTGAATGCTTCACTGAGGAGGCCCTTTTATTCCTAACTGCTATTAAGCAAAGCAACCCAGGAGACATTTCATGCGCACAGCTTGGTTCTGCAAATAAGAACTGAAGGTTTAGAACTGGCCTGGCTGTGAAGAAAGCACTTGGAAAGCTTTAGCACTGCTGATGCTAAGGGGGAGTGACAACTGTTAGTGTTCCTTTCCGGTTAGTCTGATGACTTATTCTTACAGCAGACAACATAAAATCTTTTTTTACGGTGTTGAAATTAGTCTGCACCAATGATAAAATTAAGAATCCTTTATTCCCATTAGTGAGAAACTTCTATTTTTAAGTGCCTGCAAAGGATTTAGGAGTTTCACATCTGGACTCTATTATTTAAAAGCCTGCCTTATCTTTTTAATAGCCAAAAGTCCTGTTTATGCATTAACAGAACTTCTACTGTTACTTTCTCCTCAGCATGACGTATTGGCCCTACCAAAATTCAGTCCTGGCCTTCTTACAATTCCGATTTTGGTTTTGAAGTAACAGAGCTGTGCATTCGTAACTGCACTAGCACTCGCTAGAGGTGTTTGTACAAGTCAACAAATCTCGTCCACCTCAGACACTTAATTTGCACATGAAAACACACGGGTTGAAGGCAATTCCTGAAAATATGTCTAAAGTGACAGAAACGTTTTCTTTCATGAACACATTTTCAGAAGTGACTACCCCTATTTCAAGTGCTCCAGTTTCTCCATTTTCCCCCCCTCTCTGGATGAATATTTACAAAGCTAGATTTCCAGGCACTCCACATCACTGAACATTAGTTATTCTCATGATGGAATTGCACCACTTGGCATTTCTGGAACAATCTTTACTATCAATTACAAAAGAGACTAAATACTTTGCAAATTAACTATGCTCTAGAGAAGAGCAACTAATTGTCAAGATTTTAAGCAGGTTTAACCTACCTGGTTCACGTGCCAAAAAACCTCTCGTGCAAACCGCATTACTAACTTCAGTACATCATATTGCTAGGGAATAAGCTGATTTTTACAAGGCCACCTTCGTATCCAAAGGAAAACAATATAGGGAAGCAGCCTATGAGATGCCAGAATCCACGCCTTTGTCATTGTTCATAAAAACTCAATCCATTTTACACCTGAGACATTGCCTGGCTGAACATTAAAAAGTTATGGTGATGGAATAGTAAAAAACAGACTTTTCTAAATGCTGCCGTCTCTTAATTTCTTATTTGTCTTGAACAAAATGATGTGTTGCATGGCTCCCCTTCAATGTCTGTGCATTGAGTTATTAAATAAATGACTGTGTGCAATGGCAGTGGCCCATGACACGCAGCTATTTCATACTCACAATACAAATTCAGCTGGATGGATGAAGCTGTCATACTGCATCCTCAGTAGGATATTTGTTAGCCTCATTTTGCTGCTGTCACAGGCTATATATGTTACTCTGGCCTACTCTCATGCCAAGCAAGAGTTCAGAAGTCACTGCTGGAAAAACTAAGTGTGGAAAGCAACACAGAAAATTCTGATTCTCAATCAGGCTTTCAAAAGGAAACAAAGTTTTATTACAATGTAGAGAAGATGCAGGTTTAGAAACACACAAACACGCTCGAGAAGCACAAGTGTCTCACGCTAGGTTTTGAGGCTGAATTTCAAAATGCTTTTGTGATTCCACAATGGAGTTCTGAACATCATCGGCTGTGGTGCATCTCCAATGTATACTAACAGTGGATATTATTAGCATGTGAAGGATAAAGGGAATGAATAATTACCCTCTAACTAACATCAAGAATGGAAGAAGGTAAGTGAAGCCAAAGCAAGGCTAATGTGACTGAGCACCTCCATGATACCACCACCAAACAGGCCCCCGCTCTAGCACCAAGAAGTACAGAGAACCATCTGCTCTTCGCATTCAGAAGCTGGGCTCTCCATCAGTACTGTTAATCACAGCAGTGATTTTTGAGGCAGGTACTTGCAAACTCAAAACAGTTGCGACACAACCAAAGGCACTTAAGGAATGCTACTCCAAGTTGGCAGCCTTTCAACAGGATAACTACATGGATAGGACTTGATTATCTCTTAGAGAAGCCAGGATTAGTCATTCTATTTCTCCTGGTAATTCAATCCTCAAGATAACTGCTTTTACACCTCCAACTTGCCACAGTCTTACCCAGTAAGTAGCGCCCTAATGATCTACATGCAGACACACACAACCACACCACCACATACACACATGCATATACAGATTATAAAAGCCAAAAAAAACTTTGGCACAACACAAAGAGGTGGTTGTCAACAAAAACAGATGGTCAAAGAATTGGGCAAACACTCAGAGTTCCAGAAATGAAGCTTTTGCTTTCATTCTAAATGCCACACTTCCTTAACCAGTTCCAGACAAGAGGATACATGAAGCCAGTCAAAAGCTAGCTTCCTGCCAGGCTTCTCTGTTTTCATGACAAAATTAAGAGTCCACAGATGGAATAACTCAAAGCTAATTTTTACACAGGTTGGTTTCCCCTCTCTCCCTCCTCCCCATGATTCCAAACAACAAGAATAACATATTGTAGGAAATTAAAGCAACAACTACAAGGGAGGCGGGGGGCTGAAGTAAAGTTGCAGTGTGAGGTCATTTTGTTGCTATGACTGCTATGACTTCAATATGAAGAGAGCTCTATTTAATTCAAGAAATAATTTCTTTCACACTGTGACCCAGGAAGCCTGTTTTAGCTAAAAGCCTGACAACATTAGGCTCTACCATTCCAAGTTCCTGTTCTTATTTCCTGCCATAGACTAAAGGCAACTATCTCGCTCTTGCTCTGGCCTGCAATCCAACTCCCACCAACCTCAAATTACCCAAGCTTTCCTCCAGGCCTCTTATTGTCACTGTTCCTTAGCCACACACACACGCTCCCACCCTTCCATTCAATCAAACAGAGCCCAATGGAAAGCAGACAAGTAAAATCCTGCCTACCAGAAGATACCGAGCTTGCAGCAGAGTAAATCACGAGTACTTGACTTACAAGTGCGGGACACCCCTCTGAAGTCGTGGATACAGGAAGTTTCATTCAAAGAAGGAAAACAAATACAGTATTAAAAGCAACAACAGTTAGCAAAGAAGGTAGTTAATCTTTACATTTAAAAAAAAAAAAAAAGTTTACAAAGATCCAAGCAGTATATTGAATTCTTTTTCATTTGCCTTCAAAGGAGCACTCCCAAATACACATCCAAGAACACAGATATTCAAATACATGGACTGGATTAAGAATTAACATCTTAAAGAGCTATCATTTGCCAACCATCACTGCCCTGTCACGTTTTACTTAAAATATAAGGAAAGAACTGGGGTAGAGCAGATTTAAAACTTTTTTAGAACAATGTAAAAACATGGTTTTGTTGGGCCATAGAAAAAAGCAAGTATTTTTAAAGGATCATTAAAAACACCAAAAGCTTTGAGCAGAAACAGAAAGTCATTGGCCAGTTTCGTATTGTCAGTTTCCTCGAGGTTGAATTTGGTATAAATACACCATCATTTATGGAAGCTCTGCCCGAATGGTTCTTTTCAGATAGTATGGTAGTACTATAGTCCAGTACTAACACTAAAATAAACCCGATTCAAGGACTAGCAGCTCCCATTCATTTTGGCAGAAGTAACAAATTCTTTGGACCTGATGAATAGCAACCTTTAAAGCAACTGAAGAATATCACTTTATCAGGAGATTTTGCCACCCTTCCTCCAGCCTTTTGTCAAAATCAAGTTTATAGTGTGGGATGCAGCAATACACTTCCACCTGCCTTTTGTAAGGAACTACTGCCATGCTACAATTTGAAACAACTGCCCTGTTACAGAAGGCTCTGTCTGTTTAACAAGCCTAAGAAGAAGCACTAACATAGCAAGAATTTTTGCCTGAGGCAGGGTGGGGAGCTTTCTTTATGAAGATCCTCCTGACTCTTAACATCGGATTTATCCCCTTTTCCATCCCTCTTATTTTCAGAAGGAAATTTCAACTAGCACATCCAAATCTCAGTGCAATTTTTTTTCACATCTTTTAAAATCACATGCCTTTCCTGCATATAGCTGCTAATGGAGCCTCACACGGTATTAAACTGTTGGAATAAAAACTTTATTTTTGCTTTTATAAACGTACATGAAGAGTAGTAAGCTATTTTGAGCATCACCTACTGGCTCAATCTTCCTAGCATGATGAAATAATCTATATTTTACATAGCTACATCTTACATTTTTAGACTGGGGAGAACAAGCACCGATGTTCCGATGAATATTAGGGTCTGTATAACTCCTTGTACTTTATATTTAAAAAGCAGTATACCCAGTGTAACTGACACAGGTCTTTACTGTGACACAACTGCGACCCCTCCATTCTGAAGTCTCTTTAAAAGCCACCACATGAAAGGGTGAAATTAGCACAAGTAAATTACAGCTTAAGCACACAAATGGCAGACTAAGTCCTGACATGCTCATTTTACCTGACACAAGCGAAGCTGTCAAGAAAGAGAACGACTCTTCTGTGAGACCTAGAAAAACTAAACCTAGATTTCTTCAACCTCAGATCAGGACTTCAAAAAAAAAAAAAAAAATCAAGATCACCATTCCTCTCAAAGGACCCAAATGATCTAGTCTCTTCTCCACTTTTTTTCACCGCTAGAAGATGCAAACCTTCTCGGTGTTCAGTTCCTAGGGCAGAACAGTAGTTCTGTTTTTCTAGTGTGCTACACAGAGTTTTCATACACCATCTCCTCAGTGCACATCTATAGGGCAAAAGCTACTTTCACCACATACGTACATTAACTACAACACCCCATCTGGATTTTCTCTGCATAGAGCACCCATTATCTAAGCGAGCTAAGTGCTCATTAGCCACATCGAACACTACAAATGGCTGAGGTTAGCTGACTGAAAGACTGACCTTTCTGAATATCATGCCTCCAAAATAAACTGCACTATCTACAGTGTTTGATGTTCTGGTTAATTGGAAACTCTTTTTCCTACATGTCATCAAATGCAGTAAATGTCACTGCAAATTTTAAGTGACAAGAACTTGGAAGACATTTCATTTCCCAGGGGTATGCAACAAACTAAACCACTGTTTGCACTATGCTTGTTAGAGCTGATCTCAAAGGTCCAATACGTAACAAGAATTTAAGGAATATTCATTTACACATGAGCTCCTGCCCTTTGACCTCAGCACTAGTTTAATTTATGATGATGTATAATGGGACTATGGCAAAATTAGCTGCACAGAGCTATGAACACCAATGCAGTGAGTTGGAAACTCACAACCCACAGCAGACTCTGCTCCAGTCTGGTTGCTTTACCTCACCAAAGAGCCCATGTGAAATCTAAGGACAGGACAGGTCAAAACCTTCAGGCCGATGCAAAGCTGTATCTCGCTGTGAGACGCACAGAAACTGACACGCACTCAGGCTTGGGCATATTCAGATACAGCTCCTAGTTTTGACCCTCACCCTTTTCTTCCCAATCTAAGTCACTTGCACATATAGAAGGGCTGACTGCTCTCCTATAGAAAAATAACCAGATCTTGACATGGATCAGGAACTTAATTCCTACCCTGAGTCTCACATTTTGGGCCTCTACAAAATACTAGAGCTTCTGAAGTATCTTTCCATATTAAAAGTAGCTTGTACTAAAAATTCTCTTTTCTGTTTTGGACTAAGAGTTCACCTCCTACCATGCACACTATAGTTAACATAGTCCAGTAAACTGAAATAGTAATTAAAAAACATCCGAAGGAAAACACATCTCAGCACAGATGGTAGTATTTAGGAAAGCAATCTTTTGTTACATCATTAGTTATTTTCTACACATTTTCACTTCTGTACAACCTTTGTCAGTCTTTCCTTTAAGCTTTACATAATTTAATATGCATCCTCACTTACAGTATATATAGTTATTTACATAAGCATATACTCACTCAAATACCAAAAAATAATTTTTAGCATTAGCTGATCTGATTGCTCTTAATAAGGTCTTAAACCCTAGTATACCTTTCTAACACAGAGATCTTCAGCTTAAAAAAAAAAAAAAAAAAACCCAAACACGAAATGTCCTTAGGAAGACTAAGCATATTTTAAGTAAGCTTTACTATGAGGCACCTTTTCACAGTCACAGATGACAGAAAATCTGACTCCGCATCCATGATGAATGTCTCCTCCTTACTGGATTTAATGCCTGTCATTTAAGATACTATTTTCCTTTCTGTTGGCTGCACGATACAAAATCGTCACATACTGTTTTGCTGTTTTGACAGCACCATGGGGGTGGGGTGCACACCAGGTTTCACAGACAAAAGAGAGATCAAGTCCTAACCCAGGTATAAAAGAGGCTCACATAGACATTAGAAAAGCGATGACAGTGCCAGCTGCATCTACATGAACCCAGGACTACCCATTGCTTTTTCATCTTCCCCCACAGCCAGCGATTAACACAGCCTTCTCCTCAGAGATTTCAAGGGACTACCACACGGACAAAGAAGCATTCAGGCAAAAAGGAAAACGCAAAGCCACAGCCGTTATACCCACAAATCCACACGAGAACTATATTATGTATCTTACAGAGTAGGATTCTGTGGACATACCTGTCCACACCTACTCCTCTGTAGTTAGTCTATTCTGGGAAAAGGAAAGGCAGCTCATAGAAGACTAAATATGGGTTTTAGTTTTGCTTTGTTCTTTCCACAATAAAAAAATAAGAATAGCGATTGACAGTAAAACAGCAACATTCTTGTCTTACAACTGAGTCAACTCTGCTTTCTCTACTGATCACAGAGCTCATTTTGCCACCTCTATTCCTGATCTTCGCACCTTGCGTTCAGTGCCATGAAGCCCCAGGCTGTCATGAACAATGCACTAGAATTTTACCACTTCAGAAGAAACCTTATGATAGGTCAATTATGTGATGAAAAGCCCCCTTCCATTTTCCCTCCCCCATGTATTCTCTGCTAACCTTTTTCCTGCCACACGAGGCTTGAACAGCACACTCGTGCTGTACATTGCTTTTGAGGGTATATCCCTTGCTGTATATTCATGCTTACTTCAATTCAAGATTACCTATAATTCATGGGATAGTTTACATGCAAACACCACAACTGTTGCTTCAGCAAGTACTAGCAACAGCAGTGCTTCACTGACATGAAGATCAGCCCCACCTTCATCTCTTTTGCAAAAATACACCACTGCCAAGCAAAGCAGAGCAGGACACGGTCTTCAGCAACGCTACAGAAAGCCTAAGAAAGACTCGGTAGACTAGCACATGGAAGTCACAATAAAGACATTAAGAAGCAACAGTTAAGTATCTGAGGGAACAAGCCATAGTACCATCTACATAAGTCTTCCAGCAGAAAGGTGAGCAATGTCAGATCGCTGCAAAGCTGGGGACAAAGACATAACCAGAATGCAAGAACAAAGTCTTAATTCAAGCCTGCCAGAGTCATTTAGGTAATTGGAACACGACACATTTCATTCATCATTAGCTCTGATATCTTTATGAACTTCTGCATACTCAAGGAGTCATACACTAACTCAAATTCCCACCCTGTCTTGCAGACACCGCCCTGATTTACCACCATGACTGGCCCCAGATCCCTAAAGGGTCAGAGAAATAACCTCATCTGCCCCCCTTCTCTACAACCCCCACAGACCATAGCTTTCTCTGCTTCCTGTCAACAACCAGTAAGTCAGTACAATTTAGCTAAGTCAGTAAGAAGCCGTGGATGTATTTTGTACGCGTTCAGAACTCTCTTTGTCTTACATCATTTCTGCAGTAGTTTTTTTTTCCAGAAGAACACCTGCTGTGGCTCATGCCAAAGAACCATCTAGCCCAGCATGCTCTGACAGAGGCCAGAACCTTGCAAAGGGTACAAGAATAAAGCAGGCACATGGGGACATTCATTCAGAACACACTCCCGGTCCCTAACAACTTTCAGCTCTGGGACTTCTTGAGCTCAGGATGGCTTTTCTGTGTTTAACAACTCGCAATGGGTTTCCATTCCGGGCACTTATCCAGACTCCGCTCGTGTCTGACAAGCCATCACTCACTCAGGCAAACCTATCTGCAAACCTGCGCTTTGCTCCCCAGAGACCTCAACGGCTGCCTCTCTCTGCTCAGCCACACCTTCCTTCTCCAGCACATAAAGTCATCTGTATATATTAACGCAGACAGCTTGTCTAAGGATCCTCTGCCGTCAAAACAAAGGTCCCTGTCCCCTCGATACATTAAAGACAGACAGCAGACATATGACAGAGAAACCCTCATTCTTAGGCACAATTGTGTCACACATTCGGAACCCACCGTGGTGTGGGAAGATTCTGAAAAAGCATTACTAAGGCAACTACCCCGTGCTGTTCTTCACAGCAATCCCGAGCTCCTCGCCTAGGCCTCTGCCAGCCTCACAGTGTTTTAAGTTACATAGTGTGATTAAAGGCATTGCTGGGATGCTTTCTGACAGGAGGCCTCCAGTCCTGTGCTCACAAAGGACACCAAATGACAGACTACCAAAACAACAAGCTTACCCGATTCAGGAGACGACTACCCCTTCCTCCCGGGCTGCTCTGATCAGTCCTAAACTATTCCTCACAAACCTCCTTCGCATTACCCCCACAAAAGTTCCTTCCTCATAACTTTTTCCATCTCTCCTCAGAGCAATGCTGTGTCTTAAGAACTGAATTCCTATAGGAGCTCTCTGGAGTCAACCATCTTTATTGCTGTGCAAGAAGATAAAAAGCGAAAAGCAAAGAAAAAGGAGAGGGGGAAGGTACTTGTAAATCCTCTGTGCAAGGTCAGCCACTAATACACTATGAAACTGTTAACAAAGAAACTTAAATTTAACATGTCCCTTGGGTGAGATCATGTACATTCCCTTATATTCTGTCTCCTTTCCCCATCTGTCCCCTCATCTCTGCACTGATTCCTGACAAGACAGACTTACTGAGACGTGTCGGACAAAGCCTGACCAACTAGGAATGCTATACAGGAATTTGACAAACACCTGAAGAACCCCCCCATTGACCCGCCCCCTTTCTCCTTCACTCCATCTCCATTTGGGTTTGGATTCCATCTTCACCCTACTCAAGTGACCTGCATTCAATGCATCCCTTCTCTGGGCAGCTTCTTAAATAATTCTAGGCACTTTGTAGCCAGTATGTTCCCTTTTCCAGAAAATGAGGACCCTGCCACATGACCACAAAGACTCTGCTTCCAGTTGAAGAGACTGCAAGCCTTGTCACCAGGATCAATCCATTTCAACTACCAGCAGCTGTTAACTACAGTTCTCTTTCAGCACAGCTTAACTCTTTGCAACCTAATTACTCAAAAGCTGCAGGAGGCAACTACACAGCTTGAAACCTCTGCTCTTGCACTTCACTTGAGATGGAGATTGTCTTTCAGAAGCATCAGGTGAACACACTACCTTGAGGCTGTTGTCCTTCCACACCTGCACCGCCTCGCAAACACAATTCACACCCACCTCCAAGTCACCGTTCCGCAAAGCAAGTTTCTCAGCTCCACATTTTGCATTGCTGTTTTTCCCAGCACCGGTAATACAACCTTACACCACCTGGATTCTTAACACACCTGTTTCTACTGGACAGTAGTAATTGCCTCCTGCAAAGCTAACTACTTAACACCAAAAAAACAAATGTTTGTTCAGTGAGAATGAGTACCCACCTTACACATGACAAACCCATACCATATGGGGAACAGCCTGAAAATAGTTATGAAGGTTACTCTTGAAGTTTTCCACCTTGGACCTGACATTAAGACTACTGCCTCTCACCCAAAACAGAAGCAACCCTGTTCAGACGTTATTTACTTGAGTAACTGACTGACCACAAGAGGAAGAAACAATTCCTATATCCTGAAAGAGCAAGTGCTCTACTTTATCTCCTCCACCACACAGCTTCTTTCCCCAGGACATCAACAATTAATGCCATCAGCTGTAGGGACATCATTCAGAACAAATCACTTGGGAACGTGTAAGCAAGTGAAATTATTCCAGGCGGCAACTTCTAGGCCCACAGACTGTGTATTACACAAAAAATGATATTAAAATAAAGAATCTACAAAACATACAAAATGGACTACGTTATATTGCTCCAGAGGCTGAACAGCCTCAAATACTACAGATGAATTAGCTATCTCCAAGGGAAGAAATTTTTTTCTGTGCTCCCTTTTCAGGTAAACACTAGCTTTTCCACACCACGCTTCAGCCGAGGCCTCTGTAATAGCTGAACAGGATAGCTGCTCCTAGCTCTGCCAGTGATGCCCGTCTGCTTTCCCTCACATCTTTTTCCCCAGTGTTTACCTGCGTCCATCATTCAGACCACAGGCTCTGCCACAGAGCCTGCCTTGCCCTCTCATTTCTTCCAACACCTCACACCATGGGGCCTGGACTCTGCTATACATGCAAGCGACAACAGACAGAAAAACACCGGTTCATTCTGTACAGACTCCCCACTTTCACCTAGAAGTTTGCAACAGTATATACCAGCAGTTTACTGCTACAGCAGGGAGACTCTTCAGTCTCAGAACAGCAGCCTTACAGAAAAAAAATCCTGTTCATCTCTAGCCATCGGATTTACTCAGACATCATTTATTGCAAGCCTGCTCTTTCTTCATTTTGCCTCAGGCCGAGATAAGGTCAAGCAGACCATCTCTAACCAGGAGAAAGAGCTCTCTAAAGCCTCAATTAGCCAAGTGCACGCTTTTGTACAACTGAAAGAAAGCCTCTCTAATGAGATCTCTCCTTCCTGCTCTTTGATTAAGCATAGTGGCCAAAACAGGAAAAGTGACGGAAATGTTCACCGTGGGTCTTAAATTTAGCCTGCATAGCCAGCCAAAACAAGCGTAGCTGATCTAATATGTGAACATGCACTACATTATGTGAAAAAGAGACAAAACTCATAACAGGCAGGCACAACTCTAACCACAGTACTGCCGATTTTTTACAGCCGTTACCTCTGAAAAAGCTGTATGTACAGTCTAGTGAGCACTGTGGCCAGAGCTTCTGGCTTCGAGGTGTCTATGTCACAGATGGTTTATCTGAAGAAAAATGCTAGCAGGACAGAACTGCATAGGTTTCCTTTGTTAATGGGAGCGAAGAAAGGGAATTTTCATTATGCAGAGTAACGAAAACATCACAGAAATACTAAAAACTCCAAATAACATACAACTCTCAGTGAAAGCTGAGGTCATTACCATATAGTTAATTTTAAGGATTTTTAGGAGTCAATATAAAGGGCAGCAGGAGAAAGCCTCATACCATGTGGGTTCCGAGATCAGCAAGTGGGAGGTCATTTTAGAAGAAGACAAATCACAACAGTACTCTTCTGGAAAAGACAAGTAGTAGATGCCCGGGACTGAGGTGGTGGGTGGCCAATTTGGGCCAAACCACAACACAGCAGAAACAGTTCCTCCTGTGGACTGCACTGGTGAACAGTGCACACAACTGTATGCCAGCTGCCATGCTGAAAGAAGCAATTTCAGGTGCTCTTCTCCGTGTTGGCCTGTGTCCTCACCACAGTATTTTAGGGTTTGGTGGTTGTGTTTTGTGGTGGTTTCCTCGGGGTTTGGTCAGGGGGAAGGAGTGTATTTATCTACATAAAGCCCTCAAAGCATAACCACAGTTCAGAGCTGTCCACAAAATAATACCATCAAGGAAGCAAGCAAGCCTTGAGAGCTCTTTGTACCACCCAGTTCCTTCCACTGTTACCCGCTATCAACAAAGCTCCTTGCCCTAGCTGGGTCCTCTGTCTGTCTGCAGTACTGATTTCCCTCTTTGCAGAGAAATAACGGTTACAAGCTTCAGGCAAGAAGTCTTAATATTGTGAAGTAGCTAACATGATGGGTTCACTAATGCTCTTGGCATGGTAGTACAACATAGCTTATTTGGGTTTTATACTTCAGTTAAAAACAACACAAAGATTACATAAACAAGACCAAATTTTCTCTGGTTTCCATTTGGGCTGGACAGCCACCAACCTGACATTCGCCTCAACTCAACTATAACTTTTAACATCATTCTATTCCAAACACTTGGACATGGATTCTCAATATGCTACTTAGCC
Source organism: Rynchops niger (assembly GCA_013400035.1). NCBI lineage: Eukaryota > Metazoa > Chordata > Aves > Charadriiformes > Laridae > Rynchops > Rynchops niger. The sequence continues at coordinate 44,802 of VXBH01002008.1, read as the reverse complement.
AAGGGAACGGCAAAAAAAGGATGCACTGACACTGTTCTGGAGGGGGAAACACTGTTAAAAAAAAAGCCTAAACCGGAACACACTTATAGGATTTGGAGTTTTTATGTCTCCATATAAGCTTGGTCCACACCTTCCCTTTTCCCCTGCTGACATCACACAATGCTTTATTTCTACACTTCGAACACTCCTGCAATTGGAAGCACTGGGATGTCCAAGAGGTGCAGTGCTCCTGCTTTTTGGAGCCAAAGGCAAGGAATAAAAAAGCCCTCTAGTTTTTATTCCAGTTTCTCCACAGACATCAATGAATTCTCCCGTACTTCAGCAGAACACATAAAGCAAGCATTGCTGCTTAGAGGATGTACATCCTACTGAACCCAAACTTAAATACCTCACCCGGCAGAGACATTAAGAGTTTAGTTACTCAAGGAAAACGCATTTAATAGCTTCCTTTTTGACAAAGCTTCTGGAAGCCAGAGCCCACTGAAGTCAACGTAAAGCATTAGATTCATCAGTAATGTTCTGCAGATATGCACCGCCACGCTTTAGAAGCTGCAACTGTGTGTAATAGCCAGTTCTAGAATAGAAGTAGTTAGACGAGTTGAAACAAGAGCCAACTGCTCACTGAACAGCCACTCTTGTTTTCTTTAAACCATCCGTAGTCAGAAGGTTAGTATGTTCATTCTGCACCTTTAAAAATGGACTTGAACGTAAGATTTTGTTGCCTTTGTGCTGTCAGCTAGGATAATTTTTTAAGTCATCCACTGCTGTATGCTACACATAATTGAAAAAATTATTTTGGATAGATATTACAATGCTCCAGTGACATTTCTTTCACTTGACCAGCATTATACGTAACAGCATCCATCTTCAAAGACTTGGTGCTGTGGATACTGTCCTACCCAAACAAGTTTCCACAGTAGTAGACAATTTGTCTTGCCTTTATTTTCTCCATGAAACATACATCAAGTAAGTAAAACTTACCTCTATCCTAGACTCTTAAGTCTTTCCTACGGTTAGTTTGATGTAGGTAAAAAGATATATCAGCTATTTCTTCCACTGAGAGAACAGCTACCTCATGTTTTCCTAAATTATCATACAGATTGCTTACAGAGTGACTAATATGATTTTCCTTATTTAGAAGTCAACAGATGTTTAATATCTCATGTTCTGTTTAGCCTGATTTGTGTCATGCTTGAGGTGTCAAAGCTGAGAGACTAGCCACAGAAACAGCTAATGCTGTTGAGCCTGGCCCGGGACTGCTACATTTGTACTGCAGGACACTGAATAGCCACACCATGGGAAGTTAAGACATTAACAACTAGGCATATTCTAATTTTCAGCTAGGAACTCTTATGGGAACCAAAGCAACACAGGACTGAAATCCAAAGCTTCACTTCACTTCTAAGCGCTAGCTAGCTTGTCTTGAGGAGAACCTAGGCAAGGCCAGGTGACTGAAAAGCAATCCAACAACAGCAAGAACATTGCAAAATCATCGAGCAATCCCCGCAGTTTATTCCAGGGATGGCTGGAATCTCTGTGAACTGGCACCTCCCCACACGTCTAAACCAAGGCTGGAGAACGGACTTCGGTCAAGCATCAGTCCTTGAGCGCAGTGCAAGGCTAATGAGATAATCCAAGCGACCTGCATTATTACACATGAAATCTAACTCCACTGTCCCCAGCCTAAACATTTATGACAAAATACAAAATAAAGTTGCTAAGCCAAGAGATACCACGGTTGATTAACCCAAGTCAAAGCCCCTGGGAGAAGACGCCCTGCCGCTACCAGATCAGTTTTGGAGCAATGCAAAAATCTTTGTGGGTCTGTATGGCCAAGAGCAGCACCTAGGATTTGAAAATTAAGAAGGAAATGTTTAGGGAACGTTTACTTTCCACCTCGTCTAATGCAGTAACTGTCTAACACCACATCTCCCAAACAAAAGAGCTGTTGTTCCATTGCCTTTCATTTTTAATCTTCTGCTCAGATACTATATTTTTAGACACACTAGTCAGAAAAACCCCTTTGTACTATAACGATCTACCCCAGCCTGAAGCGCTTAAGAACACGGTTAATCACCTGCTCAGAATTAGGCCAGTAACGTAATCCTTCATCTCACCACAACTGTGTATTCGTTCCTTCTGTCACATTTTCCAGGACAGCTAAATGAACACAGTGAGTCACCTAAAGATGGGACCCGCATGCTCTACAACCTTGCAGACTGAATTCCTGGCACGCTACAAGTTAAAAGCTCCTCTATCTTCCCATCTCTTAAAGCCTAATAAACATTATTTACAGTCTCTCTGGGCTATCTGGTTTAAGCCTCTCCAGCTCAAGTATGACACTTTCTGGGACACTATTAGGTTTCTTACGGTGCTCTGACTATCAATCACATCTGTACCTGACTGTCAGGGGACACTCTTGGCTGAGTCTGCCACCTTGGTCTATTGCTGAAAGGTCTGAAATTTCTCAATTGAAACATTTGAAAGTTAACGAACCCTTCTAATACAAAGCTCCCACAGCTCAAGAGTTCTTTTATGAGCCCGACACATGGTGGATGCATAGGAAAACCTCACTTCAGACAGGCCTCTCTTCCCAAAACATGCCACGGCAGAAGGGCTAACTCTCCAACACCGCAAACGGCTGACAGTCCAGAGCAAAAGACACAACCTGCTGAAGGTCTGGATAGTTCCACCGTATTACACAATACTCGAGGCACAGCAAGTGCCTGCAGGCTCATTACAGGTAAAGCTACTGCTTTAACTTATGAATTATAACAATCAAGAAAAAAAAAAGACATCTCACTGAAGAATTAATATATTACTAGAAAACAAGTCAAACTAAGCAGCTTTGAAGGCACTTGTACACAGGCTCAAATTTACCAGAAAACTCTAAATATATGACAGAGCACACATAACATTTTTTTCCCCTTTCATTGTAATGAAAACCCCCAATCGCTCCCATGGTGGGGTGTTTTTTCCACCTCTCATAGAGGGAAAAAGCAGTGTTTTAAATAGGGCTGGCAATAAATCACAGGCACTCACTGGATGAATACATGACTGTTACAAATGGTAAACCACTCTTAACTCTGAAAATTCATGAAGTCGCAGTCATTGTCCAAATGCAAAACAAATACAACAAAAAAACCCTCTGGAATCAGCTATTAAAATGTCATAGAAAAAAAAAAGAAGCTTTTCAAAGCAATTTACTTACTTAGGTAAGTTTTTACTGGAACTTTGGTTCATGTTTCAGGGACACCTTTCTGTCTTGCAGAACTTCTACTTTCACATAGTGGGATGTAGAAATAGAGCCTGACCACCGTAACCTCTCCACAGTTCTACCCTGACGTACCACGCAACTGATAACTGCCCATCCATTTTTTAACAACCAAAACACATCAGTACTCCAGCACACAGTTTCAGATACAGAGAACTGCTACATGTTTTTACAGACATTGAACAAGTTCTTCAGCAGAAAGAAAGAGCAGAAAAGCACAAAGGAAACCCAACCTTCTTCCAAGGTCTGCTCATTTCAGTTCACCATTGCCCTCTCTGGTACTGCACACCTTGCCCGAGTGACACCACTGCTCTTAACAGAGAGCACTGAAATGGGATCAGATCGGTGCATCCACAAATAGAGAGTGCAGGGCAGACGGGGCTATCGTTGCAGTGGAAGAAGAAGGGACTGGCTTTTTTCTTTTGCATTTTGGGTTTTCTATTTTCCCCTCTTTTTAATTGCTTAGCCTGCCATTGGGGTTGAGAATGGAGAGGGGGGGAAGGGAAGAGAATCTGGTGAACAGCTGGGGCCCATCACTTTTCATTGCAGGTCTTGGAGAGACATGGTTGACAGAGTGATGCACAGAGGCTGTCCTAGTTAATGACTTCACTATTCTCCATCATTATCCCCATCATTAGGAAATTAGGAGGACAGAAGGTATTTACTGTAAACCTGCCACCTCCCAAGGAGAGATAAATAGAAACTGATAAATGGGATCTTCTGGTGCTGTTCGTCTATTAACCTTCTGCTTCCCAGTTTAGGCATATGCATGCTATCCTGCCATTAATATCCAGTAATTGGCATAGCAGTGGGCAACACAATCCTACCTTTAGCATAGGAACATCTCCTGTGCTGCACTCAGGCGCACAACTACACTTAGATCAAAACCCTGCTAAGTAGGCCAGTGAAAAGCTCCTGTTCAGTTGCCTACACTTTAGCTCTGAGGTCAGAATTACCAATCAGACCTGCGGGGTCTTAAAATGACACATCAATTTGGTCACAGGAGACTTAGGAGGAGAGATGGGGAAAGAGGACTGTGTGTGCGTGACCTCCCCTCCACAGAAGCAACAAAACAGCAGGTAGATACATTTGCACCTCAAGATGAGCTGCTATCAGTTTTGTCAGCCTACCTCTAAATACATCTCACGAACGCCTCCAGGGAAGAGAGTCCCACTTTGCCACAGTCTCTGAACACCAAGGAAAGCACTTTCCTCACCAGCTTGAAGCAAACTGTTCTGCAAACTGTTGGAAAAAAAAAAAAAAAAAGAAGCTTCAGAGGACTCACAATTTACGAACTTACTTTCTTAGTCAAAAAGTAGCCAGCATTTCAGCAACTTCTCTAACACGTCTGTGGTGCTCCTGCGCTGCATGTGAGGAGCTCTTTGCATGCACTCATTTGCTTTACCCCAACAAGACTGAACCTCTCAGAAAGGACTATGTCCTCAGAGAGAGAAACTGAGCCACCACCTCCTCCCTCAGCAACCAAGCCCCGTGAGGCTGAAGTAAGGCCATATTCAGAGAGACCAGGGTTTTACCTGAACCAGCCCCCCCTGCCCCACACCCATAGAGAAAGCAGGCACACTTGCAAGCAAGTCAAAGAACTCTCTTAATCCATTTCTTCCACTTGTAACATCACTCCTCTACTTAGGAAAACCCCACCCCACTGCTACTTTCCTCTATTTATTACCTGACATTATTAAGTGCTTTTACTTACCCTACGTCTAGGCATTCTCCTTTCAACCAGCATTATTGTTTCCAATTCATATGATGCGCAGGCATGTACAACTCAGACACACCAGCTAAGATCATAGCTGCATTTCTGATGATAAACAAGTTCAGCCACAAGTTTCCATCAACTCTGACACATCTTAAAAAACTCCTACATTATTACGGTAATTTTTAACAACATATAACCTTTTTCCAAAGCTCAGGAAAAACGGAGGGCTGGTTTTTGCACACACTATTCTAGCAAGCAGGTCACCTGCTCTACGTTGGAGCGATGGCTCCAATACCACAGAATGGAAGTATTTCTCTCTTCTAAGCTCTGGTAACATCTGCAGCTGCACACACCCATCCAGGTAACATTTTTCAGGGTCTTATAGTCAATAAGACTTCTTAACTGGAATAGGAAAAACGGAACATATGAAAACACTGAAGTTCTGGGGATTGAAAGAAGTTAAATAGCTTGCTGCTCCAAATAACTCAGCAGAGACACTGCTAGGTCAGGACACGAAAGCGGGAAGTAAAACTAGATAATCTCTCAAGGGGTGCCCAGGCCTAACATAAACAGCAGCTGTCTTACAACAGCTATCATCCTCCATACAAAAAGAAAAACAAAACAACAAACCAAACAAAAAACTGAGATGGTTACAATCACAGCTCAGAGCCTGGCACATTCTTGGTTATCTTTATGATATCATTGAAACAATTAAAAGCTAAAAGAATTTTTTTCTCATTTCCATGTAACCTGGGCAAAAATCGACAGGTCTAGACTCCATTAATTTAAGCACAGAAAAAGAAATACTTTCTAATTTCAAATGTTTAATGGACACACAAGAACAAAAAAAGCCAAAAGCTCTGTTGCTGCTTCCTGACACAGGCTTTAGGACTCAAGGGAATCTCTGCTTACAAGATCAACACAAACACATACAACCCTTAAATTTCATGAAAATAGAAGGCCAGGTGACATACAGAGACACCACTCGCCTTACTGAAGAATACTGTGCAGAAACAGCCTGTGTGTGAAAGCCACCTCAAGTACTCCCACTGCAGGGAAGCTTCCTTTATTCAGAGTTCATACCTTCCAGCCTTAAGACATACAGGACCATACTTTGTTTATTTAGTGCTGGAAAACATTTAAAGATTTTTTTCCCCAGCACACATGCCATCAAAGCAAACAGGCACGACCATTCCGCTACAAGGCAGAGTGAAGTTTGGCATCAGCGGGAAAACCCATGCTCCTACTACACATTTTAAGACTTCCCACATCCATCAGATTTAAGACAATACTAGTAGAAAGCTATGCCTGGCTGAACCCACTTCATGTGGGGGACCATTGGGCACTGTTATCTCCTCCCCACATCCATACCACCCCTCCCAAAGCCAGCCTGGCGACTGGACTAAGGCACAAATCTTAAAAAGCACTTGCCCAGCTCTGGGGTGGCTCAACCCATGGCATCCACAGGAACACAAAGCTAACCACTCTTTCTTAACCCAGCCACGCCATCTTTGGCCATGGCCTAGAGGTGCCCCACCCTGCATAGACACTCAACGAGCACTGTGCCGCTGGCTGGTCTGCAGGTAGAAGCCACATTTGCTCCTTCTATACACACTATCTTGTACACATTAATTCAGTGCAGGAGACTAATGAAAATGTGACTGTGATGGTGAGTTCTAACAGCAACACAAGTATTAATTTCCATCTGTCTAAGCAACTGGCAGTGTCCATCAATTACGGCGATAGCCAACTAACAGTTGCAGCTGCAAAATAAAAAAAGTAGAATTAACATTTCAAGTTACTGTCATTCACCTGAATTTTTTACAGTTGTAATTAGCAAGCTGCAGAAGCTGTCAACAATCAACATCAGCCAATCTGTCTGCACCAGGAACCCGACTGCCTGCCAGAAATTGTCTTCGACAGGTTTTTTTTTCTCCCCTTGCTTTCCCCCATTAAGTTTTTTCCTTCAAACCTCCCTAACACTCTCATCTTCTTCACCACCAGTCACTAGAATTGAATGTGTCAAAACAGAGAGAGACAGAATGACTGACACTCAACTGATAAAGTCATAATTATTTCCTTTCTTCTAATCCCAGTACAAAAGCAGGTTGCCGTCTCTTTCCCCATGACTCTGCTTCCCTGTCAGTACAGGACCAACACTGCAGCCCCTTCACAAACTTGACCCTTGCCCAACCCTAACCTTTTCTTACTTGGAGATAATAAGAAGTTAAGAGAAACATTCCTGAAGGTCTGCTCTTTGATGAGCATGCACAACTGTTTCCAAATCTTAAGCTTGAGAGCTCGTTACACTCTTTACAATATCCACCTGTTCCATTTACTTCTGGCAACAGATCCTCCAGGACAGCTCAATCTCAGAAACACCCACACACCCAGTCCTTTAATATCTTTCTTCTGTTGTGCTACATCACAGAACAGGAAACAAAACAAAAACAAATGAAAAAACCCAAACGTTTGTTCATTTCAGTCTTAGTCAGAAACCAACACCTTTTAAACACCCGAAAGCATGCAAAGCTTACTCTCTCAGAAAGAAACATACTAGGAGAAAATAAACATCTTGAACCAGTGATGCTCTACTTTCACTTGAAAGTTTTGTTGTCAGTTGGGGCTTTTTGCGGGTTTGTTTGTCTTCTGGTGTTTTGTTTGTTTAACAAAAAGCCCCACATTTTTAAAGCTATTCATTCTCCTTTAAAACAACTTGCGGCACAGTCAAAATAAACTCTTAATTCATAAGGAAGTGTATTTTTAACCCCTGTAGTAGCAAACATCAAATTACATTACACATACTGTAACTGGACACAGACAGTTGTAAATTACTTTGGATAGCTTGCTCTCACAGAAGCATCACCTCATATAATCAGTTACTAATTGAAGTAATTTCACATGGTTGAGCTCTCCTTACCTACCAGAGCAGCACTGAGGTCATCTCAAACATTGTGACCAAAGAGATCTCTGACTGTAGCACAGTGGAGGATAACATTTAAAACAAAATACTGCATTGAAAGGAAGCTGCAACAGTCCACTCCACACATATACACAGCTATCTGACCTCTATTTAATGCGTTAATTAAACTGCCAGTTGAGCACACAGAAGGATTCAGTCACAGCAGAAAACTAAGAGTTTCAACAATGTTTATATCCACCAACATAAAAAAAACATGAAAAAGTACCAGTTCCTTTTCTTAAGAAACCACCATAGAACTGATTTCACACACAGCTTTTACATAGAGATTTACAAACCTAGCACAGCTAATGTAGGATTTATGAATTATTATATGCCACGTTGGAGTCGTAAGAGACAACTGACACTGGAACAATACATAGGGCAGTGCTGAAAACCCTTCCCTAGTGCTTTTACACAAAAAATATTTACAAACTTGAAAACAATGCAAGAAAAATCCACTTCTTGAAATAAAATCTCTGAAGACTGAGTTTAGAGGGAAAGTTCCTTTGCACAGACCTTCCTTACCCACTGAAACACGCAGCTGGTAAACAAAACAAACAAACAAACAAACAAACAAAAAAGGTACTACGCAGGAAAATAGAATTAAGGCCTCTTAGTATAGGCAGATCCACTACACAATACTGGGCAGAGTTAACCTGTTTTGCAGAAACACAAAACATGACATAAAGCCCTTCTTTGCTAGCCAGAACATAAAACACAGAAAAGCTTCCAGCTTCTTACAGCAAGACACAGCCCACCCCTGTTTCAGCGCCCTTTCTTTCCAAACGCAGTTGGTTAAAGCTCCCCAACAGGGCTAAAACACCAATTTTCCTCAAAGGCAGCCTGTAAGCCTTGGCTCCCAGAATTAGTGGGAAATATAAGGGACCATCAGACTTATCTAGCAATGAGAAGCTGAGACCAGGACTTAATTTCCCAGGGTGCCCATACCTTCCAGCTGAGGCAAGGCATCCCCCAGCTCCACCACACACCATGATCTGCTGAGGAGCACTTTCTTCCCGAGCAGCTGTAGCTTTCTTACTGAGAAAGCCTAGCCAGCCTCAGTGACAACAGGGCTGCCAGCACGCCGTCCCTTGTAGACTGCTTCCAGAACATTCCACACAGCTGTGGCAGGCGACGCTCCGAGCCGGGGGCACTGCCACCTCCCCACAGCGAAGCTAACGTCCCTTCACCCCGCGGAAAGCAGGCGGGGCGATCCCCACCGGCCGCGCACCTGAGGGGAATCCGCGCCTTGCGCCCAACGGCCGCCGCATTCCAACCAGCCGCGCGCCCCGACGCCCGAGAGCCGGCGGCCACGAGGGTGGCATTGCGACTCCCTGCAGGCGGCGCCCGGCGCAGCGGGCGGAGGAGCACCATTTTGTAACCGCCTCCTGCTGCGGAGAGCCGTGGCAGCTCCAGGGCGGCCCGCGGGGCCCGGCACCAAAATTTCTTGTGCGTTGAGAAAAAATGCTGCTCGAACGCCATTTAGGACGAGCTCCTGCCCCAGATCCGCACGGCCTTTGTTTTTGGCTGTCCTTATGGAAAGAGCCTACAGCTTTGCTAGGTTCGGGGCTGGGTTCAGCCAGGAGCACCAGCCAAAAATGATTCAGGTGGAAGGAAGAGGATATAACATGAGCGAAACGCACCAACCACTTCCAAAACAAAGGTCGCTTCAAAAAAGGCTTGCAAGGATAAATCAGGCTGACAGCAGCATGCAGTTTAAGCAAGCAAAGCTGTTTTTTCAGAGCAGCCAAGGGCGTTGCGGGTGTCAGGGGGTGAGGGTGTGGCACCCTTCCTGGCCCAGAACGGCGCTGGGGCTCGGGAGCCGGCTGCTATCAGGAGTTTGTGCGCATCCAAAAGTTTACAGATGAGCAGATGAAGGAGGTCAAAATGTGGGCGGGCTGGCCAGGCTCTCCCGTGCAAGCCAAGCTGTCTGATTGACTGCAGGGCGACTGAGCCATCTTGTCTTCCTGGCAGGCAGGAGGCATTGCCACGTCTGATGGAAAATACAAACAGAAGTGTGAGTGCTGAGGAAGGGGGTGGCAGAGGACCAATAGCGGGAATCAAGGGCAAGGGAGGGATGAGGGAGAACCTGGTGTTGTGCAGGGGTTTTTTGAGCAATGTCATCAGCTCCATCAGTTACTTACAATTCTGACCCCCTATTCTGAAAGGGCAACAGGGGCGTGCAGGTCTGTTTTTCAGCTTTCTCATTTAGGGCTGGTTCCCTGAAGTTCACCGTTTCTGACACAGAATCTTACCTTTTGGTGCTTTTCAACTGCTTTCTCGCTGAAAAGCCTGGCTGATTTATGCAGGCTATCCGTAGGGAAACAGCAGTCCAGGGAGTGTCAACCCCACGCAGGAGCGACTCTGAGCTGAAGTCCTGAAATCTGCTCAAGCAATGTATGCTCTTTGCGTGGAGGAAGCTAAGCAGAAAAAAGACGTCAATGAAAGTGGCATTTTACAATTAAAAGTACTGGAAAAAGACTTTCTCCTTCCTCTGAAAGAAGAAACGTAAAGTTCTGTGTAAAGTATAAAAGCGCACAACCAACCAACACCAAGGTGGTTTTCCTTAGCCTTACCCCTGCCTTGCAGGCTGACAAGAAAGTCTGAAGTTCCATCGTACCTTGGGTACAGAAAATGCAGATTAAGTTTCCTTCAGGTCCAGTAGGAAAGCCAATTAAGAAACCTAAAATAAAAAGATGTTTAAGTAAATGATTATTTTTTTTCTCTTGCTTGTGAGTCCTTTCAATTGCTTCTGCACATGAGCGCTGCCCACTGTCACAGCCACAACACCGTTGCAAACGCACTGCTACACTGGGTACGGGAACGCGCCGTTTACAGCTGAATTACAACACTCTGGCCTGTTGAAGGATATGGTAATTACTCAAGAGAAAAAATAACTTCTGGAAATACTGCTGAAAATTTAACAGGTCATAGGAAATTTAATTCAAAACACTTAAGAGTACCCTTTAACCATAAAAAGAACGCTTCTACTCTAAACTACTGTGGTAGGTGTTGGGGTTTTGTTGTGGTGTTAATTCCTGTATGCCTTTCGTTCATTGTAGTATTTTGTAAAGGAAGAAGTTTGGGGTAAAATTAAATTTCATCAGGGGATTGTGGAGTTTTTTTTGTCTTTAAAATGATCCAGGACTTTTCTGAAATTACAGAAGCGAGATCATGAATTTCATGTATTAAAATTAGTAGGATGAGGATCGAGACTTGAGCACTAAGACCATACAATGTAGTTTTATCTGTGCAGTCAAGACATTCAAATGCTCACTGCCTAATTCTTTCCAAATACGAAGAAAAATAATCAAGATGTCAATTCCACATGAATTAATATTTAACCTGAACTACAATTTTGTTCTTTAACAGTAGAATTAAATAGAATTAAAACCTTCAAGTCTCGTGATTCTCTTGACTTAACATGGAACTTGTCAAGAGGCCGCTTGCAGGAGTAGGCATTTGTGGAGCCAGGCATTTGTTTTAGGTAATTAGACAAGAGATTCTTTACAGATTTTCCAAAAGCAGCCATGAAATTTATTACTGTAACCCCCGTGAAAATCAGTGAGATCCGCTCTAAAAGCGTCTGCCTTTTTGCAGACGCCTTTTTCCCTGGATCCTACACAGCTGTGTTTAAACACAAGATGTATGATTGCATTAACGTAAAAAGGCATGGAGGAGACCACTCAGTTCACTTCCTTTTTGCTAGCTGATATTAAGGCTTACAGCTAAACCTTGATTTTGACCGAAGTAAAGGGGTGCAAGATGGGTAAAGCGTAGAGTCCCATTGAACTAAACAGCAAAACTGCTGTTGCCTTAAATGACACCAGAACGTGGTCCTAAACATACCCAAAATATGTCTTCGTTGGTGTGATGCTACTTGGATCTGCCCTGACTGAGAGGATGCTTAGCTGAGCTTTTAAAATCCTCAGCACCTCCTCCCCTGTGACCAGAGATGCAGGATGGAGGCATCATTTGCAGCTCACACGTTCACACACAGCTGGAGTGAGGGACATCTTCCATGCGGAACTTTCACAGTTGCATTAAGGCTTCTCTGACAGCATGTTTCCTGAGAAGACAAAAAGCTGGAAAAGGAGAATGCGATTAGGATGGACCAAGCAGGTTCACCCCACAGGATTTCCCGCGGAAGCATCCATTCCATGAACGGAGCCTGAAACAGCAATAAAGGCTGCTCCCAGGCGCCCACATCCAGCGTGTATTACTCCACAATAAGCATTGCCACGTTCAGGAGTCTCTTTTCCTGGTGGTGTTTATGGTTACATCTGCTAGAAGAGACTGCTCTTTGTCATCAGTACAACAGTTGGAGTGACACCCAAGAAAGCCTGAATCAGCAAAACAACATTTAGCTCCAAGTAAGAGATGCAAGAAAAATATACCAGCCTCCCGGGATATTTGGGTGCGCGAGTCCTCGTGGTTGGCAGCTACGCACACAGGGATGATGGAGGCTGTGGAGCAGCAGTTCCCAACTGTGCAGTGGGGCAGGAAGAGAAAAGCTTGTGGAAAAAATAATGATTAAGTACTGACTTTTGGGGGGAGGGTGAGGGGGTATCTTCTACAGCATTTTATTTCTGTTCAGACTGAATTTATTTGTTTATTTACAAATAGCATTTACCCAGAGCCCCAGTCTTGCTCTCTGTCCTATCACAAAACCAGGTCATATTCTGCGGCAGCCTGTAAGTAGCACCAAGCTGGCTGCCTGGTACTGTTTTGTCAGAAACACCCCATTTGGCAGTCCCAGCCCCTTGCTTGTGCACACGATTTCTCCCTTGCTTGGCTCGGGCGCTGTCGGAAAAGCTCAGTGTTTAAGTGAGAGGTCCACTCTCGTGGACTGCTCCCAGCTGTAAACCCTTTTCCCTTCAGCTTGCACCATACAGGGAACACACATTCAAGTGCATCTCCCATGGAGACAGTGGTTGTGCTTTGCTGTCAAGGGTAAGGGCAAGTAAGAGCAAATGTACACAAAATATGTCCCCTCAGACTACCACAGCTGGCTTGGAGTATGTGGAGAAGAAAGGAAGGCGATCTGATCGCTAGGGCGTACAAAAGACTGCAAAGCTTTAGAGAAGGATGACAGAAATCATTGCTTTTGCCCAAACTTCCTAGACTAAAAACTATAAAAATGTGGTTCTAGAGCAAAAAGCCTAAGTTGTAAGAATCAGCGCCCTCGTTACTTCGAGCAATCCCACGAGTGTCTGCGATGCCTCTCAAGGCACTGAAATTTGTTAACATCTGGCCACGAGCAGAAAGGGACTTCCCAGCTCAAACCTAATCTCTCTGCCCGAACGCAGGCTGGCAGGATGAGCTTGGACAGACAGCTTCATTGAACGTCTGCAAAAACAGGAACAGCACCTGTTGGGAAGTCAAATTCGTGTGAGGGATCAGATACCACAAGATGTCCAAGTATCGGGTTCTGCACATACTAAGAATAGCAGGTGGATAACAAGCACAGCTATTGCTTTCCCCAAAAGCATTGCCCACAACTGCTTCTGGGAAACTAAGGATTCTTAGATTTTGCCATCCCCATATGAAATATTAGATGTTTGTCTTTTTCTTCAGTGTAATTAAATTCTTGCCAGGCAAATAGGACACAGGAGCAATCTATAAAAGAACAGCATAGCAGCTGGGTTTTAATTGGTTTATTGGGAAGTGAGCATAGAAACTAGAGAAAGATCAGATTTCTGATCAAGTATTCAAAATTAATGTAAATATGACAATAATAAATATTTCATATGAAGCGTAAGCCGTGCCAAGCCATTTTAAGGAAAAAAAAAAAAAGGTATGCAACTGAGCAAACAAAACATCGCTATGTACTGCTCTCCTGTCTCAAATACAGTTTCAAAGGATGCCGTTCATTACAGTTCCTGACCTCCTGACAGATGTGTTGTCCCTTGCTTTTACTGTTGAATATTATTTCTAGTGAGAATGAGAGCTTATGAAACACAAGTGATGGAAAAAATTGTTGATGACCCAGCAGGGTATTGCCGGAGAGCGTCCTGCCTAAATAGCATGGTTTGTGTCCAGCTCTCGTGCCTGGACTATGGCAGACTGAGACACGCACTTCTCACCAAGGGCCTCCCAGATGTCCAGACAGAAAATGGGTTTTGGGTTTAACACAATTGTCCATCTAGTGGGAGAGAGGGAAAACTACTAGACAGTCTGAGGCATTCTCCTCCTTTTAAACTCTCAGCTAAAGTCCAGTTAAGAGAAACCACAGACAAAATTTTCTTAAACCCTGTGAAGTCTGAAAAAATTGTTTTACCTTTTTCTAATCTGACTAACAGCCAAACATAGTCTAAGGTGTGCAAGATACACCAGCAACTACACAACAATCATGATTAATTAAAAAAAAAAAAAAAAGAAGTCGTGCTTAAAATTTTCTTGTGACTCAGGAGCGTCTGGAGAGGCTCAAGTGTGCTGAGCACTACAGGAACATTGAAATAGAGAAGGCAAGTAATGCTGGAGCAGGGGTAATTTGCCCAAGGTTGGTCCCCTCACCAATTTCCTTTTCCAAGAGGAAAATACACAAGTCCTACCTTCCCTTTGCACCTTCTCAGCCTGTGCTACAAGCTATTGATCAGACGTTAAGAGGATACGCTCCAGCTTCAACAGCCTCCTTGAAATGTTACAAAACAGGACCAAATGCACTAACCGAAAATCCATTTCCCAGTGTTGTGACTTCTTGAACATCACAGAAGGAGCCAGAGGAAAGGGCCAAGCTCAGCTATTACCAAATCGCCTTGGAACACTTTCCAATCCAAAGGGACCAGAAAGGAAAGCAAACGGGCACTGTTATTGCTGGTCATGTTCCTTGGTGCTCAGCCCCACCAATGGACAAGGTCCATGGGTCATCAAGGCCAGGGCTCTATGAGAAAAATTACATTACTTGCTCGACAGCATTTGTGATGGCACCTCTGGTCTAAGCTAATTTAAACACCTCTCACAGAAATATCAGGGAACAGAGCCATACGAAACTGTTTGAAAAATCAACATTATCAGCAAACAATGGCGTCCTGGAGCTTGTGCTGTTTAGTACAGAGACAAAGTCTTGTCAATATTTGTCATGTGTCCCCTGCAGTAACTGCAGTGCTCAACCACATAGTGATGCCAATAACCAGCTATAACAGAATTTCCAATATTTACCTCCATTCCCTTCCAGAGTTTCTGCTCTTACCAGGCCAAGGCAATACAAGTACTAAGTAGGTGGCCAGTTTACGCAGTAGAGAATATTCCAGGGAAGTGCCTGTGTGCAAACTGCCAATATTTATAACACTTTGCCCCAGGCTGGCACCCAGGTGCACTGTGCTGGCACGCCGTCGCCTGTGGGGAAAGGCACTGCAAAGCCCGAAGATGCTTTGCACCTTGTTGGAGAGGGAAAATGGGGAAACATGCATTAAGTTGCAGTAAAGGGAATTATGAGTCAGAAATGGAGACCATAGCCTGAAAAGGGAACAATAAGCACAGCATCCTGTCCTTGCTACCTGTGGCCATCACCCTCACAGCGAGTGGAATCTAGTCATTTACCCATTTGAGCTTCCTCATCTATTGTTGAAGCTGCGAGTACGTCTTCCAAAGATGGTGATAGTTTTGGCGCACATGACTGCAGTCACTGAAAAACCATCGTTTTCTTTACTTTTCCTTTCCAGTTCCACTGCTTATTAAGACCAAAGAAAGAAAACGGGGGAAAAAAAATAGAATTTCAACATCAAGACCCAGCTCTAATCTATTGAAATGCCCAACATGACTTGCACACTACGTTATTTTGAGAATCAGGGCCCACAGCCCCAGCAGCGTGTTGGGGATCTCAATAGATCCAAACACCCTCCTTGTCTCTCACTGTCACTAATGAGTTCTTAAGCATTCTGTGTCCAACGGACCGGTGGTCCAGGCGACTACAGTGTTTGCCTTTACCTTTTAAATCATGTGTAACTCCAGCAGAAGAAAGTACCCTGGACACTGTTCATTTCAGGACAACTCACTACGAACATTTTGCCTAATTAAATACACTTCATTCCCCACAGAACAGGAGATTTCTCGATGCTAGAGTAATTGCATCATTTCTTTTCAGTGAGACGGCCGTGCTTTTCCAAAAATGTAAATTAATTCTTGCAGGGAAGAAGAGAGAGTGGCCTGGCAGAAAGAGCGATATTTGGCATGATTAGCTCTCCTTGCTGTCTCACATTCGTTTTCTGCAAAAAATCTGATGTGGCAGCTTGTTTAAAACTTGTTTATTGGGAAGAGGTCATAAGCTGAGCACTGTTGAGAATAGGTCAGGCATCTGATTAAAGGTTGAATAAACTGAAATGCTTCACATGAATCTCTGAGACAGAAGCTTGATGAGGAGAGAGAGCTTGTCTTAGAAAAATGTTGCCAACTACCTAACATCGCAGGCAGGCAGCAGACTGCAGGACTGGTTAAAGGAGCAGGAAGATTAAATAACTCTGCTTGTCAGCATTAACAAATATTCAGTATTATTCTTCTATACTTTGGGACCGGCTCTTGCTGGAAGAAAGCCCCTCTGTAAAAAGGAACATGATAAGAAATCATGCCAGCCTTGAAGAACTGACAGTCAAAACAGCCGGGAGAAAAAAGAACATCTTGAAATGATCTGCAAAACAAAGGAGAAGGAAAAAAAAAAATCAGCTGCTCATCCCAGGTCTTGTACCACCCCGGTGGGAAAGAAGAGAGCTGAATTCACTTCTCCCGAGACCCAGCCCAGTGACTCTTCCCCCAAAGGCCTTCCTTCCGTCTTCTGTGCTTTTCACAGTGTGTGGCGAAAATAAAAAGAAATTTGGGGGGGTTGCTATGTTGTGTGTTGTTGCTGTTGCTAATAGACATTCCTGTCAGCTCTGAAGCGATAATTTGAGCTGTGCTTTCCAAACCTGTGGAGACTGCTGTCTGAAGTCTGGTGAAGTTAACAGGCTGATTTCATTCGTGTTGAACTGGAGCTGTAATGCGCTCCAAAGGTACAAGACAAACAGCAATATGCTTCCTTTCCTCCTCTTTTCACTTTCCACTTCTCCCTGCAACTTCATCATTAAACTATTACAGAGAGCAGCCTGAAAAGGAGAAGTTTCCTGTTTCCTGTAGTGCCAGTGCAAGGCAGGTCTCCTCTCACCATCCCCATGTAGTCTCTTGGCCAAGACCCATAGCGTCCCCCTCGGCAGACTCAGAGAGTTATTTGCATCGGTGAGGAAACAACCAAAATCAATTCACAGCCTGTTTGTAAACTCTGAAGTAACTGCTAGTTGGAAAAAACAAAACAAAACAAACCCTTCCATATTTTATAAGAGTAAGAAAAGGCTTAGGTAATAGAGTGGGGAGAGACAATATAAAACCTGAGAACTCCAAGTTTGCTGATGGGCAGGAAACTCCACAAAAAAAAGAAAACGGGACTGATTTTTCAAGAATGATTTCCCTATCAACAGCTGTACAGGGAAGGAATGGCCAAATTCATCAAGGGCAAGCGCTTGGTCTTGCTGCATCTCAAACCCTGGAGCTCTGCTGCACTGCCTGGGATCTCCAGCTCTGGAGCGTTCTGGGTCTCCTGATGCCATCCTGCCTTCACAGGAGTGCCCTCAGCACAGTACACTGCCTTACAACGTCGGGATAATCATTGAATCGGCAAAGATCTCACAGGAGCTCTGACCCTTAATTTCTTAAGGCTCTCTCATTCTTTAGAGCATTAAGTCCCTCTAACCTATAGAGGGCCAAATAAATCTCTCAAATCATCAATTCCAGGCAAGCTTTTGCTTAGAGTTCCCTGAAGCATAAGGCGCCTTTCTTCCTCAGGTAGTACAGAAGCCTCCACTTGCCATAACCCGACCGCTCACCCAGCTGGAGTCTAGAACTGACCACTGGGATGCTCAAGGCCTTCTCCTGCCCTGCAGGGATGACTGGAATGAGCCACCAAACCTTTCGGGCCGGTTGGCCCAGTTACACCCCAGGAGCTGGGTAGGTACCATTTATGCCACTTAAAGGACAATTGTCATGCGGTACCAGGCCTGGCTTCCAGCATGTAAAGCACTGGGAAGTACAGGGAATTTTTAGCAGATACTTAAAATTCCTCAGGTGAGGCATTTCTTACTAAGAAGCTAGAAAGTCCTGAGAAGCCCAAGTAAGGCAATAATGATGCTTCTGACACGTGGCGTATGTTTTGCCCACAGGCTTCAATACAGTGGTTCTGGAAAAAAGCCAACAACCATCCCAGCTCCTCACCCCTTACAGTGCTAAACGTAGTCTGTTTTCCTTGAGGGGAGTACAGTTCTGGCCCGGGAAGCACCCCAACCTTCTCCATTTTAGAGACAATTCAGCCTGAGCAGGTTTTTTTTGCAAAATAACAGAACAGTGTTGGCTGCAGAAATATAAAAGGTTCCTTTAAAAAATTAAGGCAAAAAGTGTTCCACTATAAAAGAGTGCAGAGCACCGGAAAAATGAGGACGCAGAAGAACTGCACTTCCCCACATCTTTTCCCTTCTGCTCTTTAGATACACTTGTAGGATTTTCTCCTCCCCACCCCGGTTCGGGCATTTCTCTCTCATACGCTCTCCCACTTCTCTGCCTCCTCATTGCAGTCTCCGGCAAAATGTCAGAGGAAGAGAAAAGTGACAAGCTTGTAAGAAAATGAATATCTCATTCTGTTTGAATATTACATTAACCCCCAAGCTCCGCTGCTTCATTTGTCAGCTTTTTCAGAGCTCTCCATCTCCGTAGCACCCCTGACCTGGTTGGTCTGATTAGGAATGATCAATGTGCACATTTGCGGTGGAGCTCTTTGCACACTGCTAGACCCTCGGCCTTCAGTCACTCATGCAGATAATAACGGCACTTCGAGTCACTTGCCCGTAACTCCAAGCTTCATTAAACGGGGATGTCACCAAAAGTCCCTTTAACTGTCTTTTCGCTTCTCCACGAGGGAAAAAACTGACAGTGCTGAGAAATGGGATTTGGGATATAAATAACATCCCGATTTGGGTATTGCACTGAACGCAGAAGTCTCCTTGCTCAGCGCGGGTGGGAGGAGAGGCAGGCTGTGCCGAGCATCGACTGACAGGGGGTTTGCA
Source organism: Rynchops niger (assembly GCA_013400035.1). NCBI lineage: Eukaryota > Metazoa > Chordata > Aves > Charadriiformes > Laridae > Rynchops > Rynchops niger. The sequence goes on along the minus strand of VXBH01002008.1, from coordinate 25,768 downwards.
CTGAATCACGCCTCAGGTCAGGAACAGCTTCAAAAGGAATGGTGTCCCCCGAACAGGGCGGGCGTTCCAGAGACACCCCTGTCAATCACCACCCCCGCTGCTGGCTGTCACACTGCTGTACCAGAGGTTTGTTTTCTGGGGACGTTACGGTGCCTGCTTGCGAGCCATGCTGCACGTTACACGGCACAGTCATCTTTGCTCAGAAGGACGTGTGTCGTCCGAGAGACTTGATCTACCCCTTTGCAGGCAGAAATGGTTACTTGCTAAAACTGGCGACCCAGGCAGTGGCTGAGCAGAAGCTCCCGGGCAGCCAACAGGGAAGTAAAGCAGAGGAGCAGACCAAGCCCTGCACCCCAGCTGGCTACTGCCCACAGCAGCCACGCCTTTAGGAGGCTTTTCTGATCATAGACATTTATCCTGCAGGCATTTATCCTGCCCTCCATCTGCACGTATCATCCACTTGACACGTCTTCCAGCCCGTCAGCAATCTCCCTGGTGCCACCGGGAGGAAACACCAAGGCCCTGGTTTGCTGAGTTGCTGCTGAGGGCTGTCAGGGGCCGTGGCCGGAAAACCTCTCCCATCAGGATTCAGCTCCGGGCCCCCCGTCACCAAAAAACATCAGTGTGAGCTCTGAGAAGAACCAGAAAGACGCTGAAGGAGCTGGAGGGCTTGAGTCAGTGTATTTTGAAGCAGAAAGGGAAACGCACACACACAGGCAAATATTACCTTAAAAAGGGAAAAAGAAATCTGGACAGGGACACAGTACTGCAGTGCTGGCTACAGGGCAAAACCTGTTTTATTTTCTCTCCCCATTCTAATGTCTAAAGCCAGAAGATGCAATCAAAGAGAGGTTAAGTGAACCAGTGGAAACTGCAGGGACAGAAATTAAACTCCAGCCTCCTGGATTCCAGCCCAGGGCTTTCCCTGCAGTTACAGAACTGCTAGTCCATGGATGAAGGAGAATATTTTAACACGTTAAAAGTGTCTGTGGGTGGCTGACCCCACCAGGAAGAGGAACAACTGAAGATAACGAGTAGTCTAAATGTGTGAATAGACTATTGTGTAGCTAAAGGGTCCTGCAAGCCTTTTGTAGGCTAGCACAGGGTTCCCTCTAGCCCCACCTGTGCCATTTATAATAAAGAACAGAAGGTTCTCGCTTTTCCATTTCAGATGGAGATAAATAAGGGAGTAAGCCACCAGGCAGCAAGATTTTCCCTCAATCTGAAGAAGGTGGACCTTAAGGTCCGTTTTTAAAATGTAGGCAAACTCCCAGACCGCAAGCCCAAGAAGCACCAGGACATTCACCATGAAACCCTGAGGGAAAAGATTGTCTTGCGCTGATCCACAGCTGTCCACGGGGCTATTAGTTGGTGAACAGGCTACATAAACACTTGTGAAACAGGAGGATGTGCTAAGATAAGGACCTGTGTCATCACAGCACACACAGCCCAAGGCAGCCGTTTGGGGAACTCAGTGCCTGACCTAACACTTACGCTAAGTAAAGTTATTACACAGAAAAGATGATATTAACAAAGGTACGTGAGACTAGACCAGAACTGAGCCCTGTGCTCCTGAGATCCAGCCCAGGTTTGCTCCTAGCTCATCACAGCTTTCTGGGGCTAGATTTCAACCAATCCAAACGTTTAGGCACATTTGGATTTCAGTTTTCAATCAAAGTCCATCTGCAGCTTAAAAGAAATACCACTATTGCTCTAGAATAAAGACCATTGTCTCCACGCAGAGAAAAGGTTCAAACACTTGCCAAGATTAGGATGCCACATTTTTTAAAAGCTCTTTTCTTTCTCAGTGCAGTTAAGCTTCCCATAGGAAATGCACCGTTTCCAAACATGAACAGCCTATGCTATTTCCCATCTACCATAAAGATGAAATTAAAGTCTGATGAAGCATCAAGAGAAGAAACAAGATGTTTTCCCATAGGAACGAAACCCAAAACTCACAGCAACCCGAACCTAACGCTCTGCATGACAGGTATTTCCCTGAATGCTTGTTCCCAGGGGTTGGAACCCTTGTAACTGTCTAGAGCTACTTCTCATCTCATCCTCAAGAAGCACAGCTCCTACCGAGCACTCAGCCCTCTGCTGAGCTGGGCAGTGCTTTCCAGCAGAGCCTCAGGACAAGTTCTGCATCCTTTTCCTCCCCTGTGAATTTCTCTGAGTAGATCCTTCTTTGTACTTCAGCCAAGCGCCGTGCTTGTCCTGTTGAGGCACATCCCACGTACACAGACAGGCTCCCACTGATTTCCATGGACTTCAGGGGAGGCTCATGTTCGGTCACCTCAGCTTAGGGGAGTTACATATTCAGTGCAAACAGAAGCCGCTTCCTTTGGGAGACTCCTGACCCCAGACAGAATTTCCCTTGCCTCTGTACCACAGCCTGCAGAATGTGCCACTGTCTTTAAAAAAACACTCAAACGCTGTGCTTCTCATTAGCCCCAAACTTTTGTCCCCTTATTCATGGGAAGGAGTACCTCAGCCATCAAGCAGTGATTTCAGTGGCACTTCGCTGAATAGGCCCTTATTTATATGTGCGGTGCCTGCCTGGCCTGCGGCTCTGTTTGGCTGAACTCTGGCAAACTGGAAGAATTATTCTCGCTGAAACTATGACACAGAGAGCATCAGGATCAGGCCACAAAGACTTAAATAAAGGCAACAAGCACATAATAAAGCCGCATGACAACTGATCATTACAAAAGGCTCTCCCTACAATCAGAGTGATATATTGCATGAGTTTTCATCACAGTTCTCCCTGCTTTATCCAAATCCTGTCATCCCTCAAGTTCAGATGATTTCTGTGCTTTGCTGTCATTTTCCCCCGCTGCAGTATCGACCCAGGACAAGGAGCAGACGGATCAAGAGCCCAGTCACGGTGCCCAGCAGCCTCAGCAGGAACCTTCTACACTAACCTGCCTATCCTCATCCTCCTTTAAAGTTGGTGAAGATCACAGGCAGACACCAACACTCACAGTAGCAAATAGCGTGGTAACAGCTCAAAGATCAAAAGCACATTAAACCCCGTGATTGGGTCAATCATTTTGTCCTCTTTTAAGAGCAACTGCAGCCTGAGATGGGAACCACAGCATTACACAGCAGCTGAAAACCTAACCCCCCACTGTAACCGTATCCCAGACGGGTCCCCAGTTTCATACAAGCTATCAGGCAGCCCCCAAAGCAGCAACAGCAGGTGACAAAGAGAGGAAAGGTGCGAGGGGGATTCCAGCATCTGTACCACCGAAGTAAGAGAGAAGAAATCCATATTCAGCAACCAGGGTTAGTTCTGAGAGAATGGCGGTATTTACACTAAATGTGGTGAGATAATTAGTGCAAGCTCAGCATTATTTAGCTGACCCTGAGCCAAAAAACAGCCCTGCTGTCCAATAAGTGACAGTCCTCACTCCGACACCGGTCAGGCTGTGTCCCCAGAGACTTACTACAGTTTGTCAATGTGAATCCCAAAAAAGGCGTATTGTCTGAGTTGCCCCCAAAGGCCACTAAACTTTTACAGAAAAGAGGGGTGAGGGGGAGAAAAGGAATGCTGCACACACACACAAAAAAGGGGGGGAGGGTATAAATATGACATGCTAGTGCAGGTTAAGGGAAGGCAGCCTGAATATGCATCGGAAGTGCAGCCTGAACCCCAACACCTGCTGTATGTAATGGACTCTGAAGTGTTGTTTCAGAATTAATCAAGTCATTTAAAATCATAGCTGTAGTCTCCATTCACTACTCCTGTGCATAAACGCGCTGATCCCGATACTAATCCATGTCGGGTGACTTGAGCAATATATCACCATAATTGCCATTTTAGGGCTGCAAATTGGAGCTAAAATAACCAGATGCAAAAGAGATGGCCATATCATACTCTCAAGATGGATCTTCAAAGTTCAAGGAGAGTTCAAGCATGGAAGAGGCAATAGAGAGGGGTCAAGTGTAAGGAGATTGTTCATGTTCAAGAGGAATTAACTTTACAAATATATTGTTTCTGAGGTGGTAATTGTACCATCTTACAGCTATTCATACCTCATTTAATCTTTGCATTCTTCTCAGCCATTACAGTGATTGTTCCTCATTGAAATAAATTTGATTTTGACAAAATATTCTGTTTTAAAACTGCAAGTCATTTCCCCAAGATTTTTTGCTCTGAAAGAATTCTCTCTGAAACCACACAGCCCAGAAACAGCTACGAGATCATCAAACTACAGGCTCGGGATCCATGCGCAAGGCGAAAGCACTGAGACGCCGACTCGTTTTATTGTCAGGAAATAGGAAGTCAGTCTGCCTTACAACGATTAACAAATACAGAGCGTGAGACCTCATCACAAAGAGCATCAAGAGTGCTGTTCTCACTCACGGTGCCTCTGTGGGCCTGGTCTTGGAAGCTTCAAAGTATTCAAGCACTTGAGCTACCACAGATTTTAAGGCTACCAACACCAAAATGCCTTTTAGCATTCAAAGCTATTTTTTCCCATATAACTTGTCAAACAGAAGTTCACATAAGCAGAGAAGTCAGTTGTTTTCCAAAGATATGAAGCAAGAGACATGGAGCATTCAAGGCTGGGACTGTAAGAACAGTAACAAATTGTACGGCTTTATTTTATTGATACTTACAACAAAGTGAGTCTTCTATAGTAAAAGAAGCATATCTGCCATCATAAAACAGCGGTCCTAATGCAGCTCTGCAGTCATGTAAAATCAAAAGTATTTTAATAAGCTGTAGGCCAAGCACGTAAGGAAGTTTTAAAGCCGCTCATCAGCACTAGTTTAAGAAATTTCCTTATCTGATAGGCTTCTCTTTTTAAGAAGTCACATGAGCCCATTAATTGTGTTCCTCTTCCCAACTTCAAATTGCACCATTAAAGTATGATTTCAGCTTATTGTTGAACTTCCACCAGACACAAGAATTACTGTTGGCATCTAATAAGTAAGTCACCCGCACAGCCCAGAGAGAAAATACACATGCCATTGTTTCTGTGAGGCTGGGTCCTAAGAGTCTCTACTGCAAGGCTGTGATTTAAACTTGCTGCAGCTACAACTCCAGCAGACAAAGGGAAAGCTTTTCAGGCAGTGTAAATCAGCAGAGCACCATTGTACTCGAGAGAGCTATGCTAATTCATCCTGGCGAGGATCTGGTGACCTGAGCACGTCCAAACAATGGCATTACAGAAAGCTAATGTGCTATGGGTTACTTGATAATTTCTGCAGCATAATTGGCCAACATGGAAACGTTAGAAATGACTGAAGTTCATAACTAATTGCAACCATTACCGAGACAGCATTATTTATGATTAACTGCATGTAGTAGGCCTGATTCTGATTTCACTCACATCTCATTCCAGTCAGGTTTCTGACAGGTAGCTTGTGACATTTCCTGCGTGCCCAGCTTCTGGAAGGGGCCAGCCCTCACGGCTACAGCTGTGTTCACAGCATGGGAAGTTCGACATCATACTGAGAACATCAGAAAAGTCAGGTCTTCGCTGCTTAAGCTCTAGGCTGAGTGGAAAAGAGTCTGCTTTTATTTCCCTGTGGGCAGAACTCAACTAGCCCATCCGCGGGTCACTGCCCGCCACTGCTTCAGGCAGCCTGGTGACTTCTCTGCCTCTGGACTCCCGTATGTACATGGCTGGCGGGTAGGGCAGGACTACTGCAGCCTCGTGGGACGGGTTCAGCGCTGGCATTACCTGGGTTTCAAATCCACATGTGAAGCTGTGTACGGAACTGGAACAGAGCAGATGTCCGCGAGAAGCTTAAAGCGCATTTACCACGCAAATTAAACAGCTTGAATCAGTTTTCTTCCCTAGGTCTGACCACTGAGTCTGGATGGGAGCTCTGGGGAGCTGGCCTCTCTTGGAGGTCTGCTTTCAACTGTTGGTGCTCAGCTTAGAAACCTGGCTGGCAGGAAGAAGGCTCATGGCAGCGTTGCTTGAATAACTTTGGAACTTCCTGAACAGAGGGAAAAATCAGTGTGAATCCAACTGTTACTCCCCCGAACACAGACACAAACACACTAATATTTATTTATATATATTTCTACAAAAAAATGTATGAAAATCAAGTCTCTGAAAAAGTCCCCTGGTTGGACACGCTCATTTTGTCTGACACAGCCGAGTCAAAGCCTGCAATCTCTTGTGGAGAATGAACAGTTCCATATCTTTATTTTCCCCAAGAGCCCTTGTCTAAAAACAATCATCTGCAAATTATAATTTTTCTCCGCCTTTCATAAATATCAGCAATAGTGCAGCCCTCTCTCCCCCTCTCTTTTTCTTATTCAGGATATCAGGCAGATAAGAGTTATCAGTAAAGGTCATCCTCAATTTCTGTACAGAAATGATCTGTCTCCGGTACGTAATAAACATTTATCCATGCCTTTATTAGCTATATTGGATCTGACAGTTCTGTTAAACCATTTTCTTTCATTTTGCTAGGTCATGACGGTTAATGCTGCTAAAAAATCTCATCACTGCTTTTGATCACTGTATTGTCTTCTTGGTATTATCAGGATTTTGTAAAGGTAAGCACTGGCTGGAATGACCTATTAAAGTTACAGCCCGTTGAGTTCCTGGCTTTTTTCTCACCACAATAAAAAAGCGAAGGAGTGCAAAGCATAAATTCTACTTTCAGGGATATATTTAGTTGTGCAGTTGACATTTAGTAGAGCAGTCACTTTAAGCCCACTTTGCATTGGTTTCACTCCATCTTTTTCACATCCTTGAGTTTCTGAAATGGTGTTGGAAGCCACACCATGGCAAATGAGCCCAATTAGTGGGACCAGGAGGTGGTGTCCCAGTTAACCCCTACCACACCAGCAGCACGTTAGGCATCTGCTCAGGACTTTTAAACAATTCCCGTGATTTACGAAGCAGGCTCCATCTACAGACTGGGAAGCGTTTAAAGCATTCACATTTTCATTCACTCTCAGATGCTCGTCACAGAGCAGCCTGTATTCCAGACCCCAGCAATACTCAGCACAGCATGGAAAGAGTCACCTGTGTCGGACTCCCTGCAGTTTTCACCTCCCTCCACCCAGGTCTATGTTTCAACCACCAGGACAGACTTTCCTTCAGCTTAACATTAGTCAGCTGCATCTAANATATATATATGCCAAAACCCCCACTCTGCTGACTGCAGAACTGGGCGATATGGGGATACTGCAGACAGTCAAATTGACTTCACTGGAGCTACATTAAATATCCATAGCTAAAAATATTAATTTCTGCCTGAAACCCTGTTTTCAGTTACGGACTGTAACAAGGGGCTTGAAGTCAGTGATACAAAAGGGCATATTATCTCTTCCTGTAAGCAATATGTTGCTTTTTAGTTTCCTCAAGTGTCCCCTTCTTTGCCAGCAACAACCCACACTCTTCTCTTCTGCATCTTCACTGACTTCCAAATGCACACAGGGACAGACGAATGCAGCAACTCAAAAGAACAAGCAAAATGTTTTCCTAGTCTCCAGGACAAAAGGCGTATCAAAAAGACAAATGTCTCCAAGTGCTTCTCCGTATGCTCTCCCATCTCCTTGCGTCCTGCAAGTCCGTGTTCACCACGGTCTGCGTGATATACACTTGCAGCAGGAGAAGAGGTTCTACCTTCTCTACAGAAAGGAATGACTACCTTGTATACACAGAGGCTTGCGTCTCTGCTGCCAGGACACCGGTAAGCTGTGGGGAAGTGCAGGAATTCCCTACCCTGGCTTTCTGCATACCAAAAATCCCACAACTTTCAACAAAGGAAGTCCAAGGGTTTTAACCCCGATGCCCCAGCTAACTTAACCCAAACCTTGCTCCCAGTACCCACACTTGGAGAGAGAGGCCTCTCTTCCTTGTCTCTAAATGGCCACCCAGTGTAAGGATCTCCCCATAATAATTCATGAACAGGCTTCAAATGGTGTGGGCTTGGAAGTGGAGGCTGGCTCAGACACGATTATCCTTTTCACCAGCCTAAGTTCGAAGTGCGGACAATAGACACACACACCAATAGATGCACTCTGACCTTGACGTTTCAGACCACCAGGCTGTTAAACAAGAGGCGGGACCCCTGTGGTCATGGGAATCTCCAGCATGTGTTTAAAACTGTGAAGCTATATTTATTGGTGAACTTTGCCTAAGCTATCTTTAACATTTTTCAGGTGCCCATCTACTTGCAAAGTTTTATGCACACTGTATACACACAGACATACACACAGGCATAAGGTGAGGAAGAGAAGGATAATTCCTCATAACAGCTTTTAGAAGACCAGTTAGCGGCAGCTACTGCCTGCAATTTTTCACCTATCACCCCTGCTCCTTTAGTTCGGTTGATAAATAAAATTTTTCTACTGATCCATCTCATACTATGAACAGGTAAATCTATGCCCTATTGAAGACGAGAGTTTTGGCCCAGAGTTCCGTTTCCTAGGTGTTCTGGTTAAAAAGAGCAAAGCGGTTTCTGATGGCTGGGAGCGACTGAATTGTTGATTCGTGTGCTACAGAGAACTCATCTTAAGCAGCCAGCTTTGCCAGGCAGAACTCACTCCGTACGTTCCTCCTCTACACATCAGAACAGGACTCAAAGCAGATATGGAACAAATTGGTTTTGAAGGGCCAAGTCTTCCAGGAAGATGGAAGTACTGATGTCTGACTTCTATATGAGCTAGCAGATTTGTGCAAAGAAGAGAGAACATCCATTAAAATCACCTAATTGACCAATTTGCCAAGTTATTTGTCTTTAAAATGAGAGATTTTACATGTCCTGCTATATGTTGATGAATTTTAGTAGCGGAGAATAAACACAGTCCTAAAAAATAAAATCCATATCCAGATAATGTAGCTGGTAGTTAATGATTACAATATGTGACACTTCAAATATACCTAGTTGATGGCATTTAGCTGATTTGTCTTCCCTTTTTTTTGCTAAGCAGGTCAGTAAAAGAAGAAAAACGGTTGATCTATTAATAAGTTTAACACAACCTTGAAATAAATTACATTCAAAAGCTGGAAGCCTGATTCAGTTTAATAGTTAAATCATTTATTCCTAGGCTAAATAAAAAAAAAAAAATCCTGCCCTGAAGTCATTATCAGCATGATCCTCTATTTGAAGTGTCGCAAAATGTTCAAGGACGGCCCTTGTGATTTGGCCAAAAGGAAACAACGCGCTCAGCGGCTCTTTGCAGGCCAAAGAAAATGGAGACTCCCAGTATGAGAATATTAAATTATTATGGCTTTTGCAACAGGGGGCACAATTGTTAGTGGCCCCCTTCCCCTGACGGCCAAGCTATATTCCTCCCTGCCGTGAACATTCATTGTCATACCTAATATTTGCATGCTTTGATAATAATAAGATTGTCAAGATAATAGCAGGGAAGTTTCAGTAGAAACTCAATTTTCAAAAGCCAGCTGTGCACGGCCCCAGTCACTGTTTCTAAGAAGATGCCTTCAAAAAGCAAAATTAAGCCTCGCTCATGAGAAAAAAAGAAAATATTCCCCTCCCCAAAAGAAGAAGAAAGGAAAGAAGGGTCATTGGACAAGAGAGGGATGAAAACCACTTCCTGGAGAAATTATTTTTACATGAGCTTAAACTACTTTTTGTTCCCAAAAGCATTTTGGTCAGTGCAAGCAAATACGACTGCAAACAGAAGAGCAGGTCTTAAATCAGAGAATAATCACCTTTGTGAGCTTTATTGATTGCACTGATATAGCTGAAAGAGTTTGGGGGCTTTTCTCTCTCATCCACCTTTTTGCATGACATAACCATTCAACAGCTCAAATGAGGTGGGACATAATGTGATTTTTTGGGAAGAATGGTACTATTGCTGAAGTCCACAAAATCTGTATTTCTTAGGGTTTTGGCAAACCTGCTCCTTTGTCCATACAAAATAATGGCTTATAAAAAAGAAAGGAAGCAGAAAAAAGTCCACTCCCTTTTGCCCTTTATCCCTATTTCAGACTATGTTATCCTGAGTTATCTAAGCTCAGGGACTTCTAAACACTCGTGAAAAAGCTCTGCAGGGGTAAACATTGTGGGCCGAGCCCTCGTCAGAGAAGAAGCCAAACCTCTTTCCTGTCCATGAGGGGGACTCCCCAGCAACTACAGCAGCTGAAGGCCTGCACTGTGGCTGCGTTAGGCAGTCTTCATGCGTCTCTTCAGGGCTTTTTGCTCCCTTTGGCCTCATTTTACACTTTAATAGCTTTCTTTTCCAGGTGATCTGAATTAAAGTAATTTTCCCAGTGCCATACACTCCTCTCCAACTCAGTTGAGACACAGAAATTAGCTATTTGCTTCTGGGTTCAGGAACTTACTTTCTGTGAATGGACTCCACTGAGATGCACTGCTCTACAGTAACCAAAGCCCTGAAGCCCTTTTCACCCAGAGGGAGAGAGGGGATCAGAGTCAACATAAGATCAGCCTACTATGAGGCAGAAAACACCTCAAGCCAAGCCAACCATCACCTTCACGTGTTGACTGCGCTGCCATTTCTGCAATTCAAACAGGTCCGGATACTTCTTCAGCACAACTAAACTCACAGAGCGCACTTCATACAGTCCAAAACACAGGTGCTGGAATCCCACGACACTTCAGATCATTTGTACCAAGCAGGGAGTGCTCATGATGAGATCTGTATTCTGACCCTTCGGAGGTAAGGGAAAAAGACCAACTTTATCTCTTGGCCTGCCAGCAAAGATCCATCCACTGAGCCCCCTCAGGTGTTTTTCCTAGTGTATAGCAGAAAGCAGAATTTACAGGGCAAGTGGCAGTCCACACTCTGTTCAATTTTTTGCACATTTCAACCTTCAAGCAGCTGATGGGGTGACTCACCTGGGAGGTTTTGGACATCACGTGGCTTTGTATGTTTCCAGCCCTTGAAGGCTGCTAGAGAGTCAGAAGCAGCTGGGATCACAGAATCATAGAACCATAGGGTTGGAAGGGAGCTCTGGAGATCATCTAGTCCAACCCCCTGCCAGAGCAGGGTCACCCACAGCAGGTTGCACAGGGGCGCGTCCAGGCGGGTTTGGAATGTCTCCAGAGTTGGAGACTCCACCACCTCTCTGGGCAGCCTGTGCCAGGGCTCTGCCACCCTCAAAGTAAAGAAGTTCCTCCTCACATTTAGGTGGAACTTCCTATGCTCAAGTTTGTGCCTGTTACCCCTTGTCTTGTCCCCAGGCACCACTGAAAAGAGCCTGGCCCCATCCTCCTGACACCCACCCTTTCAGTATTTATAAGTGTTGATAAGGTCCCCCCTCAGCTGTCTTTTTTCCAGACTTAAGAGACCCAAATCCCTCAGCCTTGCTTTATAAGAGAGGTGTTCCAGTCCCCTCATCGTCTTCGNCCTGTCCAGGTCTCTCTGTATGGTGGCACAGCCTTCTGGTGTGTCAGCCACCCCTGCAGCTTTGTGTCATCAGCAAACTTGCTGAGGGTGCAACTCTATCCCCTCATCCAGGTTGCTGATGAGTATATTGAAGAGGACTGGGCCCAGTACTGACCCCTGGGGAACACCACTCGTCACCAACCCCCAATGCAGGCACAGAAACCTATCTGTCTTTTCAGTGGCTTGTGCCCAGTGAAATATATACAGCAAGAGAGAAATGAGCATCAACTACCAACAGGTGAAATGCCTACACTGACTCACGTTTGCAGCGCATTGCTGTCTGAGCAGGAATCATCACAGAAGATGCAGCACAGAACAGGAGCAAAAGCCGAGAGGAGTGCTTAGGCGGAGCTGGAGCCTCAGGCAAGACCCGCTGGAAAGACATTTCCTCAAAGGTAACGGTTCCCCACAGCAGCCAGGAAGCTGCTGAGGGAGTGTAAATCTGTAAGAGAAATCAACAACAATGAACAGAGATGTTAGCTAACTTGAAACTCCTAAAATAAATAAAAACTAAAGTAAGAATGGCAAGTCCTACCCTCACTTCTGCCTTCTTCGGTGAGGTTTGAAGAGCAGATCACAGCACTAATAATTCATCACTCTTCCTCCCACTGACCGATACAGACAATGGTACCCCACCACCATCTCTCCCGTTAGGAGACAACAAAAAGACAACGAAAACAGGTTTTGAAACGCTTTCAAGTACACCCTATAATTCTAGCAGGGTGGAGACAGACATATATTTATGCAAACTGTCTCAGCAGCGCAGCCTCACTACTCCAAAAAGTGCTAATGCCAGGCACGCTCACCTATTTCTGCCTTTGTCACTTCCGTGCTTCAGCCAGCAAGTGGATTTCGGTGTGCCGTACATAAGGCTGTTTCTTTGTTTCATCTTGTGCTAAACTACTGATTTGCAGCAAAAGAAATCAGAAGCGTGTCCACAGAATACATATCTGCAATGGCAGCTGCCCCACTGCACCAACAGCCTCTTTCACTAAGCCAAACTGAAGTACAACTCCAAAGCGCTTGGATTAAGGAGCTTACGGAAAGCAAATGTACTGCATATATTTATAACCGCACATGCATAAACATGCATACAAACATCTATACATGCTGTGAAAGAAAATAAATGTTCTAGAGTGGTAAGCTTACTTGCAACGGGCAACTAAGCATCCAATGCCACACACCAATTAAAGGGAGATATTTGTGGCCTCAAATTGTTCTTATTTCTATGTTACACCTTCTCCTGTTGTTTGGATTCTCTGGAGTTCTGTCAGTGTAAAAGACAGCAGAAAAGCTGGTCTCTAATTCACTGCAAGAAAGTCCATATTTAAAACAGTGAAACTAGTCAAAATTTAACTTCTTATATTTTGCATAAACAGGGCTACTTGATTTAATGTTTCCCTTGCAGGTGAGAAAGCACTCAACACATTTGTTATCGTGGTACCAGCTCTTGGGGAAAAAAAAAAATAATTAAAAAAAAAAAGAATCAGAAGCACCTTCAATGTCAGCTGGGATCCCAGCCTCCCACAGGAGGCAAAGGGAAAAGCTGCATCAACCACCAGTATGGGAGGCAGCACCCTCAGCTCAAGTCAAGAGAGTGGAAACAGCTCGAACTCCCTGACAACTTTATTTCTCTCTCCTTGCCCGCGCTCCCGCTCTGAATTCCTGATGTGCCACTCATTTGTCCTTTAGGAGCTTACAAGTTGACCTTATCATGCCTTGCAGGAGGAAATCTGTCAGTAGAGCATGAAGAAGAAATCAAAAGGGTAGAAAGCAAGGAACAAAACCCAATTTTTAGTCCGAAACATAGGACCTATACAGCATATAGGATTTGAGGGGTTTCCTGGCTTTTTTCCCCCCCTTGGACAAGCAAGGGAACGGGCATTTTGCTGGGAGCTGCTCCATCTGAAAGGCCAATGTTCCGACTGCTGCCCACAACACAAGTTTATCCTCAAGCTGGCTGATCTGTTCCTTTGAGAGGGGCAGTATGGGACAGAGAAGGAGAAGGGGAAGTGGGGGGAAGCTTTTCTTTACACTCGTGCTGTTCTGAATGTGGACCATCTGTGCCCCCAGCTGGAGTGCTGGAGATGGTCTGGCACTTGAACCACACCATATTTACAGATCTAAACACAAATGGCTACTGCCTGATTGTTTCATGATTCATTAGTCAGACAAGCTCTCCTCTCCCGCCAGCACAGCTGTTACAGAGTAAACCTTTGTCACTTAATAGGCCTGATTATTACTTTCCATCAAAGGTATTGATCTGTGTCATCTCTACTTAAGGGAAAAGGGGAGAAGCGAAAAGGGGACCAAAATGTGCCGGGAAAACAAGAAAAGGGGGGGGTGGAGGAATTAAAAAACAATGACATTTGTATGGTGACTAGAGGCACCGGTCAATACGTTTAATCTCTCCTGGATGTACTGTATTCATGTATTCATTTACCACGGTGACTAGGTTACTCATGGAGACGAAACGTCTCACATGATGTGGCATTCCTTGCACTGCACCAGACTGCTGCAGTCACACAATATGGCCATGCATATAATTGGTCGGCCAAACACACAATGTGAATTAACAAATAGTATTAAAAAAAATAGAAATCAATTAAGTCATGCAGCAGAAGGTAAAAATACAGGTTCATCTCTAAATGGCACGAGATTTGATGAAGAGAGCGACAGCGAGACTTCAGACCACCATTCCAGGTTAAGCCCTCGTCCACCCAAGTCGGCGGTGCTACCCCAATTTACACCAGCAGAGGAGCTGGCCCTTTTTGTTTAGCAAATGAGCTGGGGATAGGACGTGGTCTGTTACAAAATAGTGATGCAGAGTGTATTTACCACAGCTTGAGAGCTTCTCGTTGCTCCAGCAGCCGCCTGATGAGCTGCCATTGCAGCAATTGCAGTGTTATTGCAAATTCACTCACTCCATTGGCGGGATGAGGTTTGCAACATCCAGATTGAGAGTTTCATTGCCTCTCTGACTCACAACACTCTTACTAGTAGCATTATTGCTTCCCTGCTGTATTTGAGGTGGTACCTGGTACCCACCGTTCCCGCGACCAGGTGGATAGTGGACCTGGTGGCAGGCTTGGCTGCGGCAGTGGGGAGCGAGCTCTTGAGGAAAGATGGTTTTGCTCTCCATTTTCCTTGCGTTTAAGGGATCTTCTCTCCCAAATCCCTTGTCCGTTCCTCTTTCAGACTAAACAGCAGTGAAGGACTGGGAACTATGGGACAGAAAAGGAGCCACAGCAGAAACCACTTGGCTTGCGCCAAGCAACCAGCACAACAGTGTCACTACTCGGGCTACCAGAATCGAAGAGGAATAAAAGTACGTGTGACTTCAGAGCCAAACAGGACATATATGAAACTAGCGTGAATGTTTCAAGCCCTGCGTTCAAGTTCACTTTCCCAATTTGGGAACAGTTTCAGAAACAACCCCAAATTACTGCTGCTCAGCTATCCCAGAACACAGTCTTTCTGGGTGAAATCCGCTCCCCTTGTTCTAAGTCTCAGTAGGACAAGGCAAGGAATAATCATTTTAGCCTGTTTGGACCAGCAAAGTCCAGAACGCAAACTCATTCCTCCACAGTAGAGTAAGTCCTTGGTTATACTGGCATGCACACCTGCAATGTATTCCACAGAGAAAGCAAGCTCTAACACCAAGCAAGCTATTACAGGATGGGACGCGTTTTCCATATGAGAACAGAACAATTAACAAATACATAGGCCACTGGTAAACACTCAAAGGGGATCTTCTAGTTTTCCTTGTGCAGCTTGTTTGCCGTGCAGTCCTGCAAGGACCGCCTCAAGTTTCCGCACCTTCCAACAAACTCCTTTTCCCCCCCACCAACACCTCTCAAGAGCAGTCTATAAATCTGAGGAGCTTTTCCTCAAACCAAGACGCGTGTTTTCAAAGCAAAGATGTTACACAGGGAATACCAGTCATTTAAGGTAAAGCACTGCTGAGAGAATGGAGGAGAAAGCAGGAGCCTCAGTCAGTGGCATGGAAGACCTGCTTTAAGCACTTTGTTTTCCCGAGGTTAGCCTGTCCCCAGGGCCATACCTGTCGTGTCCAGCCGAGGTTCGTCGAGTGCAATGACAGATGCCATCCCGGCGTGTCAGTGGGCAGGGAAGCAACAGATGCTCTCACGAGAGAAGCATACAGGCATGCATGCAGCTATGCCATGGAATATTCTTTTACAGTCCAGCTTCCACCCAACGCTCTGAAACAGAATAAAATTCACATGCTTTTCTTACTAAATCCGTACCCCTAAGAAAACCCGGCCTTTCCACACTAGTATTCCCCCTGTCCCACTAAGATCCCACTTCTACCCACTCACTCCCACACCCCGAGGCATATGCATTTTCACTGGATGGAAAGAAAAATCAGAAGACTGCAGCACATGATGCCAAGCCAGAGTTGTGGCATACACAATCCACGGGAAAGTGTCGCTTGGCAATCCTGCGTGTGCTTAGCTTCCCGCCAAGGGCCCGGCGTTGTCCCTGTGCCAGGAAATCAGCCATTCAGACAAGAGCCAAAGCAGTGGCCACAGAAGACAGAGAAGCAGAAGGGAGCCGTCAAACCCAAGAGACACGCTTGCTCTCTTCTCGTGCGCTACAACAAATAGAAGGGGGGTAGGGGTGGGTGTGGGAGCAAGGAACTGGAGAGATGCTCTAAGTTTTAGTTTAACCCATTTACCTTTCTAACGCATCTAGGAAGAAAACTGCTCAGTCAGTGGTTAAAAAGGGACCAAACCCAACGTATTGAGACAATACCTTAAGAGCTTCGGTTATGAGCCCATTGATGAGCTGTCTTGGAATGGAAAACAGTGACATTTTGTCACTGAATCATTTAGAAGCAGGCTGAGTAAAACAGTCAGAAACAGGCTGTTAGGAACATTCCTGCAGTAGGCAGGTCTTTGCCATTGCCGATGCTTTTCTTCCCTTGAAAATGATGTTTGATTCTGGTAGTTGGTGGCAAGGCTAGAGCAAGAAGCCAGCAAGGGAGAGGAAAGACACACACACGTAAAACAAACAAACAAAAAAACCCACCAAACAAAAAAAACCCCACCAAACAAACAAAAAAAAATACGTACTCAAGTACCTTTTGAATAAAGACTTTCCAAAATCCGTCCTTTCTGGGAACTTGATGAGGGTAGGGTTCTATTACTGGTTCATAGAAATGGGTTATCCTTGGGATGGAAACACTGCTCATCAGCTTCACTAACCTTTTTAACGAGGTGCTGCTGAGACATGCCAGAATTATTTTTCTTCCTGTTCTCATTGATGTAAATCAGGAGCAATCGCAGAAAAGCCCAACAGCACACCTGCTCTCTGCTTAGCCCAGCAAAACCCTGGCTAGACAGCATTACCAGCAACATCTCTTCAACTTCCCAGCTAAATTCAGATAGAAAGCTTTCTCCTGTAATACATAACAGAACCTGCCCCAACACCCAGAGTTATGTATCTTTCTTCCTAAGCTGACAGACACTAATGGCCCCGGTGGATTTCCCACCTATTTCCAACATGGAGATCCTCCCTTCCCCTGTTGTTTAAAATAAACCCTTCCGACAGCCTTGACAGGCACAAGAGGCCTAAGGCACCAATGACATGCCAAAAGCATGGCTCTGACTTTTCTGAGAGTAAGACAGTCAATCACATTATTTTTCTCTCACTTGTGCCTCTGTCACTGTGCTCAAAACAAAGCTGAATTAATTCACACCTACATAAAGCAGAGGTTTAACAGGTCAGATCCAATGGTGACAACAGACAGAGCTCTGCTGAATCCAAAGGATCTACTTTGCCTGACTACTTCCTGGTGGGAAGACCTTATCTCTGAGAAACAGTATAATGCTTGCAACATCACTGAACACCTATGAACCATCAACTGCAGTTTTGAAAGGACTGTGGGGACATCCCACCAGAGCTCTCCAGAGGGCTGCTTGATTAACTAAGGGGTTGTTCTGAGCAGCCGCGGTGAAGGGCAGGGGCAGACACAGGCCGTCCCTCACACAGGCAGCCAAGGCAGCCGTCTGGGGCAGCAAAAGTGTTTCTTGCCTCCAGGTTGTACCGGCAGCTGCAGCCTGAAGAGAAGAACCAACCATTCTCAACTTGCCTCCACCACACATGCCGTCACGCCGGATCTGAACGGGACCGGCTGCATTGTGAAACTCCTTGTGGTGACTGCTGAGAGAGTAAAGCAGGAGCAAAGAGTTCTCATTTCACCTTCCCATCTCGGCTGTGGCAGAAGGACGGCAAGGCTGCAGCAACATCTGTCCGAGTCCATCCCCAGGTTTTCCATATAAATATATATGTTGCAGCTGGTATAAATTGCAGCAGACCTGTGTCAGGTTCCTTCTGCGAGACTCGTGAAGTACTGCGCCTTGCAACTGAACTGTGTCATCAGCTGAAGACACCTTCCCTGGGAGGGGAGGCGAGGAAAGGAAAAAAGAAAAAAAGAAAAAAAAAAAAGGGAAAGCTTCAGGTCAAACAATTGATTACAGTTTTGAATTACAGAGGGCTATTGATTTTTCATTAAACACCATGTACTGCTGTAAAGTGGAAAAAAAGTAATTCATTGATCAGAGCCGTGGGCCATGTTCACTTATTGGCTTCCTGCCACATCCCATTATTCCCAGTTCTAAATGTATATTGAAGTCAGTTCATTCTAATCATTGCCTCCTGTCACCAGAAATGTCTCTCAGTAACTATTAGTTTAATCACCCCTTTCTTACAGTGGTAATGAGTGATAATATCCAGCATTATGGCAGATTCATGAATATTATTCATTGTATTACAGCGTTGCATTTCACAATGCTATAGTTAAGGGTCTGTCAGCATTTCCATTACAAAGCCCCCAGGCCTGGGACTTTATAAATCACTCCTAAAAATTTGCTGCTGGCAGAAATAAGGAGCCGAGGGTGTCTTGGTTCTGGAGCGAATACTGTTGGAACTGCTCTCTGCAATCTTTCTGGCCACAGTTTAGCTGCATTGAGTGAGTGCTGGAAAGGGGAGAAAAAAAGTGGGAGAAAGAAGAGGAACTTTGCCAGCTCAAGCTGCTTTTTCCAATTGATTAAAATGCCATGATTTCAAAAACAGGATGATCTTGCTGTTACGTTGGACGGCAATTCAGGAGACAGGCATTCTCTTCCTAAAGCTGCACACACAGACAACACTACCACACTATCTTGCTGACAGTGACACTTTAAATTTAAGAATGTCTCATCTGAAACCTTTTGACTTCCGCAGTATGCTTTTCTCTGTACTGGCTGCTGGCTTCCATGTTTGATAATCTGCCTCTTGAGAGAGCTGCTTGCTGTAGGGCCAAGCATTGAAATCCTCAGATTTTACATAGCACTTGCTTGGGTAAAAGCTCAGCCTGCAGACAATGGCAGGTACAGTTTTACTAAAAGGTTTGTATCTGATTCTAGAATCCAGCCTGGAGGTTTAGTGGGAAGCTGGTCAAATCTGGGGTTTACATCCACACCTACTGGAAACCTTTCTCTTTCCAGTGGCAAGCCATAAAGTTGTCACTGGAAGTATATGCCCTAAAACCGGCAGCAGGCTCCAACCCATTGTTTTCAAAACTTTGAGCTGATGAGGATTTGCTGAGATGAACAGTTGCTTTTACGCTTTCATCAAGCAAGAGAAGGAAAAGAAGATCTTGCAGGACCATAAACTGTGCTGTGATGACAGAAGAGAAACAAACGAAGCAAACAGAAATCGACTCCCAACTGCTTCCACCAGCACAGAACCAGGGCTGAAATGTACAACAGCGATCACAGAAACTATTATTATAAAAATGCCCAGGAGATAATCTTTTTTAAGTGCTTCCTTCTGCACTAAAAAGCAAAACAAAACAAAAAAGAAACAAAAACAAGGAAACAAAAAAAAAACCCAAACACAAAACCCCCAAAAAAGTTGACACTTGAAAGGAGTCAACAAGAACAAGAAGAAACAAGCAATATCAAGTGGCCACGCATTCTTAGGCTACTTGAGGACTTTTTACACTTGTCGAATTTGCCCTAGTTTTCCAGATGCCAAAAGTGTCTCTGATACTCAAGAGCACGTATTTTACCTTTGCACTAGCCATTTGAAGGAGAGAGTAGGGAGCCCAAAACAGGTAATACAACAAACAACACACAAGCACTTGTGCCCAGGGTAATAAATTTAAGATAAATTTATTTACTCCACTATGTCAAAGCATTTAGGAAAAAGAGATCCGTTATAGGAGAAAATACGGAAACAAAACAGATGAGTATCAAACCATAATGTAGCCTTACACTAACTAGGTAGAATTAATACAGGATAGACCATCTTCCAGCATCCACACAGTGATGGTGGTGTCAGTAATGACTTTATCTGCCACTGTGTAGGTATACTCCAAGCCACTGAGTCCAGTCTCCAACTCTTACAGTCCTGGAAGAAATTATGGACAACTCAAGTCCCTGCACAAGAGTGACAGACAAAAAGGACTGAAGAGTGCCACCTCGCCCACTCAAGGAGAAAGGGACCCTGCAGACAAAAACATTAGCGTGAGACCCCCGAGGCAGTTCTCCTTTTTAGCAGGGGTCTTTGGGCCCTCCAACCCCGCTGGAAAACAAGTTCCAGCTACAGGGAGAAAAACAGTAATTCATTTACTTACTCATGTTTTCTTGCATGAAGTGTCTTTTGCAATGTGTTCCAATACATTGCCTCTCCCTGAAGCCAACCTCCTGCTGAAGCTCTTCACAGTTTGTTGTGAAGGAGAAGACGAAGCCTGCTAATTCGTGCTTTTGAGTCCAGAGCCTGTACTTGAGAGGTCAAGCAGGGCTCAGAGTGACCATCTGGACAGAAAAGAAACAGCAAATTCCAGCCATAAACTTGCTGTTGTACAATGGGGCTCTGCAGAGATAGAAAAAAGGGCCCTACAAGCGATGCAGCAGAGGTGGTGGCCACTGTAAATAAAGTCTAGAGAGGAAAAGAGCTTCTGGGTGGTTATAGTGTGTGGGACTAAGGTAGAGGCTGACTGCAGGGCAGCCAGTAATCAGCCTAAAGGCATCAGGTGCAGCCCAGAGGGAGCTCTCGATTCTCAGAGCACACTGCAAGGACAAACAGGACTTCTTACCGGACACCTGCACAAAAGAGCAGCTTATCTATGTCAGGTACTTATATGGCCCCCATTATCAAGTGAGCACTTTGCAATCTTTGCTGTGTTTATCGTCACAACACCCTGATGAGGGAGAAAAACACAATTCTCACAGACGGGAGCAGGTTCACTTGGGTACACTTCGAATATGGCAGGGAAAATAGCATCAGTGAAGCTGAAGACAGCAGGACTCAGGCTGTCAAAGACACTTCGGCCTCTACATCCCACAGAAAACTACACGGAAGTCAATGTGCAAACACGTCTGAGGATTTTGACCTAAGTGACTAACCCAAGCTCACACAAGGCAACTGCAGCAGAGCAGGAGACCTACCTCCAATGTTCTCAGGGAAATCTTACTTTCATTCCTGCTAAGACAAATACAGCCACTATGGACAGGAGCACAGTGCATTTCCATGGCATTCACCTAGCCTTACAAGAAGTTAGAGAGAGAGATCAAAGCTGTTATTTTGGCTGCCTGAGCATTCCTTGTCTTCCAGAAAACCCTGTGCCTGCAGCAGCCAGGTCATTTAAAATGGATTTGTTGATGCTATTAAATCTATGCGTTAGGAATGAAGCCCTTACTGGCAAGACCTGGTTTTAGCTCTGATGTCCTTACCTTGCGCCAAATAAACAGTGTTGATGTCACATCACTTGCAAAGGACAGAAATCCTCCGCAGAGCCGCATCCAACAGCCCTTCTCCCATGCCAGTATGTACACACATCTTGGGGTAATAAAGCCTTCATTTCATGCTTCAGCACACCTGATCTAAGGCTCAGATTCAGCAACGGATTCAGCGACAGCTCCGATTCAACAACAGCTCCCACTTAGCTTCACTACGAATGCCCCCATATTTTATTCACATTTTAAACTTTTGACCCAGTTTCCCATGAGAAAAAGAAAACAAAAAACATCCAGACTCTGTACCTTCCACTTCTCCAGTCACTTTTGCGCATACCAGTCTACTGTAACCAAGTCTGAAAGAGCACTGACAGATGCCCTTTTAAGACAGCTGAACTCCTGCAAGCGTCATGAAAATAGGCAGCTGGCTGGAGAGAACAAACGTTTTACTTCAATGGCAATTTATACCACATCTTCAGAGTTGACCCCTTCTCTGACTCTCTCAAGCTAGCTGTTTCTTGCTGAGCGTCTCGTCATCAGTCCGTGCCATCGGTCTGTCAGAGACCGAGAAGATGCAGAGCACCATGAAATATGCGTGTGCTTGGCAAAAGCATAGCCTAAATAGTTACAGTGCTGTAAATATAAAGTAAACAGCTGCTGTACCTTACAGTTCAAGGTAAGACAGAATAGCCGATGTAAATTGTACCAGCGTGCTATCAACATAAAACAACAGGGCGCAATATATTACTGCGAGCCCCAAGCACTTCACATCTGTAAGTTTGACACCCATCAGTTCAAAAGATAAAAAACAACTTGCAAAGGGAATTGTTTTGGCCCTGTGTCAGAGAGCTCACCCCTACGACAGGGCAGGAACACAGTACTCTCTGTTCACGTGGCGTTACAGGATTCAGGCAATGAAGCAGGAGGCAAATATGCTGATGTGTTCTACAGGAAAATACCTCAAGATAAGTCTCAGTCCAGCTGGGTGCTTATGCTGGCATATAACCTCAAGCACCGATTTGAAAAGAGCTGCTTGCAATCTTAAAGTTATGCACATACTTATGCTGTATCCATATACTAGGGCATGCTAAAACAGGATCGACCAGACGCTACCTTGCCACAGCATTTCAAACAGACTAAATGATATTCCTTGCCTAAACCAGCCTGGGAATCCAGTCTTCACCACAAATTTCACCATGCCCATTACCAACTTCTCTGAGTTAAAAACATTGCCTCCTCCCCTCTTGATGGGAAGGCTGCTTACTTCTCAACAACACAAAGCTTGATTAGATTATGTATTATTTTAAAGCCAGCAAATATATGCACCCATGAAATAGGGTAGAATTACTGAAGGCTCACGTGATAATCGGACACTGAAAATGAGTGACACAAGCCATAGTCAATACTGGCTCTCCTGATCCAAGCCTTTTCTGATCTTAGCGTTGCTTGGAAGAGAAGATAAAAATAAATCACTCCATATATTATGTCCTGATTTTTTTATGGGGCTTTGACCTGACAGAAACCCTTTGCTTTCAGCTATTCCTCACCTTAAAGCCCCAAAACTTTTCCCCCATTCTGCTGTGACAAAATCCTTCTGCTCAGGTTTAACTCAAAGTACCTGTGTGATTCTGTTGAGGTCGTTGGTGGCATTTGCATGCTGAGAGAGAGATGTTGCTGGTAAAAGAGGACAAGAGACATGCGGGCATTCAACTCCCCTTCCAACACGTCCCTGAGCAGAGCGCTTGCCTGTGTCTGGGAGCCAGGAAGGACTTCGGGATCCTTGGGTTCGGAGGGACCCAACAAGACTGCATGCCTTCAAGTTAAGAGCTTCAGGGCTTTGTGGGATATCATTTAAATTGCTTCAAAGAACTCAGATTGTATGTTAGCAGAGCACACCATCACAGGCCCAGCCTCAAGCCTGCGAGCCATCCCGCTATAGCCTGGCACACATCTAAGCAGCTGGGTGAATCATGAGCTGAGATCACAACAGCTGGAGAACAAGTTGTGACTATGTCACAGCTTCTCTGTACTCATTCTCCAATGGCACCATCTATTCTGGACACCATTAGGAGGGTTATTGATTTTCACAGATAATCCCAGTTGCCTTACTTGGATTCAAACGTTCAGACAGCGACTTAGCCCTAGGGAACGAACAGAGCAGAAGCAGAGCAGAGCCAGGCACAGCAGGCATTTGTGACTATTAGTGAGCACTGAATATTGCCAACCATTATAAAACACAGGAAAATAGCAAGCAAGGCTTTAGCCAGTTTAGATAATCCTGCAGGGAATACTACCAATAGAAACTAATACATATGCAAGCAATAGCAAGCTGCCTGGGAAACTGAGCATTTTGCCTTGTGTGTCAGATAAAATGCAACACTTAAATTGCCTTTGGTCCAGCATTAAGTGTATTATTTAACATACATATATCCCCAAAAGATACACACAGATCTTATCCTCTTTCGTTCAAAGTTTTAGCACAGGAGGGCAATGCTTGTGGTCTGAATTAAGAGCGACTGGTTTTGCTCGCCTGGAAATAGTCCAGATCTCTCCCTAAGTACCTGGGAGCAGAATTTGCCCACGTGGAGACATCTCCCAGCCCGGATGGTGACAGCAGTCACTTGTGATTTCTTAGGAATACTCAGAGCTTCTCTGTTTAACCATCCAGTGTTGTACTTGCATTGTCCTAGGCCAGCTCGCTCACCCAATCTTGCTGTTGGTGTAAATTCAATATGTCTCTCTTTCGGCAATCCCTTCCTCCTAGGAAGGCCGTACCGCTCTCCATTGTGCAATCCTGCTCCATATGTTTGTATAACACTAACGTCCCAGAGAAAGGGAAAGGGTGAGAGCCCGCACACGACATAATAGCATTGCTATGCCAGGAACAAAGCATCCCCAAAGGGGGGTGGTCGGCAGTACAAGTGGCTATCAGAAAGTCAGTGCAAAATTCAAGAGGCTGAGCACTTTCAATTACGATTCAAATCTGCCATTTAGTTCATCATGTTTATTTAGGCATTAAAAGCAATTTTCCAAGCACTTGTCTGTCACATTTAGACACAATGGGTTAGCCTGTAATTAGGAAGTATATGACCTCACTGGCTTTAATTGGGAGAAGCCTGCATCCAATCCGTTTACCAGATGATAGAAGGCGACTGGCATCAGAAGGGAAGTTCGTTATCAGATGGTAGATCACGCACAATACCTGCTATAATGGCCCCCAATTCATCATCACCCCCTCTACCATCAGGACTTTGTCAATGGTTTGCTCATCAATTGGCTTGTGTACCAACACAAGAGATCAGGAGGCAGATAATGCATCATAGAGAATGATAACAGACCAGGAAAACAAAAAAAAAAAGAAGGGAAAAAACCCAGGAATGGCAATTTGTGCTTTGGCAAGGGAGCAGGGCAGGCACAGGGCCAAAGTCAGGTTTAGCCTAAGTGGCTATAACTCCGCTAACTTTACACCTGCTTACGTTAGGCCAGAACTTAGCCCATACTACCCAGCAGGGCATGCTGTAGCTTCATGTAGAGGACAGAACAAATATTTTAAGACTGAAACACCCCAGAAAGAAGCAACAATAAGGGGAAGTCCATTTGCTGTAGAAAAATGAAGCTAATAACTCTAAATTCTGCTATATGCATCCTACTGCACAGAAAGTACAACTTTGGCTTGGTTAAGAGTGGGCAGACACACCTCTGTACCTCCACTGCACTGCTCCTGACTGCTGGACAGGCCACGTAACTGTGCCCCATCCCAGGCAGCGCTTCTCAGAGACAAACACAGTCAGTAGTTCCAAGCACAGACCATCGCCCTCCAAAGGTATCTATGCTCAGGCCCAAGAAATCCTGCCAACTGATTTTTTCAAAACAGGGAGGAGAGAAGGGAAAAGCTATTGTGCATAAACTACATGTAAATTTCCGTCCCCCTCCCCGTGATCGCAACAGAAGTTGCACCTCTGCTACGTTAAGGCTTGGACAAGTTCAAGAGACGGGGCAAAGAACATGCAAAACAAGCATTAGAGAGAAGAGAGGCTCATGTTCACTTCATTACCAAGCATCTCTGTTCATTAAAGTCATATCCTCTACGTTCCGGGCCTGACCAGCCAGCTGAATTTGCTGGAAGAAGGATACAAAGATTTCTACGCCTTTAAAAACAGGTCAGTCACCGCATATATTTTTGTTGACTATAGTGCTTCACCTTGATGAAAAAATCAGCTCCACTCCCTCCACTATAAGCAGCCTCTCTCTTCAGATAACAACATCGTATCACCAGGAAAGAAGCAGAAAATGTGAAAATTCAGAATCTTCAAGCCTCAGAAATTTCCAATAGTTAAAAAAATGTATATATACAAATAGCAAGACAGATAAAAAAGGGAGATCTTGTGCTGGGAGTATGCTATAGACCACCTGACCAGGATGAGGAGACAGATGAAGTATTCTATAAGCGGCTGGCTGAAGTCTTGCAATCACCAGCCCTTGTTCTGGTTGGGGACTTCAACCTGCCAGGCATCTGCTGGAAATACAACAGAGCAGAGAGCAGGCAGGCTAGGAGGTTCCTTCAGTGCATGGAAGAGAACTTCCTGACACAACTGGTAGGTGAGCCTACCAGGGGAGGAGCCTTCCTAGACCTCCTGCTCACCAACAGAGAAGGACTAGTGGG
>VXBH01002007.1:309606-326779 GCA_013400035.1 Rynchops niger | reverse complement strand
TAATATATATTATAATATATATTCTATATAATAATATATAGAAATAAATAATAAGAGCCTGAGCCCTGCTGATCGCTACAGGACCAGCTTCACCCCATCCTTTTCCCGTCCCTGGAGAGGACTCTGGAGCAGGCACGCGCTGAACCAGGCGCCTCTCTTGCTGTCAGGGATGTGCGGAGCAAGCTGGACAGCCAAAGGCAGGAGTGGGAACAGAACCCGTCCTCTTAACCCAGGCTCATTTGATTACACGGCATCCCTGGCAAAATTCACCTGTTATTTTTTGTAGCATTTCTGACTCCTGCCCTTTGCAGGGATCTCCCACATGGCAACAGGCAGGTTCCTCTCGTCTGGGTACAGCCCCAGAGTGAAGTCATCCCGCTGCCTTAGAAGACCACAGAGAATCCCGGATTTCTGTCCTCTCTGCACATGCAATGCTTGGCAAGCACAGACTGGCCTGAAGTAAGAAAGACCCACCCCCTCAAGGATGAGGTGCTCTGAGGCCCCTGGCTTCCTCCAAAATCCCACTGAGACAGACACCTTTGCTAAGCATCCCTCAGTGCTTTGGCTGATGCATGTCTCCTTTCCCAGCCACACACTCCCCCCTCCCAGTTGCCCAGAGCCCACATACTGGTGCACGGCATGTCAACAGGATCGGCATCTGCCCGGTAATATCCATTTCGGCACACGCAGTTAGTGGCCCCTTCCGAAGTCGTCCGGCTGTTAATCGGGCAGTGGACGCATCCTTCATCCCCTTGGCTGGCCTTGAACGTCCCCGAGGGGCAGCCTGGAAGAGAACCAAGAGCAGCGGTGAGCGTCGAGGACGGGGGCTGGCGGGGACACCTGGAGCCTGGCAGCGCTGCCAGAAAACACCCTTTGGGGCTTTGCAGCATCCGAAGCCAAAACCTGACAATTTGAAGTAAACAAAATGGAGACGGAGCAGCTGGTTTGAAGGCCCTGGGGAGGCAGGCGCTGCTGCCCACGCTGCCTGCAGAGATGGGGTCCCCACACGAACGTGTCTCTCCCCTAGTCCCCAACCACGAGTGCAGAACAGGGTCCGCTCAGGGAGTCTTACAACTGAAAAGGGGAATTTTAGACGTTGTCACATAAGAAGCGGCTCTACCAACTCAGACCCAGGGTCAACAGAATCCTCCCCCCAAGAGCAGCCACCCCAGGCGCAGGGCACGAGCCAGGCACAAGCACTGCCCACAGTACCCTCCCACCCTCCAACAATTCATAGCTCGGGGAGTTTCTACGAGGCAGGCTCTTTGCATTTTAGCATCCCCTGGGGGGATGTTTCTTCCACTAAGTTACCCAGCCGTTTTTTTATTCCATGCAAATGTTTTACACGCACTACATCCTGCGGCCCCGAGCCCCACGGTGTCACTGCACGCCGCATGAAGGAACTGCCGCCCTCTGCTTCGAAGCTGCCATTTCATTTGATGCAATGAACACTCGGTCACCATCCTCCTTCTCCACGACCCCTAGGGTTGCACAGAGCTCTGCCACACGCCGAGCAAGCCGCATAACGACATTCACTATTTTATTCTCTACTCTTTTCCCATAATTAGCCATGTCCAAGTTGTTTTTTAACCGCCTGGACTACCTAATGTAGCCCCAAGGTCTCACTCCTGAGAGACATCGGGCCGACTCACAGCCTCTCTCTGTGCATGTGTGCGTGAAGTTGGGGCTGTTTTCTCCCGTTTGCATCACCTCATGTCTATTGAATTCCAATTGCCTTTTCCTTCCCCAGTCATGCCATCTCATAAGGTCCTTTTGCAGCTCTCCACAGCCTTGGCTTCCCTACTCAGTATCGTAAGCCAATTGTCACCTCTGCCACAACCAGCAGCAGCACGCGGGGGTCTGCCTCTACTGGGGCTCGGGCCCCTCAGCCATTCACAGATGAAGATGCTCCTCTAGCAACAGCCCCTCCAAAAAAAGCGTGTTCAGCCAAGAACGGTGGGTGAGGGTGGCACGGGGGGCGCATCGTGCTTACGGCAGATGGGTGGTGAAGGCTGGACCACAGGGCGAAAGACAGTTTTGACAGATACAGCACAGGTGGCTAAAAATATCACTGCAAAAAAGCCCTTTCCAAGTCAAAGGATCACCAACGCCAAAGCAAAAGCTCGTCTGTGAGCATTTCCCAGCATGGCTCTCGGCGATTACTCTTGGTTGTGACTTTCCACCGCTGTTAATTTCTTGTGCAGCACGAAGAGCCTGGGGGGCGGCAGGTGGTTTCTGCGCTGAAAGGAGTTAAACAAACTTCTACGGCAGTTCAGTGCCAAGGCTTTCAAGAAAGGGGCGGATCAGAAAAACAGCCTGGGAAAAACATACGCTCGGGGTTGCTGTAAGCAAGAGCTACTACTGAGAAGTATCTATTTTTTTCTTCGAAAGAAAAATGAACTTTTTTTCTTTCACTTTTCATCTCCCTTCCTTCAAAATTATCTTGAGTTTCCAACGAGAAAGGCTCTGTAGAAAAATGCCATCAGCCTTCCTCCTTGCGAAGTCCCTTCTGCTTCCTACAGTCAAAGGACCTGTGGAAAAACTGGCTTCTCCTCATGTTCCTCGATCTTTCCACCCTCGCCGTCCCCTGTCCCCAAGGGTTCGACTCCATTTCCGACCCTATTCCTAGCATGTCCCTTGGTACAAACCCACCTCAGAGGGTGTTAAGCTGTTGGGAGAGGTGATGGCTGTGCGGTTATCCGTGACGGAGAAGTGATGGTGGCTCTGCGGCTGAAACAATAACAGGGTCCCCGTACTAATACCAATTTTTGAAACACAGAAAGACTAACGCACAAAATTACTCTAGCCTGACATCCAGGGTGAAATAAAGGGCCATTTGCTCAAAGATGTTTCAAGACACAGGCCTCTCTCACCTTCCCAAGGCTTATTTTAAAAATAACAACTTTCCTGTAAGGCTTCTTCTGCACCAAGACAGAGAGAGATCAAACAAATGCGTGCGCAGCTGAGATTTAGCGTCTGGCCCCAAGAGACAAAAAAACATTCCCAAGGCTTGGCCAGGCACAGGCTGATGGCTGCAATTAGTATTTCTGCGTGAGCTGCTCTTAGGGCAGGGCAAAAACCAGGGGATGAACAACTGCTCACCAAAAACGCCAAGCCGGGATGCTAGAACTCTTCGCACGTGCCATCAAAACACGGCCAGAAGTTTGGGCAACTTTGTTCCTCCCCTGGGGGTCCCACACACTGGCGGCATGGGGTAAAAAAAATCCCGGAAAATCAGAACTTCTCTGAAATCATGCTGAAAAGACACGAAAATCACTGAAATTTGATGCAAAGTCCTTTTTTTTTTTTTTTTTTTTTAAAATCAAGTAATGACAACCTCCAGAAGTAAAATAAATTAACGTAGCGTTCAAAACTGGTTTGTTCCCTCCCGTTCTTCCTCTGGGTGAGAAAACAGCTTTTAATTTGGAAGCCACCCAATTTTTTTGTTTCCAGAGTAAACGGCAAATCAAAACTGAAATCTTCACACGGGGGCTAACCCCCCTCCTGTTCGAACGGCGCGGATGTTCTCGCCACTTGCTGGAAGAAGACAAGGACACCCCAGTTTTCTGCCCCAGGTGGCGACAGCAGCTTTGGGACATGCTGCTTCCCCTTAGGCTCGCAACAAGGGCAGGGGCAGAGCATCCCTTGAAACTCCTGCTTGGAAAGAGGGAATTGAAACACCGCAAGCACAGAAATTTCTACTTCATCCCAGGAGGGCGATTACCATGACAGCAGCTCTGGCCCCAGCACCGAAGCAGGGGCCGTTTGCAGCTTCCCACGTGGTGGGTTCCCGCCTCTCCAGCGCCAATCGGAGGATGCTCATAGGGGTTCACGGGAAACATATGGACCTTTAATCGCCTCACTGCTGCACATAGGCACGGATGGCTGCTTCGCTAGGGTACGGCTCGGGGACAGCAGCGGGTCTGCTAACAGTACTGGCTGGAGCTTTCTCAAACAAGATTGGGAACGCTTGAGCAGCACCGGGGCGTCCCCGTTTCTCATCCACTCATTTCCCAGGGCATGGTAAGGTGGTCTGCTTGGGAAAGCACGTGTTTTGGGAAGGGAACGCGATGGAGAAAGACCCATGAGGGGTCCTGCCCTCCCTTGCAGGAGGACCACGCCAGGGATCTGGGAGGGAAGGCCACTTCTGCAGCATCTGCTGCTGGAGGCAGCGCTGGCACAAGGCTTCCAGCCCTCCTGCCCCGTACACCGCCTGCCCCGAGGCAGCTCGGCAGAGAAAGGCATCCCATGGCTCAGCCTGCAGGAAAAGCCTTTGCCAAAGGGCTGGAGGGGCCGAGGAGGGGCTCCCTGTTTGCTGTTCCTGTGTCCCAGCGCCTCCCTCCAACCAACTTTTTAACAGATCCGGCGTGAGCTGAGCAGGCTCCAAACAGGCTCCTCTGCAACAAAAACTGCCCTGGCCTTCGTAGCCCACCCCAGACCACTTCTGCAAACAGCTCACAGCCAACAGCTCTCTCTTGCAATAAAAGTTTTGAAAATGGCACCTTCAGTCTGTGCTAAAGGCTCTGAGGACGGGTCCTCCTCGGCTCCCTTTGCCTGGCTTTGTTCCTCCTGGCAGCAGGGCTCCTTCCACTCGAGCAAGGCGTTTTTAACGGCTGATGGAAAACAGGCAGCCCTGGCTCTGTCAGTTAGGATCCGCCAAGGGTTTTAAATCCCCGGCCTTATCTCCCAGCTGCCTCTCTTCTCCCTCCGGGGCCAGAGACAGGGTCAGGCTGGCTGGCTCTGCAGCTCGGCATCACCAGCATCCCCGGTGCTGTGGGACGCCAGAGATGGTCGCCTTGGCTGCATCCTACCTCTCACCCTCCCTGTGCTTTTGGAAGCCCTATCTCATGGCCCTCCACGCTCCCCTAATCACCCTCAAAGTCCTACACAAGCCTCTGGCTTCCTTGGCCAGGCACCACGGGACTGGCCCCACATCAACCCTGTGCCAAATGGGTGCCAGCGAGTTGCACTTACAGAGAATAAAGAAAACAATATCCTGGGCCATGCCAGGAGGAGCGTGGCCAACACATCGAGGGAGGTGTTTTCCCCTGCCAGGCACTAGAGAGGCTGCCGCGGCTAGTTTGGGGTTGCCCAGTTCAAGGGCAATATGGAGGAACAGGAGAGTTCAGTGGTGTGTCACCAAGATGGCCAGCCCTGGAGCACCGGGCACACGAGGAGAGGTGGAAAGAGCTGGGATGGGTTAACTGGCTCAAGGAAGGAATTTAACTGCAGCTATCTGGGGGCAGATGCAAAGACGACAGACCCAAACGCTTCACAGGGTGCCAGGCTATGTAACAAGGGACAAGGACCACAAGTTCAGAGTGGACATTAGGAAAAGCTCCTTCTCCAAAGGATGGTGCAGCCCTGGGACAAGTGACAGAGGGGTGGTGGATCTCCTTCCCTGGGGGAGATTCAGCTGAAGACCGTGGCTGCCTTCGGCTCCCCAGCACACAAGCACCGCTGCTGTGGCCTCACAGCTGGAGGTGCCAGGACTCCAAAACCCGCATCCCCTACACTAGAGCTCCCAAGAAGGTGGCCCCCAAGCCACCTCATCTGCCTCCCAGCTTCAGGCCAGGGCTCCTTCAGATACAACCCCCGTTGGAAGCGCAGCTGGTGCACTGCAACCTGCCTGTCTGCTTGGTTTAAGAGACAATGTCTTATTCGCACCATCATCCACCCTTTCACTTGATGCATGGTCAGGCACAGAACAGCAGCGCTGGGTGCACAGGGCTGTGACAGGACCTTAACACGGGTGTCACAGAGGCTTGGAGAGGACCAAGCAGAGCAGAGTGATACCCTGTTTTGGGAGCTCACCAAAAGAGCACAGGGGAAAGTCCTGCAAGGGACAAAAAGTCCCTGAACCTTCTAACAAAGCTGTCCTCAGGCCAGCTCAAACAAGCTCCAAAGATCAAGAAAACCACATGGGCCTTTTGGACACCACGGGACAAAGCAATGCTGGTCATCACACACCAACTCTGCAGCACAGCCTGGGCCAAAGCCAGGCAGTTACAGTCCCCTGCCCTCCTGCAAGAGCATCACCAGCCTGCTGGCCAGGACAACCCGGGCAGGAAGCGCCCTCATCCAGACCCTCGCAGCTCCCTCCCAGTGCAGCTCTCCCACCAGCAGCAGGGCTGAGCCCTAGCCTGGGAGAGGCTTCGTGCTGGGGGCTTGCCAGCAAATCCCTCCTGCAGCTTCCACGGGGTTCGCAAGGTCATCTCCGTGCTAGCACTGCTCAGAAGTTCAAGNGCTCTGGGCGGCACATCCATCAGTGGTGATGGGATTCGGCTGTCAGGGAGAAACGCCTGGAATTTCTTACCTGCCCGGTCAGCCTGGTTCAGCCTTCCCGAGCTGTCACGGGGGCTCTTAAAGAGAAATGAAAGCTTTCTGTCCCTGCCTGAGCGTGGGGATGCTCCCAACAGCCTCAGATTACGGACGGCGAGTACCGTAATCCAGCACTTCTCCTGCTCGAGCTGTTCAGTGGACACCTGAAGGGAGAGGACTTCCCTACCCAAAGGCAGTATGTTCCTCACACTGCTGAAAACTGCAGGTGACCGCAACCCCAAAGGCATGGGTCACAGCTCATTTCCAGAGCCCAGCGTCCCTGGGTGAAGATGAAACCAGATGGTGAGTTTACAGGTCAGGAGCATAGAATCACAGAATCTTCATGGTTGGAAAGGACCTTTGAGATCATCGAGTCCAACCACACAACCTACAATCTCTGCCACTAGAGCATGCCCTGAAGTGCCACACCTGGACGTTTCTTAAACACCTCTAGGGATGGTGACTCACCCCCCTCCCTGGGCAGGCTGTCCCAGTGCCTGACCACTCTGTCAGTAAAGTCATTCCTCCTCATATCTAACCTAAACCTCCCCTGCCGCAGCTTCAGACCATTCCCTCTGCTCCTGTCATTCTTCACCTGGGAGAAGAGGCCAACCCCCACCTCTCTGCACCCTCCTCTCAGGGCGCTGTAGAGGGCAATGAGGTCTCCCCTCAGCCTCCTCTTCTCCAAGCTGAACATGCCCAGCTCCCTCAGCCTCTCCTCACACGACCTGCTCTCCAGACCCCTCACCAGCCTGGTAGCTCTCCTCTGGACACGCTCCAGCACCTCAATGTCCCTCTTGTACAGCGGGGCCCAGAACTGGACACAGCACTCGAGGTGAGGCCTCACCAGTGCCCAGTACAGAGGCACCATCACTTCCCTGCTCCTGCTGGCCACGCTGTTCCTGATACAAGCCAGAACGCTGTTGGCCTTCTTGGCCACCTGGGCACGCTGCTGGCTGACGTTAAGCTGGCTGCCCACCAGCACCCCCAGGTCCTTTTCTGCCGGGCAGCTTTCCAGCCACTCTGCCCCAAGCCTGTAGCGTTGCTTGGGGTTGTTGTGACCCAAATGCAGGACCCGGCCCTTGGCCTTATTAAACCTCCTACAGTTGGCCTTGGCCCATGGATCCAGCCTGTCCAGGTCCCTCATAGCTCTGGTGGCAGCAGATGCTTTGGATATCCTCGCTCCTGCAGACACCCAAAGAGCACTCTGGAATGTAGCTCCAAGACCAAGCTCAGCTGCCCGTGGTGGTCTCCTGAAGCATGACACCCACCACACTGGGGCTTTTGGGCGCTGCTCGTCTAGGAGCAATCCCAGTCCCAGCACACAGGCTGAACAGGACACTGTCAACACCTGCAGAGTTTCAACCTCAAAACCTTGTCTCAGCATCTTGGCACGCACCTAAGGACCTAGAGCTTCAGGTGCTGGAAAACGACGTTGCCCCAGGAGCCCCGGGGTGACTCGCATGGAGCAATGTCAGCCTGTGCCAGACGAGGTGCCGAGCCATGAGGTTATTTCTGTGCCGTTATGTGCTAGCAGATAGACCAAACATCACGTTCTCCTTATTCAGCCACTGGTTTTCTTCTGGTGCAGGCGAGGGACCGATGTGTATCCCACCCTCTAACTGAGACACTATGTGGTTTTTGTTTCTGTTTTAGATTCCTTGCAATATAGTAATTTATTTTATTTTGATATTTTAAAAAATGCTTTTCGGGCAAGCAGCATGTCCTTTTTCAATCGATGTAAACACTCCAGCGCTTCATACTGAAAGAGCAGTTGTTTAAACGGTAAGGCGGCTTTCTCCAAGTGGTCTCCAGAAGAATTTAGGACTTTCACATTTTGTTACTTTGTTTGGTCTTGTTTAAATGTTCCCCAAAGCTTCTGCCTGGGAGAGCTCTGCCTCCGGAGGGTGGTATGTTAACCATTACGGGAATGGCTCCCAACCTTTTAACAGAGGGGAAAAAAGCAAACCAAGCAAGCAAGTGGTGACATCAAAGTTGCACTGATGGAAAACCCCTAATCCTATAAACCCTTCCTGCTTTAATTGGTGTTAAAACAAAGATAATCTTATCTCAGCCCTATAAAAGAAGGGATATGTTGTACTCTCTAAAAGCCTCTCTAAAAGCCCTCGTAAACTTGACAAACATTCCATGTTTTGAGCCGGAGGAGAATGGCTTTAATCCTAAAGGAAACATGAAAATAAAAAGGGAGCTTTTCCTGGACGAGAGCCCTTCAAGTGGATGGTCTCCCCAGCCTTCTTGGTCCTGGTGCAAATCCGGAGTCACTCCTCCAGCACCACCGGGGACAGGCATCCACTGGGACCACAGAGATGTGAGGGACCAGAGCAGCCAAGGACCGTCCGATGTCTGTACGTCTCCAGGTGACAGCAGAGCCAGGATCAGGCCCCCGAGCGGACTTGCGCCTCCATCTTCGGGGACTCCAAGTGCACCTGTGGCTGCTCAATGTTTTTATCTGCAAATCGCCTGCTTCTACCCAACCCCCTCACCCCAGATGTTGGAGGCGCAGGTTTCAGGGTCAGGGGTGCAGAGTCTGAGATGGGGTCTCTGAAGGACATCCCTACCTGACCCAGAGGCTCCAACCCAGCGTGCAGAAGTGTTGATGGCCCCGTTCCCAAATTGCTCTGCCTTGACGTCCCATAGCTTGAGGACCAGTGCCCTCCCACCCCACGCTCTCCTCGCCATCTCCAGCAGACACTCTGCAGACCCCCTCTAGGCGCAGCTCCCAGGGGAGCCTTTCCAGGGCACAGGCAGCTTTTCGAGGTGGAGGTAGCCAGGAAAACTTGGAGTGGGCATGTTCAATCATTACATTTTAATGCTGCTTAGCACCCAGTTTAGACAAGTTTAAAACACGCCAGCTGGTTAAGTGCCAGCAGCCGCTTTCCAGATGACAACATTGTTCTTTGTCAGCACTAGGTGCTGAGTGGAGCTGGCATAAGGACTGATTAAAAATGGTTAGTTATGGTGGTTTAAATCACCGCGGGTGTCGATGCACAGTAACTTTCCTTCCCAGCCTGCAGCGAGTGCAGAAGCTGTAGGCAGGCAGCACCCAGGGCAGTTGCACACTGTCCCACCTCCACTTTCCAAAATGCCCTGAAGTCTGCTCACGTACTTACAAAGAGCAAAACCCGAGGAAAACCAGCCTTCCGGCACAAGAAGCTCACGAGTGCCCTGGCACAAGTGGTCTGGCACTTGGGAGATCTGCACGGAACGCTGTTCCAGTTTGGGGCTCTCCAGTGCAAGGAAGGCACTGGAGCTGCTCCAGGGGCGGCCACCGACATGGCTGGGGGCTGGAGCACGTGGTATGAGGACAGGCTGAGGGTCAGGCGTGAGCCTGGAGGAGAGAAGGCAAAGGAGAGAATTAACTGCTGCCTTCAGCAACCCAGCAAGAGGGTGTCGGGAAGATGGAGCCAGACTCTCAGAAGCAGGAAAAGGCTCAAGGTGGCACATGGGAAATTCCAGCTTGACACAAAGAGAGCGTTTTCCATCATGAGGGAGGTCAAGTATTGGAAGGAGGGCTCAGAAAGGCGCAGGCGTCTACGTCCTCGGAGACAGTCAAAGCCTCTCCCAAGGGACTGGCATGCATTCCAGTCACTCTAGCTGCCCATCACCAACAGAGCTTCCGCTTTTCAAGGTTTTGTATGCCCAGCCTGCCCCCTGCTCGACGGACCACCGCTCCCCGGCTGTGGGGGTACCAGCCCAGCGAACGGGGTCATGCAAACGCACTGCTGGCCTGAAGGCAAAAAAGAGCCGCTTACACCAGGAGCGCAAAGGTCAAGCAGTTGTTTGTAGGAGCAGCCTGGGGAAAATAAACCTCGCTTTTTTTACTTTGCTTAAATTCTAATCAATCACGCTTGAAAGCGACAGTCCCCTTCCCCGGAGCAGTGTCGCTTGGTGCTGACACCACACACGGACCAGGGTGCCACCCTGCGACTCCAGCTGCGTTTTGGAGGTCCATCTGTCCCTGCCACCTCTGATTCGCTCATGTCCGAACAGGCACACTTCTGGCCCTTGGACGTCTTCAAGGCTTCCCGAATCACCGGAGCTGAAGCAGCTTCATCCGGCGATGCATGCAACAACATGGTACGATGGACTTTGAACCACTGGGTTTTGAGCCTGTGAAGAAGAAACCAAAACCAGCTGTGCCTCCAGCCAGCTGATCTGCCAAAAAGCTGCTTTTCCTTTGAAAACCTCGGCTCCAGAGGAGAGAAGGATGCACAGGCAGCCTCTGAGACATCCATCCCTGGAGGGGGAAGGTCAGCTTTAAGCCAGGGTTGGAGAAGGAGTGTTGGGACAGCAAGGCTGACCGTGAGCCACGTCTCCTACCCTAGAGAGGGCACAGCAAGAGCACTGGTGTCTGTCACTGCACCCGTCCTCATTTCTGCGGTGTGTCTGTCTATCTGCAGCGTTATTTAGGAGCAGTCAGCTTGCTACCTCAGCACTGCTAATGAAACGAAACACGCGAATTATTGTAATCAGAAGGATTCATGCTGGGGAGAGCGATTCTTTTTAAGCACGCTGACCTGAGCAGTAGAAATTTTGGAAACGGCAGCAATGAAGCCATTTGAGTGGCCTCCTCCTAAACCCACCCCTCCCCAGGGACCCTCCCCAGCTCCCAAGCTCTCGTGCGTGTGATCGTGGCATTTGCAGTACGCAACCACGTGCCGTTTTTCCCCACACACATAGGACAGAAAGGACCCGGGAGCGCGATGGCTTCTGCACTAACAACACCCCGTATGCACAGGGGCTATCAGCAGGACAGAGGGAAAAAGGATAAAAAGCAGGGCAAACAAAACCTCTCTAGAAGAGCTCGTCTTTCCCCTTGTTTGACAAGATTATATGGAAAATATAGATGGCCATGTGGTAGGGTTATCCCCTGCTGGCCTTGTCGCCGCGTTTGAAGTCCCCGGATTCCCAGGACCACATTTGGACATCCAGGCTACTGCGTGTTCACAGCCTCATCTTAGGACAACCTGTCCCATGGTAGTACCAATCCAGGGGACCATAAGATCTTAACCTGGTTCTGCTATGGCTTCACCCCAGACATGTTCAACCTTTCTTTCAACTGACACAAGCTAGACACTGGAGGCTGGGCAGAGAGTACAGAAGTCCAAGGAATCATAGAATCATAGAATCATAGAATGTGTTGGGTTGGAAGGGACCTCTAAAGGCCATCTAGTCCCACCCCCCTGCAGTCAGCAGGGACATCTTCAACTCGATGAGGTTGCTCAGAGCCTCATCCAGCCTGGCCTGGAATGTCTCCAGGGAGATCACCCCCTCTCTGGGCAACCTGTTCCAGTGTCTCACCACCCTCATTGAGGGGTTACAAACCTGTCACCCATGGAAAAAAAATGCTANACATTGAGGTGTTGGAGCGTGTCCAGAGGAGGGCTACAAAGCTGGTGAGGGGTCTGGAGGACAAACCTTATGAGGAACGACTGAGGGAGCTGGGGCTGTTCAGCCTGGAGAAGAGGAGGCTGAGGGGAGACCTCATCACCCTCTACAACTCCCTGAAAGGACGGTGTACAGAGGTGGGGGCTGACCTCTTCTCCTTGGTGACAGGTGATAGGACGAGAGGAAATGGGTTCAGGTTATGTCAGGGGAGGTTTAGATTGGATATTAGGAAACATTTTTTCACTGAAAGGGTTATTAAACATTGGAATAGGCTGCCCAGGGAGGTGGTGGATTCACCGTCCCTGGGGGTGTTTAAAAAAAGGGTAGATGGGGTACTCGGGGACATGGTTTAGAAGTGGCTTTTGTCAGGGTAGGCTAATGGTTGGAACTGATCTTAAAGGTCCCTTCCAACCTCAGCAATTCTATGATTCTATGATAATGAAGATTGTCTAGACCCAAGTGTAGGACCTTGCACTTGGCCTTGTTGAACATCACAAGGTTTGCTCAGGCCCACCTCTCCAGCTCGTCCAGGTCCCTCTGGATGACATCCCATCCCTCTGGCCTGTCAACCGCACCACTCAGCTTGGTGTCATTTGCAAACTTGCTGAGGAAGGAAGCCACGGCTCTGTAATCAACACACATATTTTTGATAAGAGAGCAGGAAATATGATGTGGGGCTGCAGAATGAACCACAAGTACAGAAAACTACCCCAACCCCTAACTCCTTCCAAACAGCAGGTCTGACCATCCCGCACACTGAAAAAATGCAGTGTGTCTGTGCCAAGATCACTATGTGCCAGGGATGTGCATGTAAGAAGAGTTAAAAGTAGGGATTTTATATATTAGTTTCTAGGAAATCTTTTATAAAGCCTCCCTATTTTGCACAACTGTAACGACTTCTGCAGTACGTGGCTGAATAAACACCCAGGAGCGGTTTCCACCATTGGCATTCCCTCTACACTCGATGCGTCAATTTGGTAGTGGTGTTTTCGCAGTGTTGAGGGTTGCGAGGGATCAACATCAGAAGGAGACAGTAGAACCCTCGGTCCCCTGGCTCTCATTTCACTGATAACTTTCTCCGAAAGGATGCTCTGCTAAGGGAAGAGCAGCAGCAAATCATTATCTGTCTACATCCATCCGGAGCAGCATTGCGTGGCAGGACCTGAGAGCCAAGGGCGCACTCTCAGAGCACGCAGATGGGAAAAGGCAATTTTCAACAGCTCCTAATTCCCCCTATTATGGGCGGGTTTTCCCTGCATCCATCAAAATGCACCTTCCCCACCCGAAAGCTTTCCTCCACCAGATTTCATACTTCCATACTCCCAGATTTTCATTCTCCCAGGCTTTCATACTCCCACTGGAAAGTAGAGAGGCCTCGTAAAGGCGCCGCGAGCCACTTGCGGCGGAAAAAACACGAGGCTGCTCAAACACAAGGTTGGGAGTACGCTGGCTGGTTTCAGCTGCATGAAAGTTGAACTCAGTTCCTGCCTCTGCACATTTAAAAGTAACTCTCAGTAAATCAGGGGTCTTCCCCAGCTTGCCAGGGCTCTCCCCCTGCGCTCAAGGGCTTGCTGCCAACGCCAGGCATGCAGCACGAGCACTGAACAGGTTCCAAGAGATGCCAGCAAAGCCACGGAGGACAGCAAGTACAAATAAAGCGCTCTGAATAATAACGAAGATCGCCTCAAAAAAAGTTGTTGCTGCCCCCAGGAAAATGCAACTCGTATTTTTTTCAGTAAAAATTAATTCTGGCCAAGAAATTACAGTGGAGGAGTAAAAATACACCTTAAAAAGCGAACTGGCAGCAGTGGCTTTACATTAGTAAGCGCAAAATACAACCGGTCGATAAGAGCAGCTCAACTGGGCAGCGGAAAAAATGGGGCCTGTAAGATTAACAGGAACAGGATGGAAATCAAGAACGCAAGAAAAATGAAACCATAGTAAAGATATGTGCCTGCCCCCAAAGCATGGCAAAAATTGTCCATTGTGACAAAGAAAAGGGATATATAGTAATATAGCGCATGCATAGAGACGGATTGTCTCATAACTGACACTTCCTTAAAAATTTCCATTTCCCCTGAAAGTAGGAAGAATATCAGCAATTGGCTCCCAACGCCAGGCAGGATTAGATAACTTGTACCCAAGAGCTTTAATGGTCAGCCAAGGAAAACTCTGTGATGCGAGTGCTGGCGTTTATGAAATCCGCCGTAGTGAGACCACTCCAGGGGACCAGACACGCTGATAACGCTGTGGCATATGATTTTCAGGGGTAAAAGATGCTTCGCTCTCTTGGCCAAGATGATGGCACTACTGCTGGGGCAAAGAGTGGAACAAGTGACATCATATAAAGTCCCCTGATGGATTTTCTTTGCGTTGTGGGGTTTCACTGGGAGGAGGCTTGGTTTACCGGTCCCTTTGCCGAGTGGGATCAGAGATGCTCGGTGCACTGGGGAGGTTGATCATCCTCCCAGCCCCATTCTGCAAATAGCGGTCCCCGTCACCATGTGCCGCATTATCTTTAATAATAATAACAGGTTGAAAAGCAGAGAGGTTGCTGCAGAGAATGGGCTGAGTGTCACAGCCCGCCATGAAGCTGCAGCAACAGACCAGTGGGATCCTCAGATGAAGGAGGCAGAAACTACCCAACACGCTGGGCCAGACTTGGAGTTCATGTGAAAACCGCACACAGGCAGCATGGCACGACCAAAAATTTCCTGGTCCCTCAGAAGCCATATAAAAATATAGATAGATTTGGACTTCTTAACCCACGGACTACCCAAGCACCGAGGTCATTTGGCTCCAAGGGGTCCCAAAAGTCCTTCTTCAGGGACCTTCACTGCATTTCCCCCGAGGTGAGCCGCCCCTAAAGCCCACAGCAAGGCTGTGGCTAACACAAGGATTTCCTCCGTCTCCAGAGGAGACAGGGAAGGCAACCACCCTTGCCTAGGTGGGAAGCAGCTGGGTTACTCAGAGCAGGAGCCGCGGTTGGAAAAGGGTTTTCTTCAAAGCGTGAGGCGCCTGGAGCAGTTCCAGCCAGGGCTGGGAGCAGGACAGATGGCAGAGCCCCGCTAATCCAGACAGGCAAGCCAAGCCCAGGACTGCGCACCTCCCCGGGACGTTGCCAAGCATGAACTCCCACTTTAAAGGCCCCAACTTGCTCTTACAGATTAACGCGGCCCCCTGAGAAGGTCCTGCGGGGAGACGCTCGCGTTTGAGACGGTTTGTTCCCTGTGTGATGAAGGATGCAGTGCTGGAGCAGAGAGGGGAATGCAGAGCTGGGATGGAGCATGCGGTGCACGTCCCGACCCGCTCCTGCTGCAGTCTTCACTAATGGAGTACAAAACCCCAAACTTCCCCACCCTGACAAACCCGCACCTTTCATCCTAGCAGGGTCCATGCTGCAGAGTAGGTATGTTAACAAGGCCCTTATTACTAGGGCCACATGAGCAAAACTCACGGCGCCATGGTCCTCCAGGAGAAGTCCACGCCTTCTCCTCTCTCCTGCTCCTTTTGGCTCCATCTGCAACACAGAGCTTGGTTTTCCACTGAAAGGCCATGTCAGGGGCAAGGGCACACAGACTGACTGCAGTTGGCTTGCAAGGCAGAGCTCTGCTTGGGAGGACAAGGACGGATAGACCCTCTTGTGCAAACAGCTACCCTGTCG
This sequence comes from Rynchops niger, assembly GCA_013400035.1. Classification (NCBI taxonomy): domain Eukaryota; kingdom Metazoa; phylum Chordata; class Aves; order Charadriiformes; family Laridae; genus Rynchops; species Rynchops niger. The sequence continues at coordinate 311,385 of VXBH01002007.1, read as the reverse complement.
GGACTAGATACAAACTGCTCACAGCATCTCTAGAATGCTAAGCCTCTTCCTGCCGGTGACTTCTCCTCCTCCTCTCTCTCTGGGGTACCTCTCCCCGCTGCTTTTCTTCCTGTGATTTCATCTGCTCCCCCGGGAAACCATCATTAAGTGTCTCCCCAGCTTGTTCTCTGCCCACCCTCCCACACGAGGACCTCGGGAGCCCTCACGCTCATCACAGCGGGACGTGGAGCCTGCTCTCCTCCCATGCTGGTTCCCAGGGCTCTCCTGCTGGCCCTGCTGCCCAGCTCTCGGGTCTCTGGCTGGTCTAACACAAGGTGCAGGGGATGTCCCCTGCAGGAAGGAGGTACCAAAAAAGTGATGAGGAGCAAAGTGCTCAGCAGCCGCTCTGCACGAGGAGCTCCTGGTACAGAAATGCCTGAAGCCAAATGAAGAGGTACCCAGTAGCATGAGGCCCATGGGCCACCCAAACCTGTTGGCCAAGCGAGGAGCAGCGACCAGCTTCTCGTGTCCCTGTCTCAAGGAGACCTCACACAACGCAGTTCATCCCTGGCTATGCACTCCTACAGGCCACGAACAGTAAACCCGGAGAGCATGGGCAACCCCATGCTCTTCTCCTGCACCAGAAGAGGGGAGGGATGGCAGCTCGCTACGCCATAAAGCACGGGCGATGCAGGCAAGGCAGCAGTATGAAACAACACGGGGGCAGCTGACGATGACGTGACCCTCAGCTGCCTGCGGTCCCCTGTCCGAACAACACAGCCTGTCTTGGAGGTGGCAACATGCCTGGGGACCAGCAGTGCTGGGGCCGTGCAGCAGCGGTTGCTCACCCCTGGGAAAGCACAAGCAGACAGTGCACAGCAGCCTGCCTTCTCCCCCGTGCCAGGATGCCCGGCTGGCCACCACTGCCCTGCCAGTCTGTTCCAGTACAGACAGTGACGTGGTACTGGAACCCAGATGCTCACAGGACTCTTCTCTCTGGTCTAGAGCTGAAAATTAAATTAAAACCGCGACAGGGACAGTTAATTAAAGCAGATTAGTGCGAGACTAATTAGGGACGCTGACACTGCAACCATCAAGCCCTGCGATGTTAATTAGCTGTTCGTTAATGTCAGCTCCCTGTTCAGTACAGAAATATGAACTGCCTATCTCCTGGGCTTCACACATAGCAGAGCGCGCAGCGCCACTCGGTCGCCTCCTCTGAGGACACACCAGCCTCCCATCACCTCCCAGCAGGGACACCATCACCACCAACAGCGAGATCCTTGACACCACCAACAGCGAGATCCTTGTCACCACCAACAGCGAGACCCTCACCACCACCAACAGCAAGACCATCACCACCAACAACAGCAAGATCCTCGCCAACACCAACAGTGACATCTTCACCACCACCCAGCACAGAAACACAGCCACCACCAACAGCAAAATGCTACCACCATCCTGAACCACTACAGCCACTGACAGCCAGGAGGTCCCCATCCCCTCCCAGCAGCAAGACCACCACGAGCAGCATGACACCCCAGCACCACCTGTGAGCATCTGCCATGTCCCTCATTACTGACTATGGCCTGTGCCACTGCCAGAAAGCTGAGTGTTCTCCAGGACCCCCCCTTAGAACTGCCTAAAACTGGTACCCATTGTCTTCCACATCCATAACATGCCAGGGGACATGCAGGACCATCCTTGTTTCCTCTCACTCTTGGCCTTGAAAAGGTACTAGGTAGGATGATGCTACCTCGTCCCACCATTATGCCCATAGTTGGGACACAAAAAAAAAAA
>VXBH01002007.1:263589-309595 GCA_013400035.1 Rynchops niger | reverse complement strand
AAAAAAAAAAAAAGGCTGGAGAACTCTGAAGAGACAAAAGCAAAAGAAAGAAAATCCACCAAGCTCCTTGGCGTGACTTTCCACCGCCACAAGCACCTCCGCCCTGGGGTCCTTGGAAAGGCAAAGCAAAACCAAACAGGAGGACGAGCACACGCAGATGCATAGGGAGCACACAGCGACTGTGGGAAGTGCACGGGGCTGTAGAGAGGATACACTGGCTGCAGGGACCACGCAAGGGCTGCAGGGAGAAACACACGGGTGGCGGAAGCGGACACGAGGGTATAGAGAGCACACACGGTTGAGCACTACATGGAGCACAAAGGTTGTCAGGAGCACATGTGGGGGTTGCAAGGAGCACACGCCGCCTGTCAGAAGCCCACACAGGGTTGTAGGCAGCACACACAGGCCGTCGGGAGAACACACAGGGGGTTGCAGGATGCACACCCCAGTTCGGGGAGCACTCCCAGGGCCATCAGGGTGTACAGACAGGGCTGTTGAGAGAAGGGGAATGCAGGGAGCACACGCGGGGCAGCTGGGAGAACACACAGGCTGTAGAGAGCACACGGAGGTGTAGGGAGCACAAAAGGGGTGCAGGGTGCGCATACAGACTGTAGGGAAGACACGTGGGTTGTAGGGAGCACACAGGGTGTTAGGAAGCACACACGAGGCCGAAGGGAGTACACAGAGGCTGTAGGGAGAACACAGAGGGAGCACAAAGAAAATGTATGGAGAAAAATGGGCTGTAGGGTGCACACACAGACCGCAGGGAGCACACATGGGTTGTAAGGAGCACACACAGGCGGTAGAGACTACGCGGGGGGCGGCAGAATGAACACAAAGGGATGTAGGCAGCACACACCAGCTGTACGGACCGCGCATGGGGCTGTAGGCGTCGCAAACGACGCTCTAGGGAGCACACACAGCCTGCGGGGAGCACACACGGGCTGTAGGGAGTGAACGCAGGCATCACAGCGCACACACCGGTTGTAAGGAGCACACACGGCTGTAAGGAGCATACACCGGTTGTAAGGAGCACACACCGGTTGTAAGGAGCACACACGGCTGTAAGGAGCACACACAGCTGTAAGGAGCACACACCAGTTGTAAGGAGCACACACGGGTTGTAAGGAGCACACACCGCTTGTAAGGAGCACACACGGCCATAAGGAGCACACACCGGTTGTAAGGCGCACACACGGCCGTAAGGAGCACACACGGCTGTAAGGAGAACACGCGGCCATAAGGAGCACACACCGGTTGTAAGGCGCACACACGGCCGTAAGGAGCACACACGGCTGTAAGGAGAACACGCGGCCATAAGGAGCACACACCGGTTGTAAGGCGCACACACGGCCGTAAGGAGCACACACGGCTGTAAGGAGAACACGCGGCCATAAGGAGCACACACCGGTTGTAAGGCGCACACACGGCCGTAAGGAGCACACACGGCTGTAAGGAGAACACGCGGCCATAAGGAGCACACACCGGTTGTAAGGCGCACACACGGCCGTAAGGAGCACACACGGCTGTAAGGAGAACACGCGGCCATAAGGAGCACACACCGGTTGTAAGGCGCACACACGGCCGTAAGGAGCACACACGGCTGTAAGGAGAACACGCGGCCATAAGGAGCACACACCGGTTGTAAGGCGCACACACGGCCGTAAGGAGCACACACGGCTGTAAGGAGCACACCCAGGCTATATGGACAATAGACGTGTTGTAGCCAGCACATATGGCATTGTAGGAAGCACACAGGCTGGCTGTGGGGAGCACAGACATGGGCTGTATCACCCTCACACGGGGCTGTAGTGAGCGCAGATGGGGCTGAAGGGAGCAGACGTGCTGTCGGGAGCACACGCAGGGCTGCAGGAACACACACGGGGTGTAGGGAGCACGGCGGGGGGCTTACCGGGAGCACACAGGGGGGCTGTGGGAAGCACTCGCAGGGTTGGACAAGCACACAGGGGGTGGAGGGAGCACAGAAGGGGATGCCAGGAGCACACGTGGGGTCTGCAGGGAGCACGCACGGGCTGTAGGGTGCACCCCCCAGCTGTATAATCCATAAGGAGAGCTGTGAGGAGCACACAGGGGGCTGCGGGGAGCACATATGGGGTATATGGAGCACACACAAGGGTACAGGGTAAACAAATGAGCTGTAGGGTACACATATGAGCTGTAGGGACTACACACAGGCTGTAGGGGCCGTAGGGAGAACACAAGGACTGTAGGGAGTAAACAGGGGTTGTAGGGAGCACACAGGGGGTTGCTGGGTGCGTACGCAGAGCTGTAGGCAGCGGACGTGGGTTGTAGGGGCACACACCAGCGGTACGGACCACGCATATGGGGCTGTACACGTCCCACAGCACTGGGAGCACATGTAGGCTGTAGGGAGCGACGCAGGGGTGCAGGGAGAGCACAGTGGGCCGTGGCGGGGCGTGTAGGGCTGCAGGGAGCGTGCACGGGCTGTATAGAGTACATACAGGCCGTGGGGACTAAACGCAGGCTGCAGGGAGCACCCGCAGGGGTGTAGGGAGCACCCAGGGGGCTGTAGGGAGCCCGTCAGTGACTCTCAGGCCGGTCCCACACAGGGCCATGGCCCGAGCCGCTGGTACCGTGCATGGGTCCCACCTCGAGCCCCAGCGCGCACACAGCCCACCTGCAGACCCTGCGGGCAGCCGGGCTCAGCCCAGCCGCAGGACCCGCCGGCCCCACGCTCTCCCCAGCCGGGGCCTTGGGGACACGGCAGTCCTCCGGTGTTTGGGGACAGTCACAGCGGCGAGCGCTGAGCCGTCGCCCTCAGAGAGGAAACGCTCCTGCAATGGAGCGTCTGCCAAATGCATCGCAGCTGCTAGGCTGAACCGGCCCCAAAATCCATGCGTGCTCCTCCAGCACGGCCCCGTTTTCCACCACACAAGCCTACACCGATTCCCTCCAGGGACAAAGCTACATTTTCAGATCCCACCCTGCAAAACCACCTTCTCCTCTAACTTGTACCCTACGCCGGCACTGCAAAAGCCTCTTTGTATGACGCATCCATCGCCTTCAGCCAGCTCTGGAGAAAAGAAGTGTCTCATGTCTTCTTGTGTCTGGTGCAAACTGGTGATGGGGTGGGAGCTAAGTGAGGATCTCCTAATGGGAAGCAATCAGACTCCACTGCTTCTCCTCCTCCAGAGCATATTTAGAGCTTTCAGAAGGAAACAAAACTTGTTTATCTTAGCGCTAATCAATTTATAGCAATCAAAATAAAACCCATTAGGAGCCATTCCCCATTTGAGTTTCAAAGAGGCTTCTGACCCCAGGAGGCTCTGAGCTGATTGATTAGAAATTTCTGACACTAATGTGTGTCTTCGAAGGGTCCAGTGTGGCTTTAATTCCTCTCTCCTGAGACACTGATCATGTGTTAACATCTGTCAGCCCCTTCCCGCACTTAGGGGAGGGGAAATTCATGAGCGTACTGAGTTGCATGGCACAGCTGGGGAGAAGGCAGCATTTGCTGGCTTAAACAGCTTCCAGAAATCCCTTGGGGCAAATCATTTGCATGATCCTTGGGCAAAAGCTGGAGTGCACCAAGAAACAAAAAGCACCGATGCAGAGCGGAGGCAGCAGGTGGAGTGGTTAGAGCTCAGGGCCGGCATTCGGGCTTTTGCGTCCCAACTTTGCCCCCGACTCCTTGTGTCCCTGGGCAAGCACTCTCCCCGCTCCCGGCCAGGGTAACAGCAGAGCACAGACAGCAAAGAAACATACAGGAAAGATTATTTTTATTTGCCGCTGGAGACGGATGTAGGGAGGAGCCTTCGTCCTTCAAGATGGAGCACGCTTGGTCCATCGGTGTTTTGTACCACGGTGAAGACTACATCTGTCTCCAGGCGAGGTCAGAGTTAAAGCACAGAAACCACCACTCCTGGCACCAGGTCCTGCATGGCTGGGGGAGAGGAGCTGCAGGTGCAGGCACAGACCATGCCCTGCGAGACACGCTGCCTTGAGGGCATCACCCCTGGTGACCACAGCCCCATTCGCTGGAGCTGGACAAACGCAGCTGGACAAGCAAGCGCATTTTTCGGCAGGGAAGTTGAAATAATTGGCCCAGCGATGGAGGGTTTTCTACCCATTTGCTGCCACATTTCTTTGTCCAACGCAAAAAAGCTGAGGGGGGGGAGGGAGGGGGGGCCCCCACACGTATGCACACGCATTTAGGCTAAGGGTATACGCGTGGTGACGTGCACCTGCACGGGGGCGAGCGATGAGGGCACAGCACAACCCCTCGCCCGTTCTTCCATCTGTACAAAGAAAAGGGGTGGAGAGAGGGTGGGAGGAGGGGGTAAATCTGTCCACGCGAAGGGGATACCACAAAGACCAGCAGGCAGCAGGAAGCCTGCTGCCTCCACCCGCCCCTGCAGCTTGCCCTCCCCAGGAACAACCCCCTCTGCAATGTTCCCAAGCGGGACCAACTGCCTCTCGCTTCCAGCAGATTAAAGCAACTCATCTAGTTAATGAAAGCAAATCAGCCCAAATGAGCCGCTCTGCCCTGCCGCAGGGCGGTGGGTCGGTGGGAGCGAAGCTCACCCCCCCTGCCTGCTGCCTGGTGCTCCCAGCCAGGATGCTGAGCCGCCGTTGCTGCAGCAACCCGGCGCGCGAGGCCGGGGCCCTCCGCCTCCCCGTGGGCGTGCGAGGGGGCACCGGGGACTCCGCAGGGGCCTTCAGCCTCTGCCCCCACCTTCATCGGGAGGCAATCAGCTAGGTTCGTCACGCCAGCCCCGGGTGCACGCTGCTGAACCGGCGGGGACATGGGAAATTAGTCCGGGGGTGGCAGGGTCCCCTGGTGCGAAGCTCTCTGGGAGGGAGCGGGATGCAGCAGTGGGGCTTGGTGGGGCAGTGATGGGTGTCCTGGGGCGCGCTGGTGGATGCTGTGGGTTTGGCTTGGGGCAAAGCATTACAGACAGCCCATCCAAAGGATGCTGCGCTGGAGAATTGCAACCCCCAGGCCCTTCTGCAACCCAGGAGGCAGGGTAAGGGGAGTCTCTCTGCCGCTGACATGGGGGGAAGGAACCGCTGCCTGCCACGCAGCTGGACTCAGTCGTTGCCCAGGTTTCACACCCCTTTGAACACCTCCCTCCTTCTCTACCAGTATCTTCTGCTGGGCGGCCCAGTGCCCAAGGCTCTGGCGTCCAATGCCCACGACACCAGCGCAGGACGGGAGGCACAGGAGGGGCTGTTGGCAATGCCTGCGCGACAGTCCCCTCGGGGGGGGGGGCTGCCCACGGGGACCCGGGGTCCAGCTGCTGAGCTCACACTGCCCAGGGCTCTCACAGGCACTGGCGGGTCTTCTCAGCCCCCCTGGGCTGGCTTGTACAGATTTGGGGACCCCGGCATCCCCCACTTTATCCAGGCGCCTTTTGCTGAGCCCAATGGCTGGTCCTCAGCTAGGGCACAGCGCCCCGCGATGAACCATCTTCTTTGACACACTCTCAAACGTGGTGAAGTCCCTCTTTTCTCATTAGCTTGCTCTAGTGGTTAATCACTTAGAAACACAGGCCTCATTTTTTTATTTGTCTAGCTTCAGTTTAACCCTACCACTTGTCATCCCTTTCTTTGCCAGATTAAAAAGCCCTTTAGAAGCTGGTGTTTCCTCTTGGTAATCATCTCACCTCTTAATCTTCTTTTTGACAAGATAAGCATATTGAGCTCTTTCGGTGCCTTGTGGACGGGCATTTTCCATAGATCTTACGACCATGTTTGTGCTTCTCCGCAGCACCCTCCAGGTTTATTTCTCATATCCCTTCTGAACTGTGGAGAGCAGGGCGGCTGTCAAGAGTTTGTGGCAGCTGGGTGTCCCCACACTGGATGCCACCCCTCTTGCCTAGGTTCATGCTCACATGGAGGCATTTTTCTGACCTCAGGCTACAGGACATGCAAACCTCTTCGTATGAGATGTGACTTAGCACAACGTCCCCTGGTTTCACAGGTGTTCTCAGAAGAGATTTTCAACTCCCTGCTAGATGCAGTTACAGCAGGTCTGGCTCTGAGTGCTGCTGACCCGTGGTGTGGTCTCCTGTCCCCACGTGCCACGCTACCACCCAAGCTGGCTTCAGCACCGAGCCAAGGTTATTCCATCCAACTCCAGCGCAGAGGCAGTGCTCAGGTCAAGCTGGCTCCGTGGTCCTGGCACATGATTTTTCGTGGCAGCCCAGCAGGACTGATGGGAACACACCTCTGGGGTCTCCAGGCCAGTCTCCACCTCATAGAAGGGCTGAGTCCAGCCCAGACCAATGACTGAGTCCAGCCCTAAACCAGGGTGGCTGTGGCTGCACGCAGCCAAGCCTTGGAAATCCCTGAGGACGGTGATGCTCAACCTTTCTCAGGAACTGTCTCAGCTTTTCCAAAGCCCACCCCGAGCTTCTCAGACCACAGCTTGTGGCTGTTGTCCCTTCCTATATGACATGTCACCACTGGTGGGGGCTTGGCTGCATCCTCTGGTTATTACGCTGCACTGAGCTGTAGCTGTGCTTAGATCCCTTCTCGGGTTCTTCTTCCCCGCGTTCCCTCCACGTCGCTGAAATCTCCTTGTGCCAAGCTCCAGCCAAGGGCTGAGCAACCAAGCTAGTCCAAGCTGCGTTCCCCCACCATCCTGCACAGCACGTGATGCAATCCTCCTCTGACAGCTGCTCAGACATCGCGGAAGAGCCTCCTGAGAGAAGAGATAAAGTGGCTCTGCTAGCCAAACAGTGGTTGCAGAAACCGGGCTGAGATCTGGAACAGAGACCGACACGTCCCAAAAACCACCAAGCAGACAGAAAATCCCAGCAACGCGACGTGTTTCCTCGTGGCCTCCAGAGCCCAGGCCCACCAAGGGTGACCAACCTCTGCATAATGCATGAATAACATCCCCACGAACACACTTATTCATGCAGATGCTGAGGATGTCGATCATCATGGTGCCGGAACAAGGAGCCATGCTGAGCACCCACCTGCAGGCTGGGGCAGGGGTGACGAGTGACATGGCGTAGCCTCCTGACGTCCCCAAATTAGCTGGCTTTACCGGAGTTAAAGCCACTGGCAAAGAGTGACAGCAAGATCTCAGGGTGCTGAGTGACTGGGCAATAACACGGCAAATGAAATTCAGTGGTGACAAAAGGAAACTAATGCACTTGGGGGAAAAGCGCCCTAATTATACAAACACAATGATGGGCACTAAATTAGCTATTAACATGCAGGGAGGAGATCTCGGCAGCACTAGAGATAATTCTCTGAAAACATCAGTTCAAAGCTCATCCATCATCAAAAAAAATGAGAAAATGTAAGGAATTATTAAGAAAGGAGCCCAGCGCAAACCAGGAATGTTATTAAGCCATTGCATGGAGCCACGTCTCCAACAGTGTTTGCAGTGGTGGTCACCCTTATCCAAGGTCACGGGGGAGACGATAAAAACGGTTAGGGATACAGAGCAGCTTCCATATGGAGAGTCAATCAACTCAGGACCTTCCATTTGAAAAGAGACCTCTCAGGGAGGTGCATAAAGCCATCAGGACTACAGGAGACATGAATGGGAATAGACTGCTTGCAATTTCTTACAGTATGCAAGGACATATTTCTTGATGTGGTGCACAATTACATTGCATAACTTACTGCCACAAGGCACCGTGGGCACCAAAAATATGAACGGCACGCCAGAAGACAGGAGGAATCAGCACTCTACCCATCCCTTATTTCTCCTACTGCCTAGCCGGCACAGACATTTGCAAAACAATGAACGCCAAGGTGTTTCTGGAGAGGTCTTTTTTCCCCTCACACATGCGCTCGTGCTCAACACACAACTCTCAGATGCCTCCTGGACGAAGACATCGGGTCTGCCCAGACCCACTGGTCAGCACCCATGGGACCTCCAGCTACCAAGGGCTGCAGGCAACAGTTTCCCGAGGGACAAGCCCTGAAGGACGTCCATTTCTAACGCACGCTCCAGACCCAAATATGTACCTTTTGGTGAGCCTAGTTAACAACACGAACACCAGGAACAGAAGCCGGAGGGGCTGCCAAATGAAGGTGCCTTGCTCTACTGAGCTGCCTGTGAGCAGGGTGCCCTAGTCGATGGCCTAAGGACAGTCACGGTCTCCCAAGAGAATAGTAAGACCTGCAGCATGATCAGAGCATCACAGAATCACAGAATCTTCATGGTTGGAAAGGACCTTTGAGATCATCGAGTCCAACCAAACAACCTACAATCTCTGCCACTAGAGCACGCCCTGAAGTGCCACATCTAGACGTTTCTTAAACACCTCTAGGGATGGTGACTCAACCCCCTCCCTGGGCAGGCTGTTCCAGTGCCTGACCACTCTGTCAGTAAAGTCATTCCTCCTCATATCTAATCTAAACCTCCCCTGCCGCAGCTTCAGACCATTTCCTCTGGTCCTGTCATTATTCACCTGGGAGAAGAGGCCAACCCCCACCTCTCTCCACCCTCCTTTCCGGGAGCTGTAGAGGGCAGTGAGGGCAATGATATCGCACTAAGGACCATGGTCTGTGTCCCCGTAGCCCCAGCATCCCAACATGTTGCCCTAAGGACCATGGACCGTGTCCCTGAAGCCCCAGCATCCCATGATGTTGCACTATGGACCACTGACTGTGTTCCCGAAGCTGCAGCACCCCACGGATGCACCAGCCAGGGGATCTCTGAAGCCCTGGTCTTTGCCATTGCAATGGGCGTCCGACCCTGCCCACCTGCCCCCCATGCTAAATCCGCAGCACAGCGCCTGCGTGTGCATTTAAACCTGCTCTAGGAGGCTGCTCCAACTCATCTGCTGACCTCCAAGAGCCTTCTGTGGAATAAGAAACCACCCTAAACCAGATCAAAGATGTCCACAGAGAGGCTGTTTAAGGGGAAAGAGCTTCTGGGCTTCCCATTTGAGGGGTATGTTTCCCTTCATGCTCAGCCCAGTGATTAGTGCTCACCAGGGAATCGGAGCTGCAAAACGAATTTGAGAAGACAGAGCAGTGTCAGGCTGTTAGTAGCTCAAAAAGGATCTTGGCTCCCCTGAGCCTGAACTCGGAGCACTTACCATTCAGATTTAACAACCAAACGCTTCCAAGGCAGGCGGTGGCCTGCCTGCTAGCCTCTCCTGCCCCAACTCCTCCCCAAGGAGGCCATTAGCACCTGAAAACGGAGAAGCCACAGCCTTGGCCGCAGAGTCTGGGGTTGGATGCAGCACCGCAGAGCGAGGCTGGATCCGCACGAGAGCCCGGGCTACGAGACAGCTTCCTGCACCACCGCTGAGCCGGGGCTCGTATTTTTGGAAACAGCATCCCTGAGGGCTGCAGTGGATGCTGCTTGTTCTTATGCCAGCCCTGACTGTTTTGGAAAGTTTGGTTAGGCTCCATTTGGCTGCCTCCGAGTTATTCAAGCACAGAAAGGGGGGTTATTGGTTACAGGAGGTTTCAGATTTTTTTTTTTCTCAGCACGGTTGGGTCAAGAAAGCACAGATTTGGGTCCTGCAGCGAGGCGAAGCAGCCTCTTTACACCAGTGTGCGAAGTCGCAGCGAACTCAGCAGAGTGTTATTTAAAAGGACGTATTCAGAGCCTGCAGCCTGGGTCTGCTGGGTCCCATCTCTGCAGCCAGGGCAAGAGCCACCTTCTCTGCAGCCTCCTGCCTCCATCACCATTGACTCCCCGTCGTTCCTCTTCGCACCTCGGGCAAAAGCCCCCCTCCCCGAGCGGCGCAGCACCGTGCAGAAGGTTTTCCAGGCGAGGCGGGACACGGGCAGGCAGGGTTGCTCCCGGCTGCCCTGCAGAGCCAGCGCTGCATCTCCAAACACCCCGGGAGCCCGGCGCGCCCCCTCCTCCTCCTCAGCTGCTTGCTAGCCGTAACGCTGATAATAAAGAAACCTCTGTGCGTCTCCAGGGAAGCGGGACTCAGAGAGGGCCACAAAGACTCCCGCAGCTGTGTGTTTGCAAACAACCCAGCTGAGCTGTGAAGAGGGGCTGAAAGCAGTAATTGTCTTTAATTAAAGGAGGTTGGAGGCATCTCAAGCTTTGACAAAAGACATTTCCAGTCTGCTAGTAGCTCCAGCACTCATCGCTGCTGCAGCCGCAACCCAGCCCGCAGGTTTGAAGGCGGTGTGTGACAGCGGGGACATGGGCACGCCAGCCCAAGGGTGCAGATGCAGCGGTGCCCAGGCGATGCCACGCACCCACGGGGCACGAGAGACATGCACGGCTGCACTTCGAGGAGGATCCAGCAAGTCAGCTCAAGCAGGGCAAAATACCTGGGACTCCTGCAAGACTCACGCTTCACACCAGACCTGAGACAGATGTGCCGGTGTCAGGACCCAGCAGCTGTCTGAAGGCATCCCGCTGTCCTGCGCAACATGTCTGCAACGTGTTTCCGCCCAGGGACGTCACCTCCACGCTGTCTGCTCTCTCATCCCTGTGCTGATATGTCCTTGTCACCCTCCCGCAGTGGTACCCGCACCCCGCGGTACCCCACCGGGGAAGCCCCAGTGCGCGCAGAGGTGATGCACGCAGGCAGAACCTACAGACCGAACGCCAAAAGTGCTATTGCTGCAGCTCCTCCAGGGCTAATTAATTAATCCTGCTTGTTAGTGAGCTATCTGGGCTGGTGCGGAGCTCTGTCATGATGCAGCATCCCTGCAAGCTCACGTTGGGCTAAGCAGCCCTTGCCACAGCAGGAGCACACGCCGCACCAGACACCCGTACATATGGATGCTGCCCTCCCGGAGCCCTCTGCCAGGGCTGGCCCTGGCTCCCAGCCACGCTCCGAGCTTCAGGGAGACGGCAAGCGAGCTCAGGGTACCAAAACGTCCTCCTCCCCGCCTCTCCTCCACACTCAGGGATGAAGGTCCCCAGGGAGGGCTTGTTGCCCACCCTACGCTGCTGCTTCCCTCCCACCCACGTTTGCTTTTGGCCTTCTAGCACATTGGCGTGCAGGAAATCACGGCTCCGGTTTCCATGGAAACCCCATCTCGGGCCCCCCCCCGCCCCAAATGTATGCAACACGGTCGGGCTGGCGCGGCAGCAGTGGTCTCACGTGTCCTGCTACCCCTTCCTCGGCTCAGGAACCTCCTCCTGGTTTCCACCAAGGCCCTTCTGACCCCCATTCAGGGCAGTGGCCAAGGCGGCCCTGGTGTCAGGCAAAATGGCCTGGAAGGAGGACTTCTGCTGCCGGAGAAACGTGTCATGCAAACCTCTCTTCTTTAGGCAGGACTGAGCAGCAAAACAGCAGCTCCGTCCAGCCTGAGCCCTCCGCTCGGCTTTGCATGTTATGCGCTGGCTGCTTTCCCACATGTACCCCCTCCTCCCGCCCTCCGCTCCGTTCTCTGCCTCGCAGCTGGAAGCGCCAGAAAACCATCCCTTGAGCACGGGCAAATCCCCAGCGTGGCCCCTGCAGAAGTGCAGAGAGCCAAATGCGCCCAAAACCATTAGAGCCGCTGAGCGGGCAGAGGCTGCGTGTGAAGTGCACGTGCCCTGGGCTCGACATGTCCTAGAGGAACCACCGCGCACGCTGGGCAGCTCCCCGCGCCCATATTATTTTTTGCCTGGGAAATCCTGGAAAGAGCAGCCGCGCTCTAATTCAAGAGAACCAAAAACAAACTGGGACCGCTTCCATCTGAGCCAGACAGCAAAAACCTTTCCAGAAGCAAAAAAAAAAAAAAAAGACCAGTTCTAATTATAGGGTATCCTGAAGATACACACGCTTAGATTTGTCACTCTATTTGCAAATTAACGATACTCATGGTGGCAACGCGAGTAAGCAGTGGGCACGATAAAGTTCCTCTTCTGGCCTCCTGATCCTCCTTAGCAAGCAGAACAACCAGGGCAAGCAGTAACCAGCGGCAAACTGGTGCATCCTGCCGCTTCCAGTGCCACAGACCTTTTGCAGGTCCCAGGGCTAGGATTTGCCCGGCTGCAGCCGGAAGACTGAACGCGAGAAAACCTGGAGATCATTTTTCCTACAACAGCTACTCCACCCCTTATTCTTCAGTCGGTGCCACAGGTCCACTCCTAGGGTGTAAATTGAGAGTAAAACACCAGCATTATTGCTTGGATCAATGTTTGGGCTGACGTAGGTGATGGTAACGGCGTAACCACTGTACTTGTGAAGGTGACTGAAAATTACAGCATCGCTCGCCTCCTCCAAACGAGAGGAAGGCTGGCGAGGCACCACGCGCTGTGGACTGCAAGTAGCGATGCAATGGCAAATACAGGCAATTTTTAATCCATTAGAGGGATACACAGCAGGGAAAGGGGAACGAGAAGCTTCTCTGGGTGTGAGTCATTCCTGGAATGTTTCTCCTAATCTTCTTTTCCCCGCTTTTACTCTTTCTGTTTCATTAACAAGGGCCGCGCCGAAAGGCTCAGAATTAATTTTGCTCGCCGTGCTGCAAGGACAGGCCTGCAGCAGTAGCATTTCCACTGCGATAAACCCTCCTAAACTCCATGCCTTCAGCTCTGGGAATCCTTCGGGCGACGGCTGGCATGAGAGAGCAGCTACAGCATCCGCCGCCTGGGCAGCCCGAGGCATCGCCGCCTCCTCCTCCCTCGGCACAGCTCCCTGCAAGCCGAATACGGAGCTGTACGACCCTGAGCCACCCAGGTGGGGACGAACGGGCAGGGTATCTGCCAAAATAATGCTCTTGATCGTGGCTACAGCAACACGGGCACCTGGAGAACTGTCACCGGCACACGAGACTGGTGGGATAGGATAAAGGGAGGGGAGGGAAAGGGGCAGAGGAAGGCCCATGAAAAAAAACGTTGTTTTCCATTGAAATGCCTCAAGAGAGAGATCAGCACCTTAGAAATCCCCGGATAAGGGTCTGATGCCCAGCAATGTCCCGCATCCCGCCTGTCCCTTGATGCTCCATGCGTGTGGGCACTTCAGGCTGCTACACAGGGCACCAGCCCGCATCCATCCGCTCTGCACGCCCCAGGAGGACGCAGACGCCGTGCTCGGGAACGGCTCTCCTGGAGGGCAGGGAGAAAGGTGGAAACGGCACGATGGAAACCACCCGTTGATATCTGAGAGCAAACATGTCCCTGACGCTGCACAGACCCTTCGCACGTCTCTGCCGAAAGCCTCCCGGAGAGCCGATGCCGTAAAAAGGCAGATATCGTACATTTAATGGAGTGTGCTGTTTGCTGTTTGACAAATATTATCTGTTACTACAGCCGCTTCAGAAGTCACTACGATCTTTTCAAAAGCCATCCAGGCTGGGAGAAATGCCATTTGGAGTAAAGCATCCACCTTACTGTACTTTACGGGCTCCACTTCAGGCTGCACTTTAATTCTTACTAATCTGGAGGGTCTGGGCATTTTGAAACTTTGAGATGAATAAAGTCTTTATCACGTGTCCGTTTATTGCTCACTCTGCTCCTGTCTCCTGTCACAGCTCCAGGTGTAACAACCGTGGTACTCCTGGGATCATAATGTTTCAAAAGAAAATTCCTGGCTTTGGTTTCAGACTTAAAAATCGCCTTCTTGAACACGGGGTCTCCGTGAGCTCTGAATGTGACAATAGTCCGAGAGCGCAAAAAGCCTTTGCAAGTAGGAGCTTGTCGTCCTTGAAAATTGCCGGCGCCCAAATAGCGAAGAAGCAGATATTCCCTCAAAATGCATTTTGAACTTTCCCCATTGGCCACAGGAGTTATTTCAAGGCATTGCCCACCAAACCCTGTGGACCTCCAACGGGACCCTCACCGCGTGGTCCAGGCATGCCCGTCACCCCCCGCCACCAGCCGCCTCTGCAGCACCACGGCAGAACTCACAGCCCCCCGCGGAGGGGTGAGCCGACCCAACGGCTTGGCGTGTGCTTGAGTGCAGAACCACGCACTCAAGCATCGAGAGCCCCGTTGGCCACCTGAAACCATGACACGGGTTTTTGCAAAGGTCTCACAAGGAGCAAAGCCAACATCTCCAGTTTCCCTCCAAGAACACCGGGAAGATGCCGACACCTTGGCAGGCGACATTTCAAGCCCTTGAAGCGAAGAAGTGCGCTCTGTCTTTGAAGACCTTGCTTCAGGGGCCTGGAAAGGCTTCACAGGAGTCACCTACCTGCGGAACACATTGTGTTCACACAGGTCCCCCTCTCGTGTGCCTTTCAAAGGAAAGGACGAGGGAGGAGTAACGCGCTGAGTTGGTAGCTCCAGGTCGCAGTAGGACTTTTTTCTGCCTCCTCTTAACAGGGTGCTTTCCAAGATCCAGTGACTTGTAGTTTCCTGCTCACGCTACACCTTTTTCCTCATTTTCCAGCCTGTAAGACCTGCCATTCTACAAATTACTAGTTTCTTCTGCACTACAACCCGCTTCCCCACTTCTTGGGCAGATGTTGGACTCCAGCAAAGGCATCCGAGCTGTGGGGGCATGGGGTGGCCGCTCACCTGGAGGAAGACTCCTGCTGAAGCGTGCCATTTGGAGGAACTCAAGGATGCTAGTTTAGAGCCTCTCCTGTTTGTAAATGCATTTCCAGTGCAGTCGCAGCCCACCCAAACCACGGCAGCGTTTTCCAGCCCTGCCTCAAACCAGCTGCTGGCCACGTCCCACAGTCTGCTGGGCCGTGCCCCTTATCCCGTGTCTCTTCTCTTTTTTAATACTTAAGAACATTTTGAGGGGTTTGATTTTCTTTCCTTCGACACCAGTTCCCCACATGCTGAGAAATGAAGGTGCCGAGGGGCTGCCTCGGACTCGCCGCACAGCCCTCACCCCACTTCTGCCTGGTTTTGCTCCGTATCCTTCAGGCAGCGCCTTCTTCACGGTGTTTAAGTTGTAACACCCGCCCACACAAGGACCGGGTGCCACCGAACTTGAGGTCTGCTTCCCAACGTGAAAATGTTGTGTATTTTCCTTGGCCAAGCCTAATTTAACATCGTTTGAAGTCTGATCTATGCAAACACCGCCATCATGTGAGCTATGAAACGCTTTGATTCCGTTTCCTAACCTTTATGGGGATTTTATCTATACTTTCCAGTGATATATTATGTTTCTAAGGCATATGGGGAACAATAAAGAGTTTCCCTGGAGCTAATTAAGCTAATCATGGCTTCTCGATTAAATTTTCTGTAAGATTTTTACCTTGTATTGCTAAAATAAAATAATTGTGCTCTTACAGAGTGATCATCTGATATCAGACCAACTTTAAATCGGTGTCTCTCCCTGTAGAGAATTGTCTGAGGGTATTTCCCAATATTGAACCTTCAAAACAATCTCTTGGTTTGGGCCCAACGCACAGAAAAATCTCAAATGAAAAAAAGAAAATCCTCCAAAGCAGCATTTTCTACAGTTTTCCTCAAGTTACCTATGATGAAGAATATTCTCCTCTTGCCCCATAAAGATTCAGAACTACGTTAAATTCAGGGAAAAGCCCTCCTTGCCCTGCAGATCTCCGAGAGCTTTGATCCAAAGGGAAAAACTAATGGTAAAAAACACATTCCCTTCATTTTATGGCAACAATGAGTTAAAATCCTGGAAGCCTGGGCCTGGATCCCAGCCATTCATTCCAGTTCCTATTAATGTTTACCGCTTTTCTCGGAAAAAAGAAAGAAAAGAAAAAAAAAAAAGACGGGAAAAAAAGGGAGGCCTATGAAGGATAGAGAGGAAAAGCAGGAACAAATGCTGCTCTCCCGCCAGCGTCGGCACGGGATGCTGCCAGAGCCTCTACTCCCTGCTCACACGGGTGTAGCAAGACTAGGAATGTGGTATTTGATCCAAAATGCTGTTTCATCTGTAAAAATAAGTCAGGGGGAGATTTTCTTATCGGTACAGATGTCAGCTCCGTGAAAGCACCCGTGTGACAATGGGGCTCCCGTCCCTGCAGCCCAGGCACAGTCAGTGCACGTGGAGGCTGAGAGGGGACATCGCTCTTTCTCTGGCGGACACCCTCGGGCTCTGCCCTCTCCCACCTCCTCCCATCCTCTCGCTGATCCCAGCGCAACGAGATGCCCGGGAGTAAGGATGTGGGGAGCAACCTGTCCCAACGCGGGGAGGGGAGCAGAGACCTTCCCCGCAGCTCTGCGGGAGACAACCTTGAGCAGAGAGAAGAAAGGACTCACACAAAGCGACTGGGAAGCACCAGCTACTACAGATAGTGGCAATGCAAAACTCCACCACGTCGCTCTGAGAAATCCTGGGGATGACCATCATTTCCATCAGGAAGCTTCCAATGGGTTTTGCTGGACCTGAGACCTCCATCCCTTCCTCCAACCCAAGGGACTCATGACCTGCCCGTACTAATAAATGAGGAAGAGCTCTTCCCCTTCAAGCTTCCCATGGGCTGCTCTCACCTTATCTTCTGCAGCCTGCTGGGGTCTTTCTTACACCTTCACAACAGGGCTGGGAGTGCTCTGCAACGCTAAAAAATGACACTTACATCCTGGAAAACCTCATCTCCTCCCTTTGTCTACAGAGAAAAGACTTCAGTGGAAGGTCTCAGCCCATCCCTTGTCTTGAAAGCAAAATGAGAAAGCAGTTCTCGTTTCCTTTGCCTGCTTTTGGCCACGAAGGTCTAGCCCCTCAGAAGTAGCGTTTCCTATTCTGAGGCAAGGCGTCCATCTCCCTCCTTCAGCAGCAGATGTCTTGCCCCATTCCTGGACCACCTGTGACCCTCCTTGTGAGGTCAGCATCTCTTAGGGCTTCGGACTGCCAGGAAATTAATGCCTCAGCCCCCACCGTCTGACACCCCGTTGCTCTCCTACGTTCCCTCTGCTCCTACTCCAACCTTCAGAAGCCCAAACACTACCCATCAATGCGCAGAGGACAAGCTGGCATCTCCTCCGACCCCAGGGTGCACCAAGCGGGCGTGGAGTGGTTAATACCGAGCAGCTGCAATCCCCACCACAGCCCTAATTGGATTCACAACATGGAGAGGTCAGTAAGAAGCAGGAGGGAGAAGAATCAAAGCAATGGAAAGAAAGACGCTGTATTCTTGCTTCCCAGACGGAGAGGGAGGAGAGGGAGAAGCCCAAAGAGCAGTATCCACAATGACATCGAGCCACGGCCGGCTGGGAGCATTCAAATTGTCAACAACCCTGTTGAAAAGGCAGACAAATTCCTGTTTTGTCCTTGGGAAGAAGCCAGGTGATGTAATCATCTTATAGGATGATGGTGAAATACTTTCCATTCCAGCAGTAACTCAAGATATTAAATAGCGGCTACTAAAGTTAAACATTGTTAAATCGGTACGTCAGGATAGCAGCCACCTAAGAGTTTTCCAAAGGATGGCTGATGAACCGGTGGCCAGCTAATGTTCACTTTCCACACGCCGCGAAGTAGCAGGATGTTTCAGAGATGCAGGAAAACGCGTTTTGTTAAATGAGGCAGTTTTGGCTATTTTAGGACTGCCGCTGCGACGTCAGTACCAGTCAAATAAGGATGTGCCAGCTACAGGATTCAGTCAGCGAAGGATTAAAGGAAAGTAGTAATAGTAGTGCCAACCTACATATATTTATAGCAAACAGATTAAGGCAAATTAGCCTCGCACGGTTTTTTGATGCAATTACAAGATTGGCTGGGAGAGGCAACAGCGTTAATGCAACGCACCCAACCTTCTGCAGAGCATTTCCCTGGGCAACACATGATATTTTGAGTCAGAAATGAGAGGGTCCACCAACACTGTGAGACAGACTCAATGCATTAAAACTTGGCGAGCTGATACTGCTACGGTCTGGGATCTAAGCAGGGAATGTGCAGAGAGCAGGTCTGTTTCTACTAGAGCCAACAAATTTGGTTCGTGCCTCTGGGCTATTTAACATTTTTATCACTGACCCAGGAGAAAGCCCAAAGCGTTCCCAATAAAGTTAGCTGATGACATGGAAGTTGTAGTGTGGTAAATACTGAAGATGATGGGTTCCTGATACACAGCAATCTGGTTGCCTCGGTGAGCCGGGAACAAGCAAGGAATGTGCATTTCAGTACAAACACGTCAGATCACACCTCCGGGGACAAGGACGCGGGCCACAGCGGTTATCTGCTCCCAGTCCCACTGGGAAGGACAAGGATCCTTCAAAAGCACCCAGAGAAATGCCACTGCCAAAATGGTTAAAGCAAAGGGGGGGATGTAGGAAGAGGGAAATCTCAGCATCTCTCCTAGCACACAGCTACGAGCATCCTGTGCGTGGGACAGTGAATCTGCCAACAGAAAGGCTAAAGCAGTGCCAAGGGCCAGGAAGAGCCAAAAAAACTGGCCGAAAAACCTTACCAGAGGACCGAGGGCCAAGGATTACTCTTAAACAGACATAAGGAAAGCTGAGGTGTGGTGATGGACAAAGGTCACTGGGGTCCGAGTGCCAGGTGAGCCAGGGGTAAGAAGGCAGGAGCAACCGCGGGAAGGGTTTAATGGGCAATTCTCCATCTCTGGAAACACTTACATCATGACTGTGTGTATCTGCTCCAGCTCAACAAGGAATGCTTCCTGTAAGAACTTAATTACCCCTAGGGCCTTACAATTTATTGGCTGGATCCAGCATTATCAGTGGAGGCCCAGACCCAAAACAGGCATGGAGCCATAAATAGCCTCTTATCTTCAAAACATCACGTACTTATGGGATGTGACTGTAAGACAGCTAGGACATACCCTTCTCCAGCACATCAGAAAGCTGCAGGCCCCTCCAAGCCTTTAGCACACACTTGCCCCGCTCCGAAACCCAAGCACAGCACAGCTGGGACAGACCCCCACTGCTTCCCACACCTCAGTGACAGCTCTGGGGCCTCGACACACGTGTACGTGCACATCACCGCCTCTGCGCCCACATCCCCGCCACACAGCGGGGTGGTGGCAGATCTGCTGCATTGGACCTCAAAACAACATGCAACTATAAGCGGGGAAGCCCATCACGGAGCCCACCTGTAGGACACACATCTTCAAGGGCACAGCCCTACCAAAACCCACCGCCAGCCCTATACAGCCCCAGACTGGGATAGCCCAGGTACCATCCCACCACAGCGATAACCCCGGAGGTCACGCTTCTCCCTTTCGAGCTGGACTTGGGCTAGGTCAGAGCTGGAGTTTACCTGGGAGTACGAAGCCGGGTCGGTGGTGGAACCGGGCTGTGGTACTGGTGGGGCTGGAGCTGGGTCGGGACCCTCACGTCCTCCCCTCTGGCTCTGCCGCCCAGGGAAGGCGCAGGAGCAGGGCAGTGCAGGGTCCCGATGGGACACACTGTTGAGCCCTCAGGCTCCCCACAGGGGCGGCCCAGCTCCACTTTGAGCTGGAGAAGACAGGTGGCAGCCTGGATCTTCTACAGAACACCTAGATGACCAGGTTTCTCCTCTTACCAGCACGTCACCAGCTCCTCTCCTCCTCAGAAACGCCTGTGACCCCAAGGGACGACGCCACATGTGTCTGATAGCAAGGGAGTGTCACCACCAGCTTGTGCAGGGTAAACCCACCCCTTGTGACCACGGCAAGACCCACGCTCGGCGCTGTACGAGTGCAGCTGCCTGCTGTGAACGCCGTGACAAGACGTATGGGCCGGCATCCTCCCAAGCCGGAGAGGAGCTGGAGGTGGATGCAGGGTTCAATAGCCGGGACCCACAGGCAGCGGCTGCCACCCCTGAGCAGGCGGAGACCCTTGCGGGCAGCGTTTGTCGCCTGTCCAGTGCAAACAGAGAGAGCGGGAGCAGGCAGCACAATAGCTCTGTCTCCGCCGTTGCAGAGGGGAGCCAATGAATAAGGGAGGCAGAGAGAGAGAAATGCGCTTAATATGCTGCATGGGAGGGACGGGCGGGGGAGAAGGGGGGGAGGCGGCAGACAAAGAACAGGGNAAAAGGAGCTGGGAAGCGAGCAGACGAGCGGAGCGAAGAGGAGCGGGCAGACAGCCCCTCGCAGGGCCCTGCGGGATTGGCGAGCAAGGCCCAGCAAAATGAAAATCTCTTAACCACATAGAATTGTTAACTGCCCCCAAATCCTTTTGTGCTGGGGCTGCAAGCTTAGAAGAGCTTAAGCTGTTAGACGCATGAACTTCCTCCATAAATATCCCTTGTGTACGCTGCCGTGAGCAGGCTTGCGCTGTTATTAGCCAGATGAAAAGCCCAGCGGAGAAAATGAGCAACTCCTTCCAGCGCCTTGCACTGAGGGGCCGTCCGTTGCCACCAGGACCCCTTGGTGGGGCAGGACCAGTGAGCCATGTCCCCCACGCTCCCCACCACCTCCCCTTTGGGCGACCAAGCCGTGTGAGAGCACTTCGCCCCGAAAGCCAGCTCGGATTTGCTTTTGTTTTGCTTCTGGAAAAGGGCCCAGATTCCCTCCCACCCCTTGAAACACGAGAAAACCTGCCGGCCACATGTACGAGTGAGTCCCCCAAACCAGGCGGCTCGTACGCTGCCTCTGCGGGGACCAGGGGCGAGGACATGATGTGAGACGGACAGGGATGCAGGGCTGCATCCTGCAGATCCTTCCCACGTTGAGCTGGGGAGGACCGCCCGGGGTGACCAGCCCCTTCCCCAGTCCTCTGTGGGGCTGGGAGAGGATGGAGAAGCTGTGGCTGTCCCACCAACTCCGTGGCTGACTCTCCTCCCAGCCTCCATTCTTCTGGGGGCTGCTGGGGGCAAAATGGAGGGTGCCTCCCAGTCTGGCACAGCCCCAGGGTCCCATCCAGCCCCGATCACGCAGCCCCACATGGGAAGGGGAAAGGGAAGGGAAGGGAAGGGAAGGGAAGGGAAGGGNAAGGAAAAGGAAAAGGAAAAGGAAAAGGAAAAGGAAAAGGAAAAGGAAAAGGAAAAGGAAAAGGAAAAGGAAAAGGAAAAGGAAAAGGAAAAGGAAAAGGAAAAGGAAAAGGAAAAGGAAAAGGAAAAGGAAAAGGAAAAGGAAAAGGAAAAGGAAAAGGAAAAGGAAAAGGAAAAGGAAAAGGAAAAGGAAAAGGAAAAGGAAAAGGAAAAGGAAAAGGAAAAGGAAAAGGAAAAGGAAAAGGAAAAGGAAAAGGAAAAGGAAAAGGAAAAGGAAAAGGAAAAGGAAAAGGAAAAGGAAAAGGAAAAGGAAAAGGAAAAGGGAAAGGGAAAGGAAAAGGAAAAGGAAAAGGAAAAGGAAAAGGAAAAGGAAAAGGAAAAGGAAAAGGAAAAGGAAAAGGAAAAGGAAAAGGAAAAGGAAAAGGAAAAGGAAAAGGAAAAGGAAAGGGAAAAGGAAAGGGAAAAGGAAAGGGAAAGGGAAGGCAGCCCCTGAGCCAGCTGCCCCATGGAGATGGTGGGCTGCTGGCCACCGTGTGATTAATGACAGTGGGGAGCGCGGGGCCAGGCGCACGCCAGCACCGGCTGGAGAAACAGCTGCCGAGGCACCGGACCTCCCAAAATCCTGCTGCTGCGCAGACAAAGAGGAGACTCGGCCTCTCCCTCCTGCTCGCTCCCTCCACCTTGGCCCCCCGCTCCTGCCCACTCTGCCTCCCCTCCCAGCCCCACCGGGACGGGGCTCTGCACAAGGAGCCCTGGGAGCCCCAGAGCAGCAAAAGGACCGTCCCTTGGCTGGGCAGCAGGACCAGGGAGCCTCGAGAAACTGTACCTCCGTCAGAGCAAAGCGCTGTGCAGCACTGGGTCTGCTCGGGCAAAAGGGGAAAAAAAAAATAAAAAAAAAATGCTGAGATGGAAAAGCTGACGTGAATCATTTTGGCTTTCTGGTGTTGCTACGAACGCTTCACTTGGGTGTCATAAAACACCCGCCTTCCCTTCGAGGCTGGGATTAGCCAGACTCCCTTCCCGTACTGCGTCGCAGCAGTACTTCCTTGCTGTCCCCGTCCCCAGCACCGTCCCTGCTACAGCTGGAGGACACTTCACCACCCCAGGCTCAGTGGGAAGAGATGTTCAGTGGCTCAGCGAGAAGTAGCCCAAAGCACGGATATTAACTAACACCCCTATTAAATAACACCCCCACCACATCACGGGTGCTTGAGGCGTGAGCAGCCCAGTCACCGGTAGAAGATGCGGTGCCCTCTCCAAGGGGATGACCCAACCTGCAGTCCCAACCGAGCATGGCCAGAGACTGCCCGTCCCCCTCTCCGGTGTGTCCGCCTCCGCACATACCAGTACCTTCCCCATGCTTGCTCAGTCCTACCCGGCCACCCCCCGCCCCCATAGCAAGGAGAGAGGAGACCTCTCCTTCCTTGTGCTCGTCAATGCCCACTGTCATATCGATAATTAATGTCAGAGAAACCCCAGCTCTGCTCGAAGTGCGCCAATCCTACCGAAACCGTAACGGAATTTTGATGTTCAGTCAGGACAGGGTGCCAAACACCACGGTTTGCTCTGGGCACGGTGCAGCCACAGGTGTGCAATAGACATGTGGCTCTTGGATCCCCATCCGTCTCCCGATAAGCCCAGCAGCTCCTTTCTCTCCCTCCCCAAGCCCAGGCGCGAATGGGGAGGAGCACGGAGATGGGTTTGGGCACAGTGCTTTCAGGGAGAGCGATGCCGAGCCTCTTGCTTGTCCGGGACCACACTGGCTGCACAGCGCTCAGTTCAGCTGAGCAGGTGTTCCTGGAGTCTGTTTTGAACATCTACAGGGGCAGGAGAACATCTGCAGGGGCAGGAGAACCCTAGCTGCTGAGGAAGCTCAGGGGCCAGTCTTGGAGATGCCCAGGCTGGAGAGGCGAGCCTGGCCCTGAACAGCTCGTGACCATGTCCCACCCTGGGCCATTGGCACCTCACCAGGAAAATGCTGCAGACAACCTGCTCCCTCCCACCGCATCACCTCTGGGTGCCTGCACACCTGCTCCCCTCACCCCAGAAGCATTTCAGCCCACGACAAGGCACAGGGTGCAAACCAGAGTGAAAACAGCCCCAGTATTCTGGGAGGTGACTGCATATTGGTGGCAAGCACCATGTCTACACACACATGTGGCCCTCCAAGACCTGGAGAGCAAGGAGGGCAGCAGCAACAGGCTGGCACCCCAGGACCCAGTGTCTCTGAGGAGCCAGAGGTAACACAGAGCCTCTGCAATGGATGGATGAGCCCAGGGCAGGAACTGAGGAGCTGGGGAAGGAGTCAGCATCCACACACATGCTCCTCTCCCATGTCCCCGCGTGCTCCGCTCCCACCCCTGCCCAAGGAGGTCACTCCCAGGTGGCTCGTGCTGCAAATCCTGACTGCCACCACCACCGGCACAGCCCACCGGTGGCGAGGAAAGCACATGGAGCGAGACTGAAGGCAAGCGGTTACCTCTGCAGACGGTCCCGTTTTCCACCGACTCGTAGCCCGCCCTGCACATGCAGCGGCCGATGGGCACCAGCCACTCGCCATCCCCGTTGCAGTACAGCTTGATCGGCACATCCACCTCCTCCGCGTTGGTGATGCACGTCCCCCGGGCTGCCACCAGAGAGGTGCTCTCTGCTCCCGAGAGGGTTTCTTGGAAGATGGCCCCGTTCTGGATCACGCGAGGACACTTGCGATAGAAGACACGGACGGCAATCAAGGACATGCAGCCTCCGTAGTCCTGGAAGGCCAGGTAGAAACCATTCTTGGACACGGGCCCAAAACTGCGCACCTCAGTGTTAATCTTCATCACCCGTCCACCTAGGTCCACCTGCGAGAAGCTCTCATCAGCAGCAATCGTGTCCACCTTCATCCAAGGATTCTCCATCCAATTAGGAAAAGTCTTGGTGGCCGAGTCAAAGTCCGACTCAAAATAGTAGAGGTTAAAAGTCTCCTTACAGGAGCCTGGTACATTAGGGATGCTGCTGCAGTCCCGGACAGAAAATTTCATCTCCACGTGGATGCGATGCGCTCCTCGCCTCCGGATGTACTTGGTCCGGAGCCAGTTGTTTTGGCTGGATTCAAAGACGTTGCACACCTGGTAGGTGCGAATCGTGTTCATGTTCTCATCGTACCCGCTCACCTCTTCCCACTGTGGACAGGACATGGAAAGTCAAGGGGCTGCATTGAACTGATGTTCCCCACCCGCCTCGCCTCTTCCCAACCCCACCAGGTGCCAAGCCGTTGGGTTCTCCCAGTACCAGCTGCCCCACGCCGTGCACACCCCATCGCACCATCAGCCCCATCGGTGCCCAGCACCTTGCCCTGCCATAGCTCCAGCACCCCCCGCGACCACCCCCTACCTACGCGCCTCCGTCCTGCTTCAGGGCGGCTTGACCCACCCTGCAACGCCAGGCGGGCTCCGCTCCGTGGGGACAAGGTGGCCCAAGCCCTCAGCAGAGCTTGAGGCCACCTCGCTGCCAGCAGCACCGTGCTCCGTGCCTGCATTTATGGCACAGCATCACTGCTGGGTGGCAGGGCATGGCGGGGCCGTGCACCTCCTCTGCAGGCGGTAATGCCTTTAGCAGGGGCTCCTGCCCGTGGGCTGCACCGTACGGCAGAGTCTCCCGGCAAAGTAACACGATGCCTTTAGCAGATGTATTCCCACTGGTGCCGCTACGGTTACAGTCATGGTAGACAGGACCCGCTTTCTCAGGAGCGCGTAACGCGGCCAGAAAAACCCCTCGCCGGCGGCAGCCCAAGCACCGGTGCGGGCGGCTGGCTGCGCAGTGGGCCAGGAGCCAGCAACCTCTCCCCAGACGCAGGAGAGAAGGTTTATAGGAGCCCAGCTGACCCTGCTGCATACCCAGAAAGGGAGATGCTGGGCTAGATCCCGCCGGTAGCCTTCATCCCTGCCCCTTCAGGGGCCAACATGCTTTGGGGTCCCTCCTGCAGATGTGCACAGGTCCCAGCCCCGGCTGTCCTAAACTGGATCTATGGGATGTCCTATGAGCCGTGGCATGACAATAACATCCTTCTCAGCAAGACAGCTCGGAGCTGACGTATTTCCCCACGGGAAGCTCAGCCCAGCTCCCCCCAGCCAACTAACAGCTGACTCTGCCAGCTCTGGAGGAGCCTCCGCAGAGCTCAGGGCTTCTGTGGCACCTCCTGGCCCTGTCCAGCTCCCTGCCCTTTCCCCAGGCTGTTTTTTTTGTCCAAATCCTTCAGCCCTTGTTGTTGTCTCCATCCTTTGTAGGATGGGGAGACTTCAGGGTGGTGATGCCCCAGGCAAGGGCAGAGCTTCAGCCTGTAACCAGCCACCACTCCTCTGCAGTGACCACAGATGGGAAAGGGTCCTTGTGGGAGGAGGAACGTTCACCCAGGTCATGAGAGCATCTCCCCCAGCCCACACCTTTCTGGAGGGCAGAACATCTCCCTGTGCTGCCCCCTCCCCACCTGCAGCACCCTCGTGATGCTGGCAGCAGGGACCAGGGTCCAGCTAGCGTGTGACGCAGTCCCAGCCAGCTGGAACGGCTTCTCACAAACTTGTTCAGAAACCTGCTCAAGTGGAAGCTGAGCCGTTTCCCACAGACGTGAAACCCTGAGCACAACCCTGCCCTGGGTGAGGGATCGTGACACCCAGGGCAAGGCGGCAGCACAGTCCGGATCCAGCGCCCGGACCGCGGTCCACAGGGAAAACCCTGAAGGAGCAGAGCATCCCCAGCCCCTTGGCCTGCAAACAGCCTCACAAGGGCATCCAGGACTGCGGAGGGAGGCTCACAAGATGGAAGACAGACTGCGCCTCGCACATCAAGGCTAACAGCCCAACAGAAGGCTGTCAGGGAAAATCCCCAAACAGCTCCAACCACTTCTGACTGGCAGCGGCTGCAAACCTGCTGCCATCGCTGGGGGAGGCGGAGAGCATCCTTGCAAAATGCAGGGGGGGCATTTGCCTTATTTTCCAGAAATAAATTTAGTCTGGTAGTGGAAAATTGCAGGATCTCCCCCTTTTATAGGGCACCAGTTGTGGGGGGAGGGGTGAAAGAATCAAGGACAAAGGCACAGGGAAGCAATTCCTTCCCCTGCTGCTGCGGTGGGTCTCCCTGGCCTGGAGCCCCCCTGACACCCGCTCCACAACAGCGTGTCAGACACCGAGACCCAGGGGTGCCTGGTACTGCCCCGACCCCATCCACACCTGCACGGCCCCCAGGGTGGGGCTCAGGACACGGAATCACGGAATCACGGCATCTTTAGCGTTGGAAGGGACCTCTAGAGATCATCCAGTCCCACTCCCCTGCTGAAGCAGGATTGCCCAGAGCACATCACTCAGGGCTGCATCCAGGCGGGGCTTGAAAGTCTCCAGAGAAGGGACTCCACACCCTCCCTGGGCAGCCTGTGCCAGGGCTCTGTCACCCTCACCGTAAAGAAGTTCTTCCGTGTGATTGAACAGAACTTCCCGTGTTCTAACTTGTGCCCATTGCCCCTCGTCCTGTCACTGGGAACCACTGAAAAGAGCCTGGCTCCATCCTCCTTCAGCCCACCCTTTAGAGACTTGTCAACATTAATCAGGTCTCCCCTCAGCCTTCTCTTCTCCAGGCTAAAGAGTCCCAGCTCCTTCAGCCTTTCCTCATCAGGGAGATTCTCCAGTCCCTCCATCATCTTAGTTGCCCTTCGCTGGACTCGCTCCAGCAGTTCCCTGTCCCTCTTGAACTGGGGAGCCCAAAACTGGACACGAGCCTGAAGAACTCGGCTCGGCCTGGCAGGAGCGGCACGTGGTGGAAGGAGAGCGTCTCCAGCCTGGGGATGAACAGTAGGTGGTGGAGACAGGACATGGGGACACCTACGAGCAGCATGGGTGCTCCACAGCAAGGAAAAAGCAATTCTTTGGGCTATCGGCTCACGAAAGAGACGATAAACAGGAGAAGCATCCAGCAGCTTTTGTCTGGCTGCCTGCACCCAACGTTGCCCGTCACCCACGGGTAGGACGCCCTGCCTCGTCCTGCCAGCGGGCACGAGGCCGCACGGGGAGAAGCTGCGAAGGTGCCGCAGCACCAGCACCCGCCGTGTGCACGGCGCAGGGCACGACACGCGCCATGGTGTTCCCCAGGGACCTGCCTGGAAGTGGGGACAGGAGGCGATCCCGCCAGCAACACTGCGACTGCNGGGAGGTGGTGGATTCACCATCCCTGGGGGTGTTTAAAGAAAGGGTAGATGGGGTACTTAGGGACATGGTTTAGAAGTGGCTTTTGTCAGGGTAGGTTAACGGTTGGACTTGATGGTCTTAAAGGTCCCTTCCAACCTCAGCGATTCTATGATTCTATGACTTTCCAGACGGGCATCTCCATCCCTCCGGGGACGGGGGACCTGAGAGCACCCCGGGGGCCAGCTCAGGACCCCCCGCATCCTCCCATATCCCCGCAGCAGCGAACGGGGGGCTCCCGAGCTCCCTTTATTTAGCTGAGAGAGAAAGTCACCCCCGTGCACCAGCCCCTGAGCTTCCTCGACGCTTAATTAGAAGCCTCTCCCTTTCTCCTCGCTCTCTAATTAACATGCCGGGAGCTCAAAAGAAGAAGGCAGCACAATAATACGGGGAGACGGCTTCCAGCAGGCCCAGGCCTCATTACCGGCGGGCTGGGGAGCCAGGAGCAAGGCGTGCTTTACATATGGAAACACCGCAAACAAGAAAGGCTGGGCGAGGAGAGAAAAAGACTTGACCTCTGCTCCCGCCTATTGTGCACCCGTCATCCCCCTTCGGCGGCCGGGCCAGCGCTGGTGGGGCGGCCAGGCTCGCGGGCGGGCGCGGGGCTTTATCATGGTGATGGGGGACCGGTGGCGGCAGCGCCCGCGCCCCAGCATGGCAGGGCAGCCTGGCTGCTCGGGAGCCGGGTTTCATCTCCCCAGTGGAGGTTTTTCTTGGCCGTTTCTTTTCTTCTGCCAAGTCGTCTCTGGGGAGAGGGCTTGCTGTCAGACCCAGGGTGAGGTCTACAGAAACTTCTTCATCCAGCCCCCGCGGAGGGTGGATGGAGGGCAGGATGGACCCTGAGCTAGCACCTCTGCACATGGGGATGGGATGGGAAGCATCTCCAGGCTTTGGCCAGGCTGGATTGGGCCACCCGAGCAAGAGGGACCAGGTCGGGGGTGTCAGGCACTGGGCCTCCACGCCGGCCACCGCAGCCAGAGCAGGGTGGGATGCTCCGAAGCACCTCAATGTGCCACACAAAGCCCATGGGACACGGAGGTGGCTGGGGCTGTTCTGGTTTTGTGTCGTGAGTGGAAGAGTGGAGAGGTGCACTGCCTCGTCCAGGCTCTTCTTTAAAGCAGCTTGTTCCGGGTGGTCGTGGGCTGTGGCTCAGGGGACGCTTGGCACCAGTAAAGCAGAGAGACAGCCGCTGCTGAGCCGGCAAATGTCCCTCCATGACATGCCAGGGATGCTAGACAGTTATTTCAGGACTTGATCAAATGGCTGCTGTGGGTGCAACCTCACAGGCCAAGGCCCTCATCCTTTTCTACTACAAGTGCCAGGCCATGGGGTAAGAAGTGAGCTACCGGGGACAAACTACGGTGGCCTCGGCATTTCATTTCTCCCACTCCGTGATTTTTAACTGGCTGCAGGCCAGCTTTACAGAGAGCATGATTCCTCCAACAACGCGTTGGCCTGATGCTGTAGGGTAAGAATTACACTCCTCCAGCACTGGGGTAGTTTTTCAAAGCGTCACCTCCTAGAAAACTACTGGAAACCTCAACTGTCATCCTCTTCTGTGCTCTTCCCACTAGACCTTTTCATGTTGCCAAGGCACTTTGCTTCAGTGGGTGACTTTCATCGAGCCATCCCACCCATGTTCACATGCAGCAGGAGACTCCAGACTGGGCTCCAGGCCTCCGTAACGTGACAGGATAACTTACCCCCGAAGGAGGATGCACCGTCCAGCCCAGCTCTGCCGTTGCCGTTGTGGAGTCCATCAGCGTCTCTGCAGGAGGAAGGTGAAACAAGGAGTCAGTGGCTGTACGGTGAAGGGACTAAGGCTGGCAAAGGGCAAAGAGGTGGAGAGGAGCCAGCCCGGGATTGGAGCCATCGAGCCCAGCCTGCACCAAGCCCTGTGGCCAGCTCTCCGCCGGGGAGGAGCCCAGCATCGGTCCCTCCACCCATTTGCTTCCCCATCCGTGGCCCATTGCTCCCTGGCCCCCTTCTCTCCTGCAACGCATGGGGGGACATGCTCTTCCCCCCACCAGCCCAGCTGGACTTTTCTCCTCAAAACCCGAGATGAGGGTGCTGCTGCAGACAAGGAGCCCAGCCTGAGCGAGTTTCCTCCATCACCTTCCAGTTTCTTTTGCACAAGCGGGATAATTTTTTCTGAGCGTTTCGCATGGTAGGCAGAATCCTTGGTGATGCAGGAGCACATGGGAAGGAGCAGCACTTTCACGACTTAAAAGCACTAAAAAATTAAGCCAACGTTAAAGCTGGTTTTCCAGATGATTTGGGTTGAAATAGGTCAGGCGATGCTACCGTCAACCAGCACAGAGAAGTCTCCCTAAGCCACACAGTCAGCAAAGCCTCCTCGTCCTTTCTACAGCTCATCACGCTTCCAGCACTGAAGTCTTTTCCCACCCAAATAGTTATGGGTTGGCCTAACCACACCACGAGAAGAGATGCTCGGGTTATGGTCCCCCAATACTTGGGCTAACGTGTGTAGATGTTCCCCATCCAGCATGGGAACGGGCCAGCCGGCCCCATCGGAAATACATTGGACACACGTTTCCATGAGTGGCTTCCACAAGCTGGGTAACTGTCCTTCCTCCAGGCCTGCAGTCGCACGCTCATTGCAACATGGGGGTTTTTTTGCACAATGCTGATGTTTTGAGAAAACAGAACAACACGCAAGCGTTTAGGAAATGGGGTTTAGAAATCGCCCCCAAAGGTTTCTGCACAATGAGGCTGGGCATGGGGAAAGCATGATGCTTGGTGGGACAGACTGTACGGGGCCAGCGCACGGCCAGGAATTCCGTGGCTGAGGCCAAGGTGATGCCCGCGTAAGAAATTATACCCCTCGGCTCTTTAGGGAGAATGTGAATTTGCACTCAGGATGCCAACTGCTCAACCAGGAGAACCCCAACACAGTCAAGATCTCCAGCCACCACCCTGTAACGCAAAAAATAGTGCCAGTTCCCATGCCCACAGCAGGGATGGAGAGTCACTGGCTGTAACCGTGTCCTGTTGTTCCTCCTCACCACCGAAAAAACACGCATCCTGCCACGAATCCCCCAAAATCATCTCCACCTTCTCCACTTTCACTGCGTTGAACAAAAAACGAGGGAAGAAAAGCTCAGCCTTGAGCAGAACCATCATTGACGAGACAGGCCTGCCTGCAGAAATGGCTGTTGTTCAGCCTGGCCAGCACTGCACGTCAACTCCCCTTTTCCCATCGGCAAGCCAAAAAAGCACCTCGGCACAGATATGCTCCTTGCACCTACTTCTGGCAGTAAATCATTTTCAGACTGTGGGTTGTTCGTTACTCCTGGTTAGAGCCAGCGGTTTCCAGTTCACAGGAAACCAGGATTTCAAAATTTGGTTTTATTCCAAGACTAAAAAGCAAAAATAGTTCTTTTCAATTTTTCCCACTAGGAAGGGTTCTGGAAAACAGCTAGTCCAGAAATGTTGTCGGTCAGATTTAGGAAATTTCTTTTTAAACTGAATATTTGTTTACATAGTTCAATATTAGTGTTTATTTTATCAGAGTATCTGGCGTTTTCATTAAAACACCAATGGCACTTTGATCTGAAAGGGAAAACAACATTTTTCACCCAGTGCAAGCTACAAACTGCATTACTTTAAAAAAACCTTCAATGTTACTTTATCTTAACTATCAATGACAGCACACAGTCAGTATATTAATAGCAGCGACTATAATGGAAAGGAAGATATACTCTAAACCAGTATAAACAATTCCCCAAATAAAAATAGCATTTTGAAGCATTTTGCCCTTTAATCAGCCTTTTACTTAATGAAAACTCAGCACAGTGGAAACGTTGTGCCCGGTGCGTCGCTGTAGAGCACGCTGCCCGCAGCCCCCGTGGCTGCCCCTTCCCCTCGGCTGAAGCACTGCACTTCTCCTTGGAGCAAGGCATCTACCACCCCAGCTGGCCCAAGGACACCTTGCAGGCAGTAGAAATTTGCAGCTTTCAAGCAGGTTTCTCCAATTGTCAATTACCTTCTGATAAAAACAGATCTTCCGTTAATTTTGGTCCGAATTTACACTGCTCGGCTGCCAGCTATTAGATTTCCTTTTACTTGTACAAAGACTCTGCCATCAAAAACCTCCTTTCCCTCTCACGGTGCTTAAGGGCGGCAAATGAATCATCTCCGAGATAACTAAATTAGCTGAGCTTCCTTATTCTTCCACCCTAAAAGAGGTTCCTTTCTTTGAGGCTCCTGTTTATCAACCTTCTTTGTGCAGGGTGAGCCTTGGGGCCACCATGGTGCCTTTCTGCACACCTTTTCTACCAAATTGCTGCCCTGCCTGCAGTCCATTTGGAGGTGGGCTGGCACGTTGGCACTCAGCAGTAGTTACAGGAAGTTGTGAATAACTGGTCCTCATGAATCAGAGTGAACCTGGTTGGCCTCACTGACTGCAAAAATGGATGTGAATCAGGATGGGTTTCAATGGCGGTGGGGGGTTTGCTCCATCTTCCGTTGATGGATGACTTCAAAACAACTTATTGCCCAAATAACAGCCTGACACAGAGTTATCTTGCCCATATACCTGGTCAGGAGCCCCCCTCGCCCTCCACCTGAGGTGAAGAAGGCCCTGTGGTCCTCCAGGGAAGATCACTGTCCCATCCCTGAGAAGTTTCTTACTTATAAAGGAAGCACATTAATTCATTTCTCCAGCAAACAAAATCAGGAGCGATGTCCAATGAATCAATATATCCCTCATCTGAAGGGGCTTCTCTCTGCCTCTTTCCCAGGCTCAGACCTGCTCAGATCTCCAAAGCAAGAGGTGGTAGCACGCCGACCGTGGTGGGAGGAAGGCCCCATGAAGACGCACCCAAGCCCTGCTCTGACATCCCATCCTGAAGGTGCTGGCACGGAGTCCGAACTAGCAACCAATAAACCACGAAGATTGAAGAAAGCAAGACAAGGCCTTACCACCCACCTCAGCTGTGCAAAGAGAAAGGATGAAATTCACCCAGGGTCTACTCCTCCTTCAGCTGGATGGGTTTTTATTGCTGCAGGGGGACTGTGGAAGCTCATCAAAGAGGAGTTTGCAAGGTGATTGACTGTGGTCTGCAAGGATCTAAACCTGGAGAAAGCAGCAGCAAGCAGAGCTCCTTAGACCCTGAGGGGATCTGCAGCTACAGCTTTGCCTGGGAGCTGACCCCAGTAAGACACATGGAGAACATGATTCTATTTTACCAGGGAAGGTAATCACCCCTGAAGAGTAATTGGCAAGAGATGCAGATCTTGCACTGTTTGCATCCTCCCCCACCCTGGGTGAGCCAGGAGCTGTGGAAGTATGTGTTGCAAGAGCACACACTGGGCAGGAGGTCGCCTTGGTTCCTTCTGGCCATCAAGGTATGATAACCAAGGAGATACTCATGGACATCTCTGAATGGATGGGTGACTCCAGGCACCAAGGTATAGAATCATAGAATGATTTGGGTTGGAAGGGACCTTAAAGATCCTCTAGTTCCAACCCCCTGCCCTGGGCAGGGACGCCTCCCACCAGATCAGGCTGCTCTAAGCCCCATCCAACCTGGCCTTGAACCCCTCCAGGGATGGGGCAGCCCCAACTTGGCTGGGCAACCTGTTCCAGTGCCTTACCACCCTCACAGTAAAGAATTTCTTCCTAATATCTCATCTAAATCTCCCCTCTTTTGGGGAGATTAATGGTTACCCCTTGTCCTATCACCACACTCCCTGATCAAGAGTCGCTCCCCAGCTGTCCTGTAGGCCCCCTTTAGGGACTGTAAGACCACTATAAGGTCTCCCCGGAGCCTTCTCTTCTCCAGGCTGACCCCCCCCAGCTCTCTCAGCCTGTCCTCCCAGCAGAGGGGCTCCAGCCCTCCCAGCATCGCCGGGGCCTCCTCTGGCCCTGCTCCAGCAGGTCCATGTCCTTCTTGTGCTGACGACTCCACAGCTGCACACAGTACTCCAGGTGGGGTCTCACCAGAGCAGAGTAGACGGGGAGAATGCCCCCCCTCGACCTGATGGCCACACTTCTTTTGATGCAGCCCAGGATGTGGCTGGCTTTCTGGGCTGCCAGCACACCTTGCCAGCTCATGTTGAGCTTCTCGTCCACCAGCATCCCCAAGTCCTTCTCCTCAGGGCTGCTCTCAAGCAATTCCCCACCCAACCTGTATTTGTGCCTGGGATTGCCATGACCCAGGTGCAGGACCTTGCACTTGGCCTGGTTGAACTTCATGAGGTTCACATGGGCCCACCTCTCCAGCCTGTCCAGGTTCCTCTGGATGGCACCCCTTCCCTCCAGCGTGTCAACTGTGCCACACAGCTTGGTGTCTCAGCAAACTTCCTGAGGGTGCACGCAATCCTGCCCATGTCACCAACAAAGATGTTAAACAGCACCAGTCCCGGTTGTGACCCAGTACTGACATCAGTCATACAGAGTTCTGCTACAGGTCAAGCCCCATATGAGGCGTGGTATGCCCCAAGGAATGGGAACCCACCATCATCCAGAGGCAGCTCCTCCACCCACAGCAGTCCCCAAGGGGGCTGCCCTTCTGTGCCCACAGTGACCCATGGTGGGCTGCCATGGCCACATGTCACCCAGCGGGTCCCCTGATCCTACCTGTGGGCTGCCCCATACTCAAACCCTACTCCAGGAACCCAAAAGGACCAACTCCTAGGCTGTGGACAAAAAAGACGGACCAATTTCTGGATGGGCAACCCCAAGCCCAACTGTTAGTGCCCTGCCAACCATGGAGAGGAGAAGGTGCCTGCTTTCAACCAGCAAACTCGGCAGCTTCGCTCGCTGCCACAGCCAACGTTTCCACGGCGCCATCCTGCCAGTTTGGCAGCGCCAAATAACAGGGTGAGGGGCTGGTGCCTTGGCAGCCCCATAAAGACCCCCCTGGCATCCAGGACAGAGCAACCCCCCAGCAATGACGGTGACACGAGGGAGCAAAGCTGTGTGGGAGCGGCAGGGCTGGGTGCCTGGCCCCTGGCCCATCTCTGGTGGCTGGTGATAGCTGCAGCTCAGTGAAATGCTCTCTCTGGAGCAGCATTTTCTCAATATTGTTGTTTGTGTTCTTCCCTCCCGCGTGTTTATCTGCAGATTCACATGCTACCCACGGCATTATAAATAAATCTGCAGCTGCTCAAAACCAGCAGACGCAACTCTGGCCCGCTTCCCACCAGAAACCGCGCTGCTCCCCACGGGACAGTTAGGAGATAAGTGCCTGTCCTTTTCACTTTGAAGATGTTTTCAATAGGCAACTTTCTGCCAGCGCTGGGGCCCGTCGCCGGCACTGCTGCTTGCTATGAGGGCATGCCAGGGCTCCAGCTCCAGCGCTCTGCATCTAAAGATGTGTCATCACCACCATACCGCCACCTCCAGATGCTCAACAGCTATCCTAAGATGCCGTCAAGCTGATGATCTGCTACGCCACTGACCTGGGTGGGAGGCTCCTCCGCTCCTGCGTGGTCTTCTTGCTGCTCAGCCACAAGCGAGAAGGGTGTGGAGATCCCAACCGCACTAGCTTTTCCATCTGACCAGGTCAGGACTGAGAGGGGAAGGCAGGAGTGGGATCACGCTGGGTGCCGGTGGTGACTGGCGACACCAGCACGGGATGGCCGGGCCGGGACTTGGGATGGAGAGTGACAGGACCAAGGGACAGTGGCAGAGAGGCTGGAGGGGCAAGGGATTAACCGAGGAGCCGTGCACATTGCAGACACACTTCTCTGTGTCCGGAAAAATAACTTCCATGGAGTTTTGCCAATTTAGACCTATTTAGAGCATCTGGCCCTGAGTTTCTCAGAAGTCCTGGCAAATCCTTCACATTCACAGGCTCCAAACTCATCCAGATAAAGAAACAGCTGGACAAATAAATAGCCCCACAGATAGCTGGAGCCTCCACCCTCATTTTTACACCCACAACTTTTTCCCTTCCCCTTTCACTTCTCACGCCAGCTCCTCCCTCAGGGTAGGAAACTTGCCAGCATTTGAATCCTGGTACAATATTATTAACGGAGGAAGCGAGCTTCTAGGTTGACCCAGGATCGCATGAGCTGTGGCCAGTGCTGGACGTGCAAAGAAGGCAAGAAGTTGCCCAGCCCTCTCTGAATGGCTGGGAGCAAAGTCATCGCAATGCAGACAGGGGAGAGGAGACCGTGCCTCATCACCATCTCCCAGACGTGCCCTGGAAGCCCACCTAACGCACCTCAATCAGATCAGTCCAGGCCGGAGGGATGCTGCAGAGCGGGCTCTGTGCTGGAGCCCGGCTGGGGGGAGCAAGACCCGCATCCGCACCGGAGACGCCGCAGCCTGGGACAAACTCCTCCACGCAGGCACATGTGCTCCTGAAACCGCGTTTCCAGCCCGGCCTTCAGACACAGCCACCGCATCCCCATGCCTGGGGGGGGCGGCTAATGAGAAACCCGTCTGTCCCCCACCCCAAGGAGCCCTTGCCGCAGATCCATTTACCCTTCCAGAAGTTGAAAGGCCCCTCTCTGCCTCCTGTGCTTTACTGGAACCTTATTATAATATTTTTGCCAGCGAGAGCCGAGAGGGGCTGAGCAAACCCAGTGGCCCTTCCCTGCAGCCCCGAGCTTTGCTTTGCCTGGCTGATGGCCAGCGGAACAAACTGAAACCCAATCCCCCCCCCAGGCCGACCCGCTGGCGCGGGAACAGCACGCTGCATTGTGAGCCGGCGGCTACAGGATATTTTGGATACTTCACTCAGGGATCCACTTAAACTCCAAGAGGGAGAGTGATTGATAGGGAGCAAGGAGAAGCAGTTGACTGAGCTGGGATGGGGACCGCAGGCATCCCGCCCCGTGCCCAGAGCCCCAGAGGCCACCCCAAGGGCAGCCCTGTTGGGTGGCACCAGTAGCCCTGGCGCTGCAAGAAACCCAGCAGACAGGTACCTGGTTCTTCAACCCCTTTTCCCGGAAAATTAGGTCCAGACAGACTCCAGAGACCTAAGAATAAAGGTGATGTGCAGCATCTCCATCATCCTGAGTGCCTCTGACCTGGCAGCCAGCCCCCCAGGCTGATAGTCCTGAGTCAGGGAGGCCTGACCCCAGAGATACCGCACAGCGCTGACAAGGGAAAGATGTCACCAGTTTCAGGGAGCCATGGAGCCTTCCTGGCCCCTCAAGTCACCAGGACGTCACCCAAGCCTGCCTGCAAGCCTTGTGAAACAGGAGCCAGCCCCGGAGCAGGCAGAGGAGGAGGGGACGGTGCTGGGACGCACCGGGTGGCCATCTACTGGGTGATGCTCAGCTGCTTGTGACACGCGGAAACAGGACCGGCGTCAAACGAGATGTCCCCAAGACACCCCGCCCTTAGCACGGTGGTTCAGCAGCCGCATTGGAAACTCCCCCTGGGCTTTTCTGCACCTTGCCAGGGGGGCTGCCATGAGCTGGGCTACACTTTCCCCACCCCCACCCAGATCCCTCCCTTCGCCTGATCCCCCTGGCCCTGTCTGACTGCGTGCAGCGCTGGACCCATCCCCGGGGGAGCAAACCCAGGGCTGATGCTGCTGTGCAGAAAGAAGGGAGGCACTGAGACCCTTGGCTCCTTTCTCGACTGGGAAATAAGGAAAGCAGGGCTTGGAGCAGAGCCGCATCTGGCCATGGGGCGTACGGCACGCCATGGGGTGAGGCCGGAGCCGGGGCCAAGCGTGGCTGTGACCAAAACCCGCACGCTGGGAGAAGGAGCTTCACAGCTCCTCTTCCCAGTCCCTCTTCTCCCTCCTCAGAAGCCGTCGGCCGCCGCAGGCATTGCCCGGCACGGCGCTGTCTGCTGGAAAGCCCAAAACCAAGGGGAAAGCCCAAAACCAAGGGGAAAGCCCAACTCAACAGCCCCAGGGGGTCCTGCAAGTGTCCTGCTTTTTAAGCACCCAGCTGACCATTGGCCCGTCCAGACACCGTCACTGCCAGACAGACAAACACTAAGGATTTCCCCTCTCATCTGAGGGGTACAGCACAGCTCTGCCTCTCAGCGGAGAGGGGCCAGGGCAGGGAATTCAGATTTTGTCATCTTTCAGCCTGGGGCCTCTGCCAAAGGAGATTAGGCTGGATGCGAGGGAGGAGCATGCTCCGTCCGGCTGCCACGCTGCCCCCCGTCATCGCTGCAGATGCATCCTCTCTGGCCCCAGTTTCCCGACACCGTCTGCCCGGAGGTCAGCAGAAACCTGATAGACCCACCAGAGACCCCAGAAAGCTGCTCCAGCAGCACCAGGCACCCGTGGTCCTTGCTGGCAGCATCTGTCCCAAAAGGAGCCGGGACTTGTAGGTGGTCCGAGTTCAGACGAGGGCAGGCTGCTGGGAAGAGACAATGCAGATGCTAAATGCCAGCGAGCAGGGGCTCTCCTGCTGCTGCCAGGAATGCGGTAGCCACAGAGAGAAGACACAGACGCAGACGTTTAACAGCCATTGCTACTGTCAGCGCTAATGACTCGGTCCCTGCAGTGGCACCGACCCCATCATCTGCGAGACACCTTATGGGACGGAATCCCAGGGTTAAGCAAGTGTTGTCCTCACCCGCATCCCGCCTCACCCACCCCATCAGGACAGCCCAGCAAAGACTAAATTCCCCACCGAGCCATCTCCCAGGAGGATGGAGTGGGGCCATGTCCCTCCCAGGAGCCTCCAGGTCCCCTTTCCTCTCCAGAGGCCACAGGAACACCCCAGAAGGTTGGAGACCCCATGACCAGGAGCTCCTTCTGCAGATGCTCCAGCACCAAAGGAGCCAGCAGCCTCCACCACGCACTGCCCCAGTCCAGCTGTTAGCATGGCACAGCCACCATACCGGGCTGACCCTGTGGCACTGATGGACATACGGCTGTCACCGTGGAGCCCAAACATGGAGCCGCTACCATTGGTGTGCCCCATACAGCTCCCGGCTGCAGCATCCAGGGGAAAGAGTTGCTTCATAACATAATAAAACTGCTCCCAGCACTGTGCCCCAGGGCCAAGTGGCACAAGGTGTAATGCCGGTGGTGCAGGGCCACACTGCCTAGTCCCCTTCAATACCACAGACGAACCCTCTCACATCCCAGATACGGCATCTTGTGTCCCCAGACCCACTCTCCTGGATCCCTGGGCAGACCCACTCTCCTGGATCCCTGGGCACAGGGGCCAGGCGAGCTCAGGAGATTTGGGATGCAGCAGGAAGCCCGGAGGCTGCAGATCATCACCAGGAAAGGAGCACATGCTCGGCTCGGGACATCCATCCCTCTTCCCCACTAACCCACGCCCATCATCCGATGTGATGAGCATTGAGGGGACCAGGAGGAGCAACATGAGCCCAGGGCACGGGGTTTTGGCCAGCTCTGTCTCCCCTTCTCCCCGGGGCCATTGCCACTGGCCACCCCCACCCAGAGTGGGGACAGCGTGTGTGCAGCGAGCCCCCATCCCACCTCCCTGCACTGCTGGCACTAAATGAGGTTTTGTCACCCTGCGTGGTGGCGCGGGCTGCAAGCAACTTGTTCCCAGCAGGCTCCGGAGCCCTGCGCAGCATCCCAATTGAGCTATCCTTAATGGGCTTCAATTTTAATTTGCTTTTATTGGAAAACACAGATGGTGACCCCTCCCCTCCCCCCCCCCGCCCCAGCCCGAACATATACAGGGTAATAACATTTATGGGGGAAAGATATTATCTCCAAACACAGCCAAAGCTCCAGCAAAAGCCCCACCGCCACGCAGCGACGTGCAGCTGCGCCGCACAGCCCTGTGCCTGGCTCGTAAAGGCAGGGCCACACAGAGCCACCAGCACAGTGGGGGCAAGGGGGAGCAGGACCAGGGTCCAGCAAAGGAGAATTAAAGAACAGGACTAGCCAAGCATTCCAGATTAACCCAGTTAACTCCTTCCGTGGCCAGGTCTTTGCAAAGCAACACGGGGAGCAGCCTGGAGCAGAAGGATGCTCAAAGCTGCTGCCCAGGGCTGGGGGGCTGTGCTGGTGGACTCCCCCCCACCATGCTTCTCCGAGCATCCCTGGCTCCAGCCAGTCCCCTGCAACAAGGTCACGTCAGAGATCAGGGTGGCTTCGGGGAGGTGACGGCAGCGCAGGGACAGGGATGGGCAGCCAGGCTGCGCCAGCCCTAGCGAGCCGGGCCGGGGAGTCCCCAGCAACCAGCGAGCATCAAGCAGCCCTTGACGTGCGCCGCATGCACCCGGGCACCCAAAAACTGGTGCCTGCGGGTGCCCCCACTCCTCTGTGCGCCACGCAGAGCCCCCGACCCCCTCTCACACCCCAGTGCCGCCGCGCAGGCAGGGGATGCCCTCCGCCGCACACGCCTGGCTCCGAGCATCTACCTGACAGCCAAGTATTCCTGCTTTTCACTGTTTTTACTGACAGGCTGTAAATTTCCTTCTGGTTGGCAGCTCTAAGCGGGAACGGCTTGGGAGGAACCGCAGGGCCAGCTGCAGGCATGTTTTTGCCAAGCTGCAGAGGGATGCCCCGTGCCCTGGGCTGGCCGCGGCTGCGGGGGGCTCCGAATCAGGCTCCACGGGAAGCCTCTCCCCAGGACAGACGCAGGAAATCTCAAAATCCCTACAAGGAGTTTACCTTCCTTCTAGCAGCTCCCGAGGCCAGAGCATCTCTCCGACACCGTGCTTTCGGTATCTCCAGGGCTTCGCTCGCAGCCACGCCAGGAACGCAAACCCTGCATCCCCTCCGCCCTCCCCCACCCGGCTGCAGATAAAACCACCGCGGAGCCAGCAGCTGCGGGCAGTGGGTATTTTTAGTGAGCTGCAAACCTTTCCTTCCTTGGGAAAACCCCGTCTTCAATACCTCACCACGGAGAGGGCTTCCCCTTTCGCTCCCAGGTAATTCGCTACACACTAATAGAACCTCCCCAGGCAGCAGGTTGAACCAAGGGGATGCTCCACCAGTGGATGCTGCGAGGCTCCCGCTTGCTGGCGGCCCTGCCCGGGAGAGGGATGTGCTCCATCCACCCATCACAGCGTTGCCCATCAAGCAGGAGCCAGCCAGCTGCCCTCCGTGGGGAAAGAGCATCCCCCAAGCAGGCAGATGGGCCATGGGACCACAAGGAGAGAGAAGCCCCTCCACGGCTGAAATCTCAGGGACGACTCGCATCTGCGCTGCGAGGGCTGCAGCGAGGAGCTGGGGGAGCGCGGACCGGCACGGGAGTGGGGAACATCCACGCCAGGACGTATCTGCGGGTCTGCAGACCAGCCCGGAGAAGGTGGTAGCAGCTTATGAACCATCTCTGCTGCTGACGGGGCTGGAGGAGAGCACACACTGCCTGCCACGGGATGAGGTCCTGGAGACCTAAACGCTTGTGGAGGCTCATTTACATCACAAAACTAATACGATCAATGTGGGTAATCACCGAGCAAACCTCGTTTTGTCATCTGAAGACGAGGGCATCAACGAACCGAGCAGTTGCACGGGTACAGGCAACCATAACGTGGTTACGGCTATGTGGGAAAAGATTTCTGCACCCACCAGAACCAAACGCACCTGGATGTGGAAAAGGGGCAATTTCCAAAAGTTGAAAGGGATTATTAGCAAAAAATTGATTAGGGGGGAAATGTAAACAAAACCACTGAAGAGTAATTACATCTAGCTTAAGAAGGCTTTGCCAAAATCTCATAAATCTGCAATCATAAAGAAAGGCGTCTTTAGCTAAAAATTATCTTGGCTTCGAATAAAAGAAAAAAAATTGCAGTAAAAATAAACATATTGTATAAATTAAAACCGGGGGAAGCTGGCAGCAGTAAATTAGCAGTTATAAGATGCAGACAGTTGCGAAAGGATGTATCAATGAAAAAATCGAGTGCCAGCAAACATAAAGGAGAGAAAAAGAGGCATTTTTAAAGACACCAAAAGCAAACACAACCAGAGCTGTGGAAAGGCGAGTCCGTGGGGATACTCAAGTGTGAAGTCAGGCAGCAAAGGCAGATGCCCCAATGCACCGGGCAAAAACAAGGGCAAAGCCAGGAGGGACAAGCAGACGTGGCAGCTCCAGGCTGGGGAGCAGCAGTGACCAGGGGATGTGAGAGCCATGGACATGCCTGAGACCCCTCGCTGGCAGCATCCCACCACCCCGGGCGGCTGCTCACCCATCCAGGAGCGAGGGAGGCACGGTGTCACGGTGCCGGCTCCACGTTAGCAACTTGAGAGTTGTTTCCCGATAGCAGCATCATCCCCAAGACAACTATTTGCTCTCAAGCAGCTCCTTCACGTGCTCAGCAAAGCCCCTGCAGACCTGCGGGGCGAGGACAGCCCCAGGACCAACTCTTCTCCCCTTCCAACACTTTTTGCCGTGCACCAAGCAGGGACGGTGCAGTCTGAGGATCGTGAATATTTTGTAGCATCCCACAGAGCTGGTGGAAAGGAGCTTGGGGACCTTCACAGAATCACAGAACAGAGGGGTTGGAAGGGACCCCTGGAGATCACACAATCCAGCCCCCTGACAGACCAGGGTCACCCAGAGCAGGCAGCACAGGAACGTGTCCAGGCGGGGTTGGGATGTCTCCAGAGAGAGAAGATCTTGGTCCAACCCCATCCCCACCACAAGACCGGGACAGCCGGGGCCTTTCCTAGCTGGGCCTGTGAGAGCTCTGGGGATGGAGATGCCCCAGCACCCCGAGGACGCACTGCAAAGCGATTCGGAGATTCCCAGCTGCTCCGCAAACCCTTCCCGGACCAGGAGGATGCCTGAAGTACGTGGTCCAGGTGCTGTCTGCAGAGAGGCCGTGGTGGCTCTACAAGTACCACTGCAGGATCTGTCCCGGCCCCCGAGACACGACCACCAAACCCC
This sequence comes from Rynchops niger, assembly GCA_013400035.1. Lineage (NCBI taxonomy): Eukaryota > Metazoa > Chordata > Aves > Charadriiformes > Laridae > Rynchops > Rynchops niger. The sequence continues at coordinate 267,951 of VXBH01002007.1, read as the reverse complement.
GGGAGCAGAAACAACCCGTCGGCTGTGTAAAAGCCGCAGAAGTCGCCCAGACAACTCAGCCAACATCTTGGCAGAAATCAAACCAGAGGGATGCCTGGGGCGTTAGCTGAGCAGCCAGAGCGTAGGACAACACTGCGAGCACCGGGGAGGGCAGATCCAGCGCCGAGAGCTCTCCAGGCCAACAAACAGGCAGTCGCGCCCCACGCTGCGCTGTTACGTCCTTTGCACCTCAGATGCTTTGTCAAGGAGGTGCAGCAACGGGGACACCCCCCGAGCAAGCTTTGAGGAGAAAAGCAGCGTGGACGCTGGCTAGACTTGGCCATGAACTTGTGGCTCCTCTGCATCCCTCTACATGGCCAGTGCCAGCCCCGGCCGGCACAGACGCTGACAGCTCCTGTGCACTGTGGGACGGCAAACGTGAGCCATCAGGAGTGTCCTACGGGCAGCAGTCGAGGTGGCGAAGGACAGACCACTGCCACCATGCTGCTGCAGTGCGGAGGTAATGCTCCTCTCCAGTGGCTGGTAGGGAAACTGAGGCAGGGAGCCCTCCCCACCACCTGCCCCAGGAGTGGCTGGGGAAATCAGTGAGGCTGGAGCACCCTGTCCCCTTCCAACGCGTGGATTTGGCTTCTTGGCACTGATAAGCACCCCTGGACCCCTCCAGCACACGACACTGAAGTGACACCGCGACGGCTGGCACGCACCCGGCAGCAAACTTGCCCACAGGCACCTGCGGGGAAGATGTGCCCTTGGGACCCGCTGTGTCTGCCCCCCCTCCCTGCCGCCCCAGACCTGCCAAGAAGAGAGCAGCCCTGCATCCTCCGCGCACCGAAGAAAACACACAGCCAAATCCCTACAGCTTTGCAGGGTTTAGGGCTTGCTGCCTGAGCCTCATAAAACTACCACACTTCCCAAATTTAGTGTACAGGGTGACCGAGGTGATACCTGACAGCCTCCTCAGCCTTGAAATGGGAAATCAGGCGAAAAGTCTTGTGCAGGGAATGCACCATCCCCCAAATTCCCTACTCAGCATGAAGCAGCCTTTATAAATCAATGTCTGCAGGAGGAATACATGTGAGGAAGCAGCGAGTTCATCCTCCCCTGGCTGCTGCACTCCTGATGATCCTTCAATCCCGCAAGTGTGATGCGAAGGGATCTCTGGAGGGCTCGAGTCCCACGTCCTGCTCAGGGAGGGAGTCTGACCTACGGGACGTGCTTGAGAACCCAGGGATGCGCCCAGGAGCACGAAAAGAAGAGGGCTCCGCTCTTCTCCCACTTCCCAACACTGTCCCCAGTCCTCTGTCATCACAGCACCCCTCTCCTCACCCACCCGCGAAGCTCTTCCAGGAGCTGCAGCCCCCTGAGAGAGCATCCCGGCAGGTCTTGCTGCCACCACACAAGAGGCTGGGCTAGCCAGCGGCCACGATGGCTGAGCCACGGGAAACCACCGTCGGCGACCTGTAGCAGATGGGCTGCTGGCCCTGTGATGCACCGGGTGTCCACGGTGAGCAGCGCACCTTGGTGGGCACGCGTGTAGCCTGGGGCTGAGGGTGGCCACACACTTGTCCTCGGGACCAGACCCGGCCGCCAGGCAGAGCGCGAGCTTCCACACACAGCTTTGTGCGTGGCCGGTGCGTCTTCTCTAGAGCACCTGGGACCACGGCATGCCCCGGCAAGCTTGGCGAGCTACCGGTGCCACAAAGAGAGCCCAGAGGCTGCGATGCCACCAGAGCCCAGACGTGACCCTCTGGCTGCCTCTCCCCAAGGTGGGTGGCTTTCAAACAGAGGGTGAGCGCAGCCCAGCGCTCGGCAGCAGCACCGCTCCTCCGAACTGGGAAACCGGAGCAAATCCAGCTGATTTGATCCCAGTGGATGCGGAGCCTGCCTGTGGGAGAGGGGTCTGATGCCTCTCACCGTCCACGGGGCAGCTGATGCAGCAAGAGCAACAGTCCCATGGGAGACGGACTGCCACCGTGGGCAGCCCCACAGGGCAGCAGGGCTCTTCCCGTCCCGCTGGAAACCCTCCCCTGCAAACGCCGCCAGGCTCTGCTGGCTTCACTAAGTCCCTCTTGCCGTAACACATACCTGTCTGCTCACCGACAACACCTGGAGCACAAACGCTGCCCTCCGGGCTGCTCCTCCCAAATGCACAAGGCAAGTCTCCCCAAAACCCGCATTCCGGTGGGCGGCAAAGGGGCGACCTGTAGGCACTGCACCCCAGCAGTGAAAAACTGGCAGTGGAAAACATCTCCTTGGAGTGAAAACTACCTCCTTGATTTACAGGAGGTACCTTTCCCGCCCGCGGAGGAGGCAGCTCTCCTCCGCGTCTCCTGCTTTATCCTGCCCGGGGCAGAGGCGCCGGGGCCAGCTGCCTCGGCACAGCCGCCCGCGGCAGAGACGCCGGCGGGATGCACAGGGCTGCCGGCCCCCTCTATCCACTCACACTGCTGAGGGTTTATAGATGCATAAAAACCCGTGGGCTGAGCCTTTGTTTACTCCATCTCGGGGAAAATAATTAACTCTTGACGCAGCTCTGACTCACGGGACGCGGATTTAAAAAACCTGGTGAAAACATCCTAAAAGCTGCCCTGCTCCAAGAAGGGGCAAAAGTAAATTATAATATTTCCTGTATCACGCCAGGGCAGTGCCAAGCCCGGCCTCACCGGCTTCACACACCCACTTGTCCCCGTGCCGTGACGTCCCCAGGCTGGGACTGATCCCCCGGGAAAGTCTGCAAGGAGCAAAGGGAGCACTGGGGGGGCCTGGGAAAGAAGCCAGGGAGGGATGGGGGAGGCTGGGGACAGCCGTGCCAGCCAGGGAGGTGACAGCTGCCCATACCCATACCACAGAGGAGCTGGGCAAGTGTGAATGAAGACAACCGGACCTTCATGGCCTTTTATCTCTGATGACTTTTTTCCTTCGGGTACCGTGCATTTGTCGACAGGGTCACTCCAGTAAAAAAAGCTCCCAAAAGTGAAATATTGCATGGCAGAGGTGACAGGTGACAGGAGGGAGCACACAGACGGTTCCACCAAATACATGGGTCCTCTAAGGTGGCACCTGGACAGGGCAGAGCATGTGGTGACATGCCCGGGAGCAGAGCCCTGATGGTACTCACTACAGGGATGGCGCAAGGCTTGCCAACACTAATTCAGCGCTTGGGGGGAGCGCCTGCCTTGGCCGCCCCCCTTAAAAAAAAAAAAAAAAAAAAAAAAAAAAAAAAAAAAAAAAGAGGGTTTTCTGCTCCCCACAGAAAAACATCAGACCCCGGAAAACACAACACTGAGCACCCACAAACCAAATCCATGAAGAAAACGGCTTTCACCCCTTTTTGCTGCAGGGGAGGGGGCAGCAAAGCACCCGGGGTGTTGACACCCCCCACCAGCCTGGGGGCAGAGGGGACCCCCACCCAAGCCCTGCTGCCGGTGGCTGTCTACAGCCGGGCCCGTTGTCACGGACGTGGCAGCAGGCGTCCAACCACAGGGACAGGCGAACAAAGGGTAGTTCGCGGCTCCATCGATCCGGAGGTCAGACGGGTCAAGCGCAAACATCTGGTCCGACACTGCCCAGTGCCGGCCGAAGGACTTCACCGGGTTTATTTAGATACGGGCATGTCCTTCAGAAGGAAGCATCCAATATTCCTGTTAAATTTCCCACGATGAAAAGCCCGCCCCGGCCCCAGTTTGTGCCCGTGGGAAGGGACTTTGAGCAGCCCAGGTTAAGTGCCAGCCGATGCCACAGTGGCCGTGATGCCTGCAGCTGGGAGATGCCCATGTGCAGCAGGGTACCCCTGACAAGCACCTTGTGTCCAGGCACCTTTGCGTTTGTTAGCGTATCCCTCGAAACTGAAGCTTCTGCAAGACGTATATCACCAGGGAGATGTTTGCTCCGTGGTAGCCACGGAGGATGGGGTGAGCGGAGCCAGCCCTGCATTGCGCAGTGGGAGCAGGGCTTCAGCACGACGCCAAGTGCAAGGTCGTACACTTGGGTCAGGACGACCCTCAATACAGGCTGGGGGATGAGGTGATAGAGAGCAGCCTTGCGGAAAAGGTCTTGGGGGCGCTGGTGGATGAAAAGCTGGGCATGAGCCAACAACGCACGCTTGCAGCCCAGAAGGCCAGTCGCATCCAGGGCTGCAGCAAAAGATCCGTGGCCAGCAGATCCAGAGAGGTGATTCTACCCCTCTGCTCTGCGCTGGTGAGGGCCCACCTGGAGCACTGTGTCCAAGGACATGGACCAATGATCTGGATGATCTGGATTGAGTGCACCCTCAGTCAGTTTGCAGATGACATCAAACTAGGTGGGAGGGTTGATCTGCTGGAGGGTAGGAAGGCTCTACAGAGGGACCTGGACAGGCTGGAT
>VXBH01002007.1:243469-263265 GCA_013400035.1 Rynchops niger | reverse complement strand
GATGTGGCACTTCAGGGCATGCTCTAGTGGCAGAGATTGTAGGTTGTGTGGTTGGACTCGATGATCTCAAAGGTCCTTTCCAACCATGAAGATTCTGTGATTCTGTCATCTGTTGGAGCGGGGCCAGAGGAGGCCACGAAGATGATCAAAGGGCTGGAGCCCCTCTGCTGTGAGGACAGGCTGAGAGAGCTGGGGGGGTTCAGCCTGGAGAAGAGAAGGCTCCAGGGAGACCTTCCAGCCCCTTCCAGTCCCTGAAGGGGCTCCAGGAAAGCTGGGGAGGGGCTGTTTGCAAGGGCATGGAGCCATAGGACGAGGGACAATGGTTTAAACTAGAGCAGGGCAGGTTTAGATGAGACATTAGGAAGAAGTTCTTTCCACTGAGGGTGGTGAGACACTGGCCCAGGTTGCCCAGAGAGGTGGGGGAGGCCCCATCCCTGGGGACATTCAAGGCCAGGCTGGATGAGGCTCTGAGCAACCTCATCTAGTTGAAGATGTCCCTGCTGACTGCAGGGGGGTGGGACTAGATGGCCTTTAGAGGTCCCTTCCAACCCAACACATTCTATGATTCTATGATCGGCAACCACTGCAGCCGAACGCAAGTTCACACATTTCTAAGCCAGCAAACAGCCCGGCCAGGCTAGCCGTCCATCCCTCCCGCCCAGCACGTGCCCGAGGATGGCTGGAGACAGAGGGGTATTAGCTGGAAGGAAGAGCCCCGGGGGTCAAAACGGGTTTATGAGAAATCAGTCACCTTTGATCTACAGATTACAAGCAATAGCGAATCGACTACATCCCTAGGTGAGCTGCTGCACAGTTAATTAGACACGTTATTAAAGACATGCTCCTCTACCAGTCTGAATTACTCTAGCTTCCAAGCCACAGAGTCCTGCCCTGCTAAATTAAACAGACCTTCACGATTAACAAGCCTTCCTCCAGGCCGGTACGAGCAGACGAGGCAGAAGACACTCCTTAATCTGCTGGATAAAGCAAACAACGGCCAGGTTTTCCACACCTTGAGTCATGACTGTAGCTGGTTTATTTTTATTTTGATTCTCCTTGGCTGCGGACACCAAAAACGGACCCGGCATCCAGGACCCATCCTCACAAGGAAAGGATAAACTGATACGTCCTGGCTCACCAGGCGAAGATCTGATTATCTGTTTCACCCCAGGGAGATGCATTTCTAAGGTGCTTCCAGGACCAGAGTTTTCCCGGTGAGCATCTCCTCTCCCATAGCCGTGGACCACGCTTTCTCCTCCCGGGTACAGCAGGGCCATACTCGGACCCACCTTCGGTGTCGTGCGGCACCAAATTGCCTCAGGCACGACGAACCCACCCTCTCCAGTCTTCGTTCCTCTCCCAACACCCGTACGTGCTGCAGATGTGGATCTCATTAGCAATGCTGCCCCAAAAGTGGTGATCACCCATTTAGAGTATTTTCCTGTGACCAGACAATTTTAAGCCCCTTCAGTGCATACCTGGAAATCCATTTCTTGCTGTAGCACCATGGGAACCCCCCCATACTCCTAATGTTGCTGAGTTGCACAGGAATGGCTTGAAACCCCTGGTTCCCTCTGCAACAACTCTTAGGGTGACTCATCCATTCCCCAGTTTGAAAGCACCACGTGCTGCCCACGTGCTTTTCTCCGTGCTGAAGCACCGCGTAGCGCGCATCCCCACGACCTGCCCATCGTTACAGCCAGCCTGAGCAAGAGGGTATGTCCTCGGGGGTAGCTTCGTGTCCCACGATAATGCAAAGCAAGTCCTGTTGCTGCCCTGTTCCCCCAAACCCCACACCTTCACCCCACATCTGCACCGGCAGAGCAGAAAACAGACAACCCCCCCTTGAAGAGCGCCGCCGTGAGCTCATTTTTTAATTCGCTCCAGATTCTCCGTGGGGCTTCGTAGCTGGCTGTTTCATCTTACAAGAGCCACCCCAGCTGCCCATGAGCCCCACGGGGACCACGCACGCTGGCTGCAGGACCCAGCCCTCCCCAGCATCCTGACCCCCCCCCCAGCCGGCAAGCCTTCGCCTCGCTCCCAGAGGCTTTTATTAGAAACACACAGTCACGAAACGTTGCAAGTGGAATCCATTACACAGCATTTAGTACATATCATTTGTATTTCACAGCCGGCAATCTTTCTGATTTCACAGGGAAACGGCTGTTAAAAACCCCGCTGTGGCCGATGGGAAGGGACCGGCGTGCCAGGTGGGAGCGGGGATGGAGGGAGCATTTCCAGGTCCGGGATGAGCCCGCTCCCACATCTGGACATCTTTCACAGCCACGGCCTCTCCTGCCGCACCCCCCACTTGTGAGACGCTGTTGGCGTGCAGGGGAAGGCAGCTCTGTTGTCCGCAAATAATTCACCCCCACCTGACCCAGCTCCTTTGTGAAGCTGGGGTATGATTGCAAATGATTACCGCAAGGAAAGAGAAACTCTGAAGCGCTCCGGTGTTTAGTTTAGCGTCGCTCCTGCAAGGTATGCTGGGTGTCTGCAGACATCTCTAGTTTGTGCACAGCAGAAACGTAATGAGCCGTGCCTTCGAGATAAATCAGCTCATGGATTAGCTCCTCGCCCACCTTCTCCCTGGTGCTTCGTTCCCCAGACCTCCAGGATAGGATCTCTGGGGCAGCGGGGATCCATGGCCAAATGGGATCGTCACCGTGGGGGAAATGATACTCGTGCAGCACCAACTTTTGGGGCAGAGTAAGAAGAGAACACAAAACCAAAGGCATAGTTTAAAGCCTGAAGCTGGCCATTCCCAGAAAGGTGCGATTTCCTTAAGAAAAGGCTGAAAGGAATGAAGGGAAAACACAGCCTGTGGCCAGGTAAGCAAAAGGTATCTCATCCCATAAAACAAGAGCAGTGACTCAACTCATCCCAGAAAATGAGAAAAGCAAGTGACTTCAGGATGGGCAGCCTGACCCAGGAGAGACCTTTACAAAATAACAATCGTGACTTGGGAGGTTCAACTCGGACATTAAAATATTATTTAGGATATTGCTTCCTCGGGAGGGCCGTACAGCCCTGAGGCAGGCCACCAGAAGCCGGGGGTCTCCAGCACTGGGGGTTTCCAGGACTTGACTGCGCAAATCCACAGCCACCCTGATCACTGCTTGTGACTGGGGCAGGGGGACCTTAGGGACAGGGACACCAGAGCTGGAGGTCTACTCTGACTCAAGACGGAGTTGTCTCGCTTTACAGATGGAGCTGAAAAATCTTGTTCTCCTAGTACCTGGCAGGACCCTAATTCACTTCCCCAGTATAACTTCTCCTATACAATGACGCAAGCCACTACCTCATCCAGACCTCTGTTTGCCACCCCGATGTTCCCTTCTTCTGGCAAGCAGAGCTACAACACACGGCTCTGAATTATGCCCACAGGAAGACTGGCTGGAAAGACAGGCTGGGAAACACTCATCCAGACCCACCTCCACCTTAACCTTCCAAGGAAGTAGGAGCCACCCCATCCCACTGCCAACACAACCCACTCTAGGATGCCCATCTGTTTAGTATATTATAACTTACTTGGTGAGGGGAAAAAAATAGCATTGCTTTCTCTTTATTGTGTTTTGGAGCAAAAATCCAGCAGAGGCTCAAAGGCAGCTAGGCACGACTGAGGCAGGGTCTCCCTGGTCTAACACCAGGCTCATCACTCTGAGTGAGTCTCTGCACCTCGGCATCCATCCTGCAAATCCAGAGGCTTGCCCAGCCTTCAGTGGATGCCAAAAGGCCCCTTCTTCCTTAACCAGCCGCAACGCATGAAGTCAGCTGAAGTGGCACAGCGCAAAACCAACAGATACCAGCAGTTGTCTAGCAGGAGCCACCTTCTCAGGTGAAAGCTGGTTTTGGCAGGGCAGCAGGTCTTTCTGCACCAGCAAAGCATGGCACGTCATCTGCTCACAAAGGCTATTGTCACCGCACATCCTCTCCAATCCAGCCGTCTTTCTTCAGTCCTAAAACAACCCATTCAACTCACCTGACGCTGTGCCTAACCCAGAGCTGAGGGAGTCTCGGAACCCCCTCTCCTTTTCAGTAGGAAACCTGCCCAGGGCTCCTGAGGAGGACGATGGTGAGGGCCACGGAGAGGTGAGTGCAAAGTGACAAGCATGCCCAAACTGAGCTGCCACAGCAAACTCCACTGTCATCTCCCCAAAACATGTCTCCTCCAGCTCTGGGTTGTCTACAAAAGAGGTGGTGTAACCGGGCCATCACTGGTGTGTCAATCCCCCAGAGCTGGGGCTGGGACTAGTCTACACTGTAAACTCATTACAGGGCAGTTAAACTGAAGAGGATGCTGGACTTTCCACCAGTTCAGCTGAGCCACAACTGCACCAATATAAATCAGAAACGTGCTCGGGATATGAAACGGTGCAGCAACACGCGTTATGGAAAGCCAACATGTGATGGACACAGAGCCAACGACCCAGCTCCCACCACCGGATTTCTGCTTCTCACACTGCCTGGAGACACTGATGCCTTGTACCTGTCAATATCTGTCATCATTACGCTATATCATACCCTGCGATCAGTGAGGACAGGCTCGTTACATAATTCTAATGCACAATGGCCATTAAAGACCCCCAGGTCTACAATTTTCGACCTCATAATGACACAGAAAGAGGGCTGAATCACTGGACTGGAAGCCCATAATTGCCCCGGCACTGATGATCACAGCCTTTGTTGGCCAAAGAGAGGAGAGGCCAAACCTGAAATGGCTTTGACCATTGCTCCAAATGCATTAATTTCCCAAATCTCAGAAAACTCACAAGCAGAGTCAACCAGGAAACAGAAGCGAAGGGTACAAATGAAAACCAGCGCGGTTTTGGACCCTTGGAAGGTTGGTCCCTTCCAACCCAAACCATTCTATGACTCAAAAAAAAGTTTAAACAATGTGTTTGCGTTTGTTTTTTTTTTTTAAGGCTACAATTTGACAATCTAGGAAGCCAACAACTTCAACGAAAACCAACCTCAGAGTAAGAAAGTCCTTGTGAGAAGCACGCATATGAAGGCAACACATGAGAAATGGAAGGAGAGTAAGCAGGCAACTCATATTTTATTGTGACTGGTGTGAAGTGAAGCAAATTAATCAGGGAAACTTATGGAAAAGCCATCTCTGGCATGGCTGAAGACATGACAAAGTTATGGCGGTGGTGTTCTTTTAAACACATAGACAAAATGCTAAGGAAAAATGTTAAAATCCATAGAAACATAGAAAAAAGCACTGACAATGCCCGGGAATGGAGATATGGAGATCCTCTCACCTTTCTGGGTCCCGCTTCATCGCTGCACCACTTTCAGGGCAATTTTTGTTTGACTTCTTTTGTATTTTTTTTGCCCTGCATGCAATCAGAGCTTCCCTTGCTGCGGTTCTTTGTAACCGCTTGTGAAGGATGGCTGTGGTCAGCCAGTCTGTGTCTTTGTTAGGAAAGTAGGATGTTATTTCCATAGGCCTCAGGAGGACGAGGCTGTTTCCTCCCGTTAGTAACGCAGGATTCCTTACCTCATACATAACTAACGACCCAGGGACCGTCTGGCTGTAATTCTCTCAAAAATCACACATGCCACCTGCAAGCGTCTAGCAAGTAACTAAGACTTTGGCCACAGCTGGAACGGATGCGTCAAGAGCACACAATGACCAAACAACTCAGCCCTTTTCTACGTGGATAATGGCCTTGTGGAGGTGGGAGAAGCCACAGCCACCATTTATCTTCATTTCTGGGCTTTTCAGTTATGACACTTTCATAAGCAAGCCCAAGGAACCACAGCCACATGAAATTCCTGTACGACACCTCCACAATAGGTTGAAAAATCAAATCCTGGGACCAGCCATTAAAATTGGATTGGAGGAAAACCACAAGAAAGCTCCACAGCCTGGGTCCAGTACCCGTCAATGTTTGTACGAATAACCGGGCAGTGGAGCAAACCTAAGTAGCTCTTTCCAGCACTGTGTTTCCAGACAGCATCCCCATCCCCCTTGCCCAGGTGGGGGACAGAAGAGACCAGAAACACTTTGGAAGGCAAAAAGAGACTTCAAAAAGATCTTTATTGCTTGCAACAGCATCCTGAGGAAAAGCCGGTGGAGATCTATGAGCCCCAACCAGCCGGTGGAGACCACGAGACGGGGGACAACTTCTGACTGAGAAGTATCAGAGCGTGTAATACTTGAGGGACTGGGATGGGGAGAGGCAGAACTAAGAAAATCAAGCACGTTTCACAGCGACTGACTCAACAGACTTCAAGAATTAGCAAGCAAGGGCCCATGAGGGGACGCCTGGGAGAAGAAGAAAGCTGGTAAGTCCTTGAAGACACTAAAGCAGAAACATCTCAGTGCAGAAGGATCAAGTTTAGTGGATGCGCTAGGATTATAACGCGGTGAAATGGTAGGTATTCAAGGTCTCGCTCAGCCTGAAATCACTTCTGGGAACATAATGAAAATGCTGATGTAACTCAAATCATAAAGAATTAAAGAACAGGAGTATAATTAGCACCAGTCAACATACTTCGACAGGAAACAGGTCTTGTCAAACAAATCTGATTTCATTCTTCACTGAGATTACAAGTTTGATTGGTGAGAGTAACCATGTACAAGGCAGGAGGCTTCCGACTACTGAAACCAGGAGGCGTGACGGCAGCACGGGGAGCAGAGCCAGCCGCGCCAGCGACAGCACAGCCGTTGCCTGGGTGTACAGCTCCGTATCGCCGAAAACATGCTCAAGGGATTAAGGGCTGATTAGCTGGCAGGTTCCAAGGAATAGTTCCCAGCACTGGACCTCAGCGGGCTCCGCAGGAACCAGCCCCACGTTCATTTTTGTCTTCGGGCCAGCAGGATGGAGAGGCAGGAAGGCAACCGATGCTGAAGCATCTAATGCTCTTCCAGGCTCGCAGAGCATCTTCAGGTAAAGGATGTGGGATTCACCTCCCTTGGCATTCACCATATGAAAAAATAATGCTTCCACTTAATGTGGTTGTTAATTTTCTACAGATAGTAACGACAGAGAAAAAAAGGCCCCAGAGGACAAGCCAGACGATCTAAAACAGCCATGCCAGGCGGGTGGACTGAATTGCCCTCTGCAGGAGACTCAGGGAGGGGGTTATGCTAACAGCTTAGATTATAACCCCCACTTTTGTGCTGGTGATTGAATTCACCAAATCATCTTAAAAGAGAAGTTTGGGGGTGGGGGGCCACAACCCTTAAAATAAATTAAATTCTGTAGGGAAAAGCACTGGAAAGCCTGGTCTCCTCCAGCAAACGCACCTCGAGCTGGTGTTGCTCAGCAGATGTAAGCACCAGCCAGGAAAAACTCCAGATGGTCCCAGTGACACGATGGCAGTGATGGGGGACAGCCCCCCGTGCCCGGCTCTGGCACGGATGCTGTTCCCACCCGACAGACGTGAAACAACAGGATGGCTTCAGTCCGCTTCCAAGCGGGCAGGTGTCACCAACAGGACTGCCATCACAGCCGGGGACCTCCTTGGGAGCCAGGAGGATTAGGGCTAAGTCTGGGTGCGCAAACAAATGCCAGCTTTGCTCTGCCTTCCCCTCCATTGCTAGGAGACCAGGAGCGTAACCATGGTTTTAAGGTTTACAGGAGAAAGAAGATGACCGTCCCGGGCAGGAGCATCTACAAGGTCCCATCAATGAGCCGCCCCAAGACACAACCGAGGTGTGCACAGACCTGCCTCAAGGACAAGCATTTAGGACAGGGAACGTCCTCAGCACCCCCCACATCCATCCATTCCCTGCCCCGTGGCTCCCCAAAGGGTGAACGACAAAACTCGGAGCACCCCGAGAAAGTCCTACAGACAGTATTAAACCAGCGGCTCTTCCACACCAGGCATGACAGCTGAAGGTGAAGGTGGTGAAGGTGAGGGTGAAGGTGAGAGTGAAGGTGGGAGCGCACCCCCGATTACAAAGGGACCGCTTGGTGCCCAGCCCAAGCTTTAGGATTTTCAACAGCTTTTGGGAACTTGCTCAAGCTGCAGCAGAGACAAGACAGGTCTGAGTTGAGGTGGGAGACGGGAGAGGGAGATTCCCAGGTCCTTGCCCACACCAAGGTTAGGGAAAACCCTCCAGCACCCCAGCGAACAGGAAATCCATACAGAAAAAGCCCTCGGCAATGGGGAGGGAGCAGCTGCTGCTGTCAGTGCCTTCTGGGCCTGTCACGGCTGCCTCTTACCCCCTGCCTCCCCAGCCAGATCCTCTGACATCCAACACCGCCGCTGCCAAGCCAGCCCAGTTGGGTTCCCCCACTAATACAAGCAGAAAAGCCATGCTTTGCAGGCTCNTGCCAGACCCATTAAGAGCACAGGACCTCACAGCCAACAGAGGAATGCTTGGGCTTGATGGACTGTTTATAGAGTCTTTTATAGGAAGGATGGGTAACCTAATCCCAACTACAACATTTTTTATGCTGCTCTATGAGGGTTCAGCTGTGATTAAACTGTTGGCACAGTCCCACGGCACATAAAACCATGGAGACCAGCAAGTCGCATCCCTGCCGGAGCCCTGCAAATGCAAGCGGCAAAACTATGCCAAGCATTAAAGGCCGGTGAGCCCCGCTGTGGGCTATCCCCGCTCACACCTCCAACAGGACTCGCTGTCTTAAGAGCCCGGAATAAAAGTGACTCGGTAGTCGATCTCCGGTGAACATTTACTCCCGCTGCAGTCCAGAGCAGGGCAAAGGATAACCACCCCTGCAGGACTCCTTTTGGGTCCCAGAAACTGGGTCCCAGAAACTGGGTCCCAGAAACTTTTTGGTCCCAGAAACAGGAGATGCCAACTGCTCTTGCAAAAAATGTGCTCTCAGCAGTGGGCTTCAACGTCCTTTTCTCCTAGAAGCAGTCCCAGGACCAGCTCGGGGCCCTCCACCACCCTCCTAAGACATCAGATAAAATCCCACAGCAACATTTTCTGAGCGGTTAAAATGCTTGATTTTGAGCCAACCTCACTAAACTGAGATGATCAGAGCTGTGCGTCCCAACTGTCTCTACCAGGCTGCCACTCCATGGCTGGAGCAGGGACTGTGGCCCCCAGCATGGGCAAAGTTCTCCCAGGAGCCAGCCTCCAGGGAGAGGACATCCCAACACCTCCAAGCAGCTCAGGCAGACTTTGACCCAGGAAACCATACCCACCTGGGACAAACCACCCCCAAGGTGCTCTAAGTTGACTGAGAAGGAAATAAATATTTGGAGTGGGAGAGACTAGAAGAACAGGGACCTCCAAGACCAGGCTTGGCACAAGGTCGCACCAAACCCACGCTGGAGGACAGGCTCGTGCAGCAAAGCAAAGCCGCCTCCTCCAGACCCTCAGCTTAGCTGGAAAGGGAAAAAGAGTCGGGGAGGGCTGGGGCAGGAACCCCCTCTGCCGTAACGCGTCGACGGGACTGTACGTGGGATGTGCATCCTCGGAGCGGGACCGCTCGACGTCACACCAGCAGGGTCTCCCTCGGCGCGGCTGGTGGGTGGGATTTCGTCAGGCAATTTGAACATGATGTTTGTTTCATTTCATTGTTACAGAATTGGAACAGAACCAAGGCTTCTCTTTTTTTTTTTTTTTTTGTGTCTTTGTTGACTCATCCATCAGTTTGTCTGGTCTCTCTCACGATACTCTCTGGCACGACGGGGCCGCCACGCACCCATTCCAGGTGGGCTACCAACACCCACATTAGCCCATGGCCATGATGCGAGGTGGCCTCTCAGAGATAAAGCTCTGGGGCACGCTGAGCATGAGAGGCTATTGGTGATTTCAAACCCTTCTGAATCAATCGAAAGGCACCACCACCTCAGAAACCCTGCCTTGAGCATCCTCAGCCGCAGCGGCCAGGAGCGGGACGTGTCCCTCAGCGCGCAGCCAAGCTCTTCCTGTGGGATGGGACTTTGCCAGCAGTTTTATTTTAGCCCTGCACAAGAGTCCAGCACACCGCTGCCACCACAGGGAAGGAGACTCCGCAGCGCTTAAGGATGCTGTTACCCGAGCCTGTGCACCCAGGGGGTTCCTCCTTCCAGCACACCTAGCACAGACCCTGATGCACCACGCGCCGGGTGATGGGCACCTTGATGGAGACACGAGAAGGTGGGCATGCCACCATGGCTCGATGAGCTGACGGCACCCCCAAGAGACCCACAGCAGGGGCCAAGCCCTTCTGACCCCTCTGGCCACCGAGCAATTTGAGACCGGTGGACGGCACACCCAGGGCTGACCTCACAAATCCCATTTTTTTTTCCCTTTTGCCCTCTTCAGCCCACACACTGAGGACCTCCCAAACGCGCGGTAAAACGCTGGGTCAGCCTTCCAGGGGCTCAGCACCACCAGGCGGGGATCTCAGGCCATATTTAAGCCACCCAAATTACAGGGCAAGACTTCTTGAGGGTGACCTGCCTTGCTTCCCCCGGCACGAAGCCACTTGGGCAGCCCCTGCCACTCTTGTCTGTCACACCACAGGGAGGCGCAGGATCCACCGGTCCCTCCTGTTGGTCCCCAAATGTGCCGCTCCCAAATCTACCAGAGCCCCTGGCAATGTCCCCTCCAGATCCTTTACTTTTCAGCCCAAAATTAAAGCCCCTACCATGCAGCCCCACCTTCTCTTACACACAGACATAGGGAAACATGGAGCAGCAAAGCAGCGCTGCAGGGCCCAGCCCGCAAAGGACGTACTTCGCCCTCAGCCCCGCAGATAAGCAGGGATGGGCTTGTGAAACGCTGAGGGATGAAAGCAAACGCCGGGGGTGAGTTGGCTCACTCGGCTTTTGGGACGTGCCCACGAGCTGTGTCCCACCAGGATGGGGACAGCCACTTGCTCAGCCCCAGAGGGACCAAGCTGGATGCACTCCCCAGCAAAGCCTCACTTGCACGAGTCTGCACCTCCTGCCTGTCCCGTGGCTCGCCATAAACCAGCGGAGCCCAGGAGACCTCCCCAGCCGCCCCTCGACCCAAGGAGGAGCATCAGCAACCTCACGGAGCGGCGCAGGGTTTAACTCAACCCGGGAACAGAGACCAGACGACAAATGGGAGCAGCTGCCAGTAAATTCAGTGTTTCCAGAGGATCTGTGTTTATCAAAAGCTGTCGCTCTCCAGCCAGAACAGGTGTCAGTCACAGCAAAATCTCGTGGCAGCCATTCAAGCTGAAGCCGCAAGAGTTTGACATCGGACCGGAAAAAAAAAAAAAAAAAAAAAAAAAAAAAAGCATCGCTAGCAACTTCTCTGCTCTCCATCTCGCCTACAGCCTTGGAAAAAGAACGGTGAAGAGCCAAAAGGAGGAGAAAGCCAGGTGTATCAGGCAGTGTCTCTGTGCAGCAGCAGCGCGGCCATCCGAAGCAGGCATCTCCCCATCACTAGATGATGCTCAGAGTGGATCTGCTCCCCCCGGGACAGAGCCACATCACCGACCGTCACCCAGCTGCCACGGAGGGGACTCAAAGCAGCACACTCCTACCCCGGGATGGCTCCACTGCGCACCCGCGCTGGCCTCATCCCAGCCGCAGACTCGCTGGCTGCCTGCTGCCTGCAGATTGACGCCGAGCACAACACGGAGCAGACCCTGCGCTGTCTGTTCAACGCTTCCCACTAGCCAGACACCGACCCCTACTAATGCTGCCAACATCCTAATTAGCACCTTTCCCGTGCCTGCCCTGCTCCCAACTGCTCTGCATCTGTCCGAGGATTCTCTTTGAGGTTCCCCAAAGGTACAGCTGACGAACCGGGACGAGTCCCCGAGGTGCTGGGCACCCCTTCCCCTCCAGAGCAGCTGGCACAGCCTGCTCCTCCAGCCCACCCCCGCGCCCCGCTTGCGCTACTGCGCGGCTGCTGTCAAGGGATTTCCACACAGCACCACGCACACTCCCGTGTTCATCCTTTCCGAGCCACCAGAGCAGTGCTAACGTGCACCAAAGATGGGAGAAGCCCAGGAGGGTCCTTGTTACACAGGGACTATCCGGCCCTCCATGCGGTAAGAGGAGCGAGGCTTTGTCCCGGTGTCGGCATGGACAGGGCAGCTCCAGGCTCTGCCCGGGGAAGGCATTTGCCCGTGGTGGGGCTGCTCCGCTCTGCCTGCCCCGATCCACCCCCCTGCTGCCACAGCACCGCAGCCGTGCCAGGCAGGAGCGAGTTCGGAGGGGCAGACACCTCCATCCCACCAGCCGGCACGCTCCAGCACCGGGCAATTAACACCCTGCCACCAGCCATTCCCCACCGTCCAGGCATTGGCCACTCTCTGCTCCCCAGGGAACGAACAAAACCCCATCAGCGGCTCCTTCTCCTTGCCGGAGCTGCGCCCGTTTCTACGCCAGAGCAGCGTGGAAACCACGTGCCTGCTCGCGTTTAGCACGCAGATGCTCTCCCGCAGCCTGCGTGCCGGGGCATGCGTACAAAGGCCGGGGACGAGCACACACAAACCCAGCACTCAGCCACCTGCACGGGCGCTCCGCAAGCAGGAGGTGGTGGGGATCCTGCAGGAGAGATCCGCAGGAAATGCTTTCCCCAAAGCTGGCACGCCGCGGTTAACTCTCTGCAGCCTGGCCGGCCCCCTCCCTGCAAGGAGAGCACTCCGGCCAGCCCATACACCTTGTTTTATTTCATCCGCGCTGCCCCTGGTTCATGCGTTTCCCCGGCTCGCTTTGTCCCCTGATACCAGACCGGCTTAAAAGTAAAACAAGGCAAAGATTTATTAAGTGAGGCTCACCATCAAGGTTTCCGCGTTGCAGTGGCGGAGCCTGGAAACAGGATTACAAGCAAAGCAAATCATGAAACGCGACCGTAACCTCTGCACGGCGAGATGTGACCCCTCACGCGCTCCAGCCCATCTCGCACCCAAGCATGCGGCGTGCACCAGCCGGGGCGGCTGCGTGGCCAGCGCCCAGCCGCTCGCCACCACGTAAACCTCTCCGTGACGGTCCAGGGCTTCTTCAGCCTCCCCTCTGCTGCACCCACCCTGTTTAGCTGGCCCGATCCTGATCTTCAGCAGGCTTGACAGAATCGCAGAATGGTTCGAGTTGGAAGACACCTTTAAAGGCCATCTAATCCAACGTCCCCTGCCATGACCTGGGACACCTTCAACTAGATCAGGTTGCTCAGAGCCCCGTCCAACCTGGCCTGGAACGTTTCCAGGGATGGGGCACCCACAACCCCCCTGGGCAACCTGGGCCAGGGGCTCACCACCCTCAGCGTAAAGAATTTCTTGCTTATATCTAGATTAAATCTTCCCTGTTTAATTTGGAGCCGTTGCCCCTTGTCCTATTGCCACAGGCCCTGCTAAAAAGTTTGTCCCCATCTTTCCTGTAGGCCCCCTTTAACTACTGAAAGCCCACACTATAAGGTCCCCCCGGAGCCTTCTCTTCCCCAGGCTGAACCCCCCCAGCCTGTCCTCCCAGCACAGGGGCTCCAGCCCTCCCAGCATCTCCGGGGCCTCCTCTGGCCCTGCTCCAACAGCTCCGTGTCCTTCTGCTGTCGGTGCCCCAGCGCTGGAGGCAGCACTGCAGGGGGGGGTCTCCCAGAGCGGAGCAGAGGGGCAGAATCCCCCCCTCGCCCTGCTGGGGATGCAGCCCAGGCTGCGGGGGCTTTCTGGGCTGCCAGCGCCCATTGCCGGGTTGCGTTCAGCTTTTCACCCACCACCACCCCCAAGTCCTTCTCAACAGGGCTGCTCAACGAGGCCGTACAAAAAGCTGAGCCTGCAAGAAAGAGATGCGTCTCAGGCGAGAAAGGCTTGAAGCCAAACTCCAGGAGGCAGCACCTCGTCCATACCCGGGGAGAATGAGCTGTAGAGTCACCGGAGCCAGTGGAAGGGAAGGATGCTGCCAGCATCCACTCTTCTCCACTCCACCCAGGAGCACCAGCCATGGCCATCAGCCCATGCCTGGAGGGTGTGGAGAAGAGTGGATGCACGCAGATACGGGTCCTGGTAGGACACTCACACACCAGTCTCTTGGGTGAAAGCAACCACACACCCGGAGGCATCTGAACAGCCTGTTCCTGCCCAGTTTGTCCTCAAACCTGTGCAACCCTGTAGTCTCAGTGAGCAACCCAAGCCAAAGCACTTGGGTTCAGTGGCCACCCCACATGAATGACTGGCCTCCTGGGAGGCTCAAAAAAGCAGGATCTCCTCTGGAGACTGAAGAGCATCCAAGGACTCCCTGTCCCCTGCTCCAAGATGGAGTGCTCCAATCGTTCCTCCCTTGCCCTGAGAGACTCTGGGATAGGAAGAACCTACACTGCCACACCACAGTGCATGTGATGCTTCTCATCCACGGCCTCCCACAACCCCCGTGCACCAGGGCTGCGGAAGATGGAGATGCCTTCTCTCTCCTGTGTTCCTCTACTGAAGACCTCTGGGCTCACAGAAGGTCTGGGCAGCGGGTCCAGAGGGTCCAGCCCCTGTTTGACCCTCCTCGCCCTCCCTGGCTCTCCCCCCCCCCTGCCTTGCAGCAGCAGAGCAGCGTTCCACCAGCCCTCCAACAAGGGGCCCTGCAAGCCACGACGAGGACGTGCAAACAGAGCTCACTACACTCCGGCAGGGCCCCCTGCAATCTGGGGACATGTTTTGGGAGCTGGGATGACACTTCCCACAGAGCGGAGCTCACATCAGCCCACTGCCGGGCAGACGGACCCCAAATAAGCCCAGCCCGGCTGGGCACCGGCCAGCGAGCTGCTCGGCGTGGGATAACCCTCACCTGGGATATGGTCTGTCCTTCGGTCCGCTGCGGACCAGGTGTCCCCATGACGGCCGAAGCCTGGGTGGGAGCAGAGGGGAACAGAGCCCTTTGCGGCCAGTCCAACTGGGCCTCCCCCTCCTCTCCCATGCCGGGGGCTCGGCAGCCAGTCGCAGGCTGCCCAGGAGCCTGGACGCGGAGCCCATTGTTCCCTTTGTCTGGCCTTTTGAGCACGAGCCTGCGCGGCTCAAGGCATCCCCTCCGCCGCGGGGACGTTCACACGCTCGGCCGCCCTCGCCACCCCCCGACCCGCTCCGTCGGCGGCCGAGGGGCCGAGCACCTCCCCTAAACCCAGCCTTCGCCCCCACCAGATGAAGCTGGGGCTGAGGGCAGCCCCTCGCCTCCCCCAGCTCCATCCAGATGCTCTCGCCCTCCGCAACGCCGTAAAGGGCAAAGGCGAGCGCCAACGGGTGTTTTCCAGGGAACTGTACCCTTGCCCGGCCACCCTGCCAAAATCAAGAGCCTGCTTGATCGTAAGCAAGACTGGGAAGGCATTCCCACACTCGGAGGGTCCACCATCACAGCCAAGGCGATAAGCACCCGGAGCGACGGGGACCCCTCCCGGCGCTTTGTCTCGGAAGCTACAGATGGTCTTGAAAGCCAAGATGGGAGCTGGGGGGCGATGAGGAACCCACTGGGCGTGGGCATCCAGCATCGGAGCCTGGAGAAGATGCCTTTCCCATTGCGACAGACCTCAAAGACCGCATCCGCCACAGGAAGCTGAGCCAAAGGGATTCCTGGTTTCCCTCCCACCTCCAGCAGCGCATCGGGGGGATGCTCAGGGAGGAGGTGCAGAAAGCACCCCGCTTTTCAGCATCAAGGGCTTCCTGGTGCCCCCGGGACCCAGGATGGGCAGGGGTGGGCTTCACCCCACCCAACGCGCTCCTGCCTCCACCCTCCATCGCTCCTGGTTTTAAACCTGCTGCTCGAGAACTTGAGCGAGTGAAAAAATGCAGAACAATGAACCATCACCCCTTCATCACCCTCTTCTTCACACCTCCCACGGCCCCGGCGCACCTCTGCGACGCCCCCAAGCTGCATCTTTCCTGACACACACACACACACCCCGTACCTCTCCCGTACAAGCATCTTCGCCCTCCTTTCCCAGCCTTTCCCAGTTCTGAGTTGATGCTTTCAAAGAGCCATCCACAATGACTTTAAGATCTCTTTCTTAAAATGCTAATAAGTAATGTAAAGACTGCCAGTGTGCATGCATGGGTTTAGGGTAATTTTTTCCAAGTGAATCCCTTTTCATTCATCACTGACTACTTTTAATCTGCCACTTTATAGCCTGGTTATCCAGTGTCATGAGATCCTTTTACAATATTTTAAAGACAACTGGTGTTTTTATCGTCCTGAATAATTTTGTATAATCTGCAAACTTTCTCGCCTTTTGAGTTCCCACCCCTTTCTAGCGCGTTTAGAAATAACGTCGCACAGCGCAAGCCTCGCGCTGACCCCCGTCCCAGTGGGAAAACTGACTCTTTGTTTCCCCCTCTTTAAGCAGATTTGAATCCATAAGAGAGCCCTTCCTCTAAAATTAACTGGAGTCTCCCGGATCACCCAGGGAGCTCTTCTTAAAGGATGCTTGTCCTGTTTGCTCTGGCTCCAATATTCGTTTCACCAATTTATTCTAAAATATAAGCTCTTCTGACATGGCTCGATGGCGGTCCCTCAGCCCTGCCCTGGGAAGGAAAGCTCCTTGGCAGGACTCCTCTTGGCCCCGGCCCTTGGGCGGACACTGAAGTTGTTCCTCATCTCACCAAGTGCTCCGTCCTGGCCGCTTTTAACCTCCCAGTTCTCATTCGTTTTAGTGGGGGGGGAGCTGGCGGGGGGATAATTCATTTCTTCTCACAAGTTATTTTTCCAGCTCCTCTCAGGCTGCCATATATGGTTTTGCATTCACCGCGCCGCCGTTTCTGATTTTTTTTTTTTCCTATTTTCCCCTTTTAGACACCACTTCCACTTTCTGAAGAACATCTTTTTACCTCCGGTGACCTCCTCCTTCAATTTGCCATTTAATCAAGATTTATTTTCTTTTTTAAAACTCCTACATTAAACGGCTGTCTGCATTTATCCTGAGCCTTAATATCATTTCCCACATCATGTGCAAGTATTTCGCTATTTTAGCTGCTTTAGCTTAAAGGAGCTTTGGCTGGCTCCTTCATTTGGCCCGATTTACAAAATGTTACTAGGTAGTATTTTTAAGTGCTGGTCATTTGACGGATGGTCCGCCTCTAGGAGAGGTAAGGTGTAAAGAACATCATTTATTAGACCAACCGATAAAGCTTCGCCAACTTTTGGAGCTCGCCAGCCCCTTCTCGTGCCCGCCGGGAGACTGGTCCCGCTCCCCCACGCCTTGCACCATGTTTGGCCCGATGCTCAGGTCTAAATCACGGGATCCTCCTCCCGTGGGCTCTCGGAAGAGCCGTGATCTTTCGCAGTCACTAACTGGAATTCCTGAATAATGCCCCTTTGCGACGTTTATAGAGGCAAGGACCATCCGCAATCATAGCTGTGTTTTCTGCCCTCGTGGCCCGTTTCATCTCCCTTAACGCTTGGCAATCGGTGCCGCGAGCCGGGTCAGAGACCTAACGCCGCTCCCCCCATCCCCCAGCACGGAAATTCAGAGAGGGGCGGAGGGCACGGCATGATCCTCACTTACTCCTTCGCCTCCATCCTGCTTGGCTCAGGGAGGGGGCAACGCACCCCCGTGCCGCACCCTGACACAAACGGCCATCCATCCAGCACGTCCCCGACTCACCTGATACCGATATAAAGTCGGTATCGATATATCCCTAAAACACCCCCGCGGCACCTCTCCTTCCTCGCACCCTCCTGGCCCCTGGGGGGTCCCTGCCCACCTCCAGCATCCTCAGCGCTACTCCCGCATGCTCCCTGCATCCCTGGGTACCAGCCAGGGCAGAGCCCCCTCCCGAGCCCCCCCCGCCCCGGGGCGCTGCCTCTCCCTTACGCCCGCGCCGCACGTCAGCGCCTTATCGCGGGAGGCCCCATCCTTACCCCCTTATCTAACGGCTGAACTTTTGCCTCCCAGCATCTCCCCACTCCCCCCATCCCGCCGCACTCCAACGGGCAGCCGCGCTTCTCTCCGGCGTCTCTGCAAACCAAAAGCCAGGTTTGGGAGGGACTGCAAACCAGGGTGGGAGCCGACTCCCCCCGATAGGGGTCATTCTTCGTAAAAAAAAAAGGTCTTTGTGTGGGACGGGAACCCCGGACAGACCCAGGCACAAGCACCCATCTCAGAGGGGTCGGTCTATCGGGAGCGGGCGCGTGGTGGGGCAGGAGTGGTGGGCTCAGACTCTGGTTTTTCACCACTCCCGGCTGCGCTCGCACAAAAGCACTCAGGCCTGGGGAGGTATCCCAACATCCGGCATTTACCCGGCTCCCCCGGCAGGTTTTGCAGCCCCACTGGTGCCCACCCCTCTTTACAGCCAGCTCAGGTATGTGTACACAAACGGCCGCTGACTAGTGCAGGCAGATCCTCAGCCCATCTGCAATGAGGACCACTGCTCCCATCCCTGGGAGACAGCCCCCCAACTCCTTGGCAGCAACCCCAAGGCGCGGCCACATCCCCTTTGCACCCCCGGAGCCCTCTGTAGGGCATCCTTGTCCCCTACAGCCCTGTCCCCCTGGCACCTCCCTCCAGCATCCGCTCCCTCGGCTTTTCTCACCCAGAAAAGCTGGAAATGCAGCAGGGATTGGGAGCAACTGCTGCTGCCGACCAGGAAAACCCGAGGAGCAGAGCTGCAATGGCAGCTACATGTTTCAGTTGGGCACCCATTTGGTCTCCAAAAGGAGTTTTCTCCCCCAGTAATGCAACGGGCAGGCTGGTGCAAGGAATGCACCTCATCAAAAATTAACCCCGGGAAGAGGGCCGGGGAGGGGAGGCAGCGGCAAGTGCGACAAGCAGCACAGAGGACTGACCCGAAACCACAGTCTCTGCTCCACACCTCAGGCCCATTTGTCATAACATTTTTTTCCAGCCTTGACTCAAGACAGCGTTCTGAAGATCTGAAGTTCAAACGCGCGGGATGGACTGGCTTCTTGACAGATCCTGTGTTTTTTCCCCGGACCTGCTGCTCTGTCGCATCCCGTGCCTCTGGAGCGTGCTGGGCTCACTGGGATGCTCCTGCGGCTCCTACGGTCCTGGCACACCCCGGGCACATGCCACCTTCCTGGAGCCCCGAAGTCAAAGAAACTGCCCTGGTGTGACCCGTAACCCTGAAGAGATGGCACGTGTACAAGAGAGGTGGCCACATCCTAACAATAAAATGCGTTATAGCACACCAAAAATACAATATGCGGGATATTACGTACACATCCACGACGTAATGAATGCATAACGTATATTGTGTACGTTACAACACATTATTAACCATGTAGGACCACAAAGGTCCTGTCTCCAGGTTGCTCGGAGGGTGGGCATGGGTGCTGGTGTCCAACACCTCAGCCACGGCGTGCCCCGGGGATGCCCGTCCCAGGAGACAATACAGCCCTCCCGTCGCAGCATCCCCATCCCAGCCCAAGGCCGGGCTCAGGACCAGGACGGCTCGGCACCGAAGGATGCTCATCCCCGAGTCCCCTCGCCCGCCTGTGATGCCACTTCCCAGCAAAACTCACGCCGGCTGATCCACCAGAGCCCACCGCTGCCTCCACGCTGCCTGCTCCCCCCGCCTGCCCGCACCCTTGCAGATATTATGGCCATCTCATTCCTCCTTTCGCATTTTTTGGCACACGGCTGGCTTTCCTCCGGCCCTCGGGAAACTTGCCAGCGCCACAAGGTTTACGAAAAGTTAACTCCAAGGGGGTGAAGAGCGCCTTCGGGGATTTCCCCCCCCCCACGAGAGTTAGCTGCGCTGCTGATTTTAAAATACCTAAGTGCCCTTCCCAGCTCCCCCCAAAAATACCTCGGAAGTATCAGTACTCCAGATACGCGTGCGGCGTACGCCAGCAGGAATACAAAGAGGAGCCGTTAGTGATAGCGGCACTGTTACCAACCGGTGTGGGATCCAGACCCTTCCAGGGCTCCTTTGTTCTTGACTTTCTGGTTGGGGTTTTTTTGGGGTTGG
>VXBH01002007.1:67879-240358 GCA_013400035.1 Rynchops niger | reverse complement strand
AAAAGCCGGGGAAAAGGGGAGGGGGGTTTCCCGGAGGGATGCCCCCGCCTCCGCCCGTCCCACCTCCCGCAGCCCCGCTCCGGCCCGGCGGCCCCGGGCTGAGCATCCCGCCGTGCCCCCGCCGCGGGGGGCGGGGGGGGGGGGGGGGGGGCGGGNNNNAGGCGGCGCAGGGGAATGTGCTGGCTGCGGGCAGGGCCCGGCAGGAGAAGGGGACGCGTCCGGCGGGACAAAAATCACCAAAAAAAAAGGAGTTGGCAAAATCCGTGGGTCGTTGCTGGTGGGGTCCGGGCGCCCCCCGGGTGCCCTGAAGTCAGCTCCGGTAAGGCGGGAGCGGGAGGTCCCTTCCCATGTGAAGAAGTTGTGAGTTGGTTCCAAGCGCCATTCCCACCAGATGGGGTCAAGCAGGGCTTTCCCAGAAGGTGCAAACTGAGACCCAGCTCCACCTCCCGCACACCACCCAACAGCCCGACACACACCACACACATCTGCCCCTCATGAGCCAAACCCTCTTCAGGACAGGTGTGACCGTTACCAGGACGGTTTGCCGCAGCAGGTCCCCTCTGCCACCACCCTGACATCTCATCCCTCCCAGCCTGCTAGCGTCCGCTTTGAACCCTGCAGTGCCCCTCTGCTCCCCTGCCACAGCTATGCCTCGGTTGCTTCTGGCCGAACGCACCCTACAGAAAGCACACGTGTGTCCTGGAGGATCTTCCCAGGGAAGGTCACGCCCTGCACGTGGAGCTCTATACAAACTCATAGGTTCAGAGGCCAAGAGCAGAAGAACCGCCGGACTGCCAGGGTGGACCCTGCCCCTCAACTCACCTAAGTGTCTAAGAGCCTGAAAAAACAGGCTTGGCTCACTGCGCTCATCCTCATCCCTCTGCCTTGGGTTCCCTGCCTTCACCCATCGCAAGTGGCTCATTTCTTGCCAGCCACAGGTGTGGTTGGAGGAGGTCAAGGCTCCCTGATGGTCTTGGCCGTATGCCTGAGCCAAACGGGCTTCCCCAATTCCGTGTGGCCAGCTGCAGGCTCTGACCCCCTTGGAGAGCCCGTATCGCCGCAGATGCTACTGATCATACAGGTTGGACACACATTCAGTGCAGCAGCCTCTAGAGAACCCTGTGGCCCAGATCCATAGTTTGTGGAGAAGCTTTCTTCTGTAGTGCCTCGTTAGGGTTCACTCTCGCATGGAGAGTGCTCAATTCACTACAGGAGGCAGAAGGGCCAGGGACCTTTTCACCAAGGCCGGTGGTCTTGCTGCTCCTGCCTCCAGATGTGTTCCTCCGCAAGGCAAGGAGGCCAAGCACCCACCATCCAGGTGCTCCCCCAGGGCTCCCCCATTTCCCAGGCTCTGTAACGGTGCCTTCACTCCCCCCTGCCCTGGAGCACCCGGCATTTCCCATCAGACGTTAGAAAGCACTCACCATTTCTAAACTCCTCAAACCATCATTCAGATCCTTCCCGGTCCCAGGGCTGTTGTTGTGTCCTGCAATGCCCTTGACAGGTATGCCCCAGAGGATCCACCCAGTTCTCCAAAGTGAGACCCCAAAGTCCAAGAGCAAGCAGCAGCCCTGTCTGTTTGCTGGAGTCCACCCAGACCCTCAGGATTTTCTTGTATCTCTCCAGGGCTGCGCTGCCAGACAGAGTGGGAATTTTGTCCCAAGGGAACAGTCACTGGAGACCTCTCTTCTTCAGCTCCTTTGAGCATCCCCTTAGGCTATTGCTGCTGAAGATTGGACCTTGGACTACACAGACTTATTGCCTGACTGCCACAGTGACTTTGAGGATCTTACGTACTCCTTGGAGTCCAGTTTGTCCCCTGAACATGCTCTTCACAGTCAGCCCTTGTCCCACCTCACGCCTTCACTCTGCTCCCAGGAAGGGCTTTCTACGACTGTCACATCCCTTTGGTGTCCACAGGAAGGCCTGCCGAGGCCCCAGAACTACCATCACAAGCTTGCTGTTGTCAGTGTAGGGGGTGCTACCAGCCTCCACCTTCTGTCCTGAAGCCCACAAGCTTCACTGGTCACCAAGCCAGCAGCTCCAAGCAGACTGGCAAGTGTCATAAGGCACCACACCATGGCGGGTGATGCCGGACCTCCTCCAATGTCCTTTTCTGCACCTTCCTCTCATTCTGCACCAGAATTAGTGGCCTCTGTGGAGGATGGTGGTGGACCAGGGAGCGCTGCACATCCTCACTGCTGTCCTCAGCCAGCCACGATGGTGTGACAGCTCTCCTTGCTGCCATCTGGTGACAACTGACCGCAGCACTATGTCACATGGACCTGACCACCATCGGGCATCTGGTCCCACCTTGGGAGGCAAGGTATATTGGTTATACTGGTAGTTGCTGCCCATATCTGATCCTTGGGCAGCACCATCGTAGGACAGCGCTTAAACCCTGCTGCAAAAAGCGTTAGATAAAGCCTTGTCTGGGAAAAGTAGCAGCACTGGGGTTACAAAAATGGGACAGACACCACTTCAGTTGCACCTACGTGTTAGTTTACATCAAAAGATGGTTCCCAGGTAGACAGATCCAAAAGAGATGACATCTAGGGGACATTAAAATGGGTTTGATGGTGACACATTTAATGTAGCATTTTCAGTTCCTGGTGCAGGAAGAACAGGTTTCATTTGCACATGAAGCCCTTGGCTCATCACACCTGGAGGAGGTGGCTTCCTCTCACTCCCTGCAAGGTTAAAGAGATGCAGCGGGCGACAGCCAGGAGTCAAGGGAGACACGATGGGAAGCAGCATGAACGAAGCAGCGTCTGTGCAACTGGGGCTATGGCGCTGTCACGCGCAGACTCGAGGTTCAGTGCAGCCATCAGAGGGCCAGGACTGAGAGGGAGCATCACCCAAGGAGCCCTAGCTACCAGGAGAGGCTGCTGCTTCTTGGGGTCCAGGGAAGCTCCGTCCCCTGGAGCGACTTCATCAAGCTCAGTCCCCCAACGGAGGGAGAAGGCAGTTAATGTGGGGTGACGAGGACGGGGAGTGAGTCCCTTGGTGGCACCTAGAGCAGTAAATCTGCCTGTAAAGGCTCCCTGAGAGCAGGCAGGCAGCTGGTGGGGGGCGGTCGGGGGCTGCGGAGAGACGCCCTGCGGGAAATCCGCACCCTTGCTCATGTCTCTGCATGTGAAAGGAAAGCTTTTCAGCTCCTGGCTGAATCCCCTGGGCTCCGAGGAGCCTCGAGCTTCCAGGGGCAGGTTGGGAGGAGGAAAACACGAGCGTATTTTTACAGAAATCGGAGTCTCCCTGCAGCAGCAAATCCCGTAAAAGCAAAACCCAAGTGAAAAGCAGCTTCAGCTGTTCTGGCTCTGGCTGTGACGGGCTTGGCCCCAGGCCAGTGAGTTAATTCTGCCTATTAACTAATAGTATAGTATTGTCGGCAAAGATTCATTGCTAAACTTATGTTTTTAAGATATCACTTATCATTTAAACACTTAACTCTTGATCCCCGAACATGTACAGGCACCGTGTAGCCCTGCAGCCATGCTGCAGATAACCAAAGCCACCGCTGGCTGGGGAGGCCGGGCAGTGTTTAACCCTTTTTCCCCTCTTTGTCTGAATGATAAATTGCCTTGAGTAGCACTTTCCAAAGCAGAGCAGGCCCTCCTGCTCAGGGACCGCTTATTATCACCTACTTAATGTTCCTGAGCTCAGGGGGGACGGAGGAGTGGTTCCCAACAGTGGGTTTTTCTAACCTCCGGGAAGGGTGTGTGAACGGCAAGAGACCCCCGGATATACGTGGTTGCAACCTGCCACCGAGAACGGCCTCTGTCTGTCCTTCCTTGCCTTTCCCCGTCCCCTCCCGATTGCTCTGCAGCCTGGTGGAGAAGCGGGTCCGGTCCTTCAGGAGGAAGGGTGGGAGCAGCAGGGCTGAGCCCTGGGTGCTGCCCAGCACTTGTAGCTCAAGATGCCCGTGGCCTGGATGGTAAAGAGACATTTTGTGGGGGGGCTCAGACCTCTCCCTCCATCCCACCTCCCCCTCCCAGAGCAGACCAGCATCTTTACCAGTCTCCAGCCACCATCCAAGTAGGCGTTGGCCGCGACCCACTGCCTTTCCTACCCCCCCCGGGGACGTTGTGGTGAGGTTTCTCTGTGCAGAGTTAAATCAAGCTAAAGCTTTTACATCCCTTCCCCGCTCTGTGAGGGTACCTGGCCCTGGATGGCTTGTGCTGAAACGTGACACTGGGGAGCCGTCCTCACTCAACCTGTTTAGCTTGTTGCAGGGTCCAGCCCGCAGGGAGCTGATGGAGGAGCCAGCAGCTCCCTCTCCCCTTCAGCCCTTTCCTCCAGCATTTCTGAGCTCATCTCAGCGAAGTGAAAGCTTCAGGCGTGTTATGAACCCTGATGCTAACCGGTATCAGAAGCGGGGATGAGACGGAAAGAGGATGGCACAGGTCAACCGAGCATCGTCCTGTGCTGGGACCCCCAGGAAGGCAGCGGAGCCCCAGAAAAGCTTCAGGAGAGGATTTAACCTCCTGGAGGAGACAAGGGTGGCTGCAGAGAGGAGCGAGGAGTACAAGGTAGCCGTATTTCTGTTGCGATGTCTGAAGTCTTAGATTTTAGAGCCTTCAGCTAAATTAGGAAGCAAAAGTCAACTGGTGGATTGCATTAAAGATTTGAAGAGTATCGCACTCCTAAAATGAGTGAAACTTTTGAATGGTAGCCATGGGAACAAATGAAAGAGAAGAGGCACTTCTGAAGCATTTAAAATAGATTTAGACCTGTAGGACTGGGCAGAAAATTTTGGATATTTTCTTCAACAGCTCATTTGAGCCCAGTTTATGACAACAGGGATGGTCTCAGGCAGGTAAACCTCAGATAACACACTGCAGAAATTATCCGATCGTGGCTGTATGTTAACTGGCTGTAGACTTAAAAGAAACTTTTGGAAAAGTAAAGTTTATAAACATATCTCCTTCAGGACTGCAAACATGTCAGGTCTTCTTGAAAAACTTGATACGATAAATAAGCAGGACCTTACGGAGATAGAATGAAAAAAAACCATAGACAAAGAGGAAGAAAATATAAATAAAAGCATGTAAATAACAAGGGAGTCCCAGTTTCTCAGAATGTAGAGAAATGCAACAATCAAGAATATAAGTTATTACTCTGTTTTAAAAAATATGTAGAGGAAAAAAAAGGGGGTTAGATATACAGCAAATAACAGGTGGACCAATCACCAGAATATCATGTTATGTATGTAAGTCTAATCCAGCAGACTTTACAACCATGAGGCATGACTGGCAGAAAGTGGGGTTTGTATTCTGGAAAATATTTTCGGTTTAGTCCTTGATTATTTTTACGGTTAGCCAGAAATAGCAACGTTAGAGATTAAAACTGCCTGGCAGGTAACCTCTGATGAAAAACTGCCAGGCATTGCCTACTGACAGAGGTAATGACATAAAAGGATGCACAATTTAATTGCTGTCATTAGTTAAGATTTGTAAAAGGAAAAGAGGTAACCCAAGCTATGATGTGGCAGGGCATCCACAGACCAGAAATCTTCTGGAAAATGGTTTTAAGGTTGTTCAAAGGAAACTAGAAAAGCTGAAAAGTCAAACTCGGGTCCCTGTTTTATAAAATTATAGGGCGGCATCCTTGAAATTGAGAACTCTGAAATGGCATTTGATAGAAAACTGGGGAGAAAACTACCTGTTTTTTGTCATTGCTTGTGTTAAAAATAGGAGTTTTGCAAATGCTTATGAACACTACGGAAAAAATGCAACATTACATCTTATGTTCAAGGCACTCGTGAACAAAATCCTCCGGTGCTCTGAGATGGCGTAGATTTACAAGAAGGCAAATATAGGATCAAAGGCAACAGCATGTTGTGAAATTGCTCTTTTCTTCTAAGAGGTGATTACTATAAAAAGGCAGCCCTGAACAAGTCAACCGCATCCCCTTCCACAGCAGGATGGAAGAGGGACAGGTTGTCTGGGTCCTTCCAAAGAGGAGCAAGCTAAGGGAGATGTGGTGGCACAGAGAAAGCGGAGTTGCGGGCAGACAAAAACCCTCCAAGGTCTGGAGATAAAAGGTCAGGAGTCGGTGGGAACGGTGCTGCGTGCTGTATGACAGGCATTTCACATTTTCTCTTTGGGTGTGGGAATATCCGCTCTGTTAAGGTTTTGGCTAAAATGTGACTGAGCTGGACCAAGCCCTGCAAAGTGAGAGCACCACGGGATGCTGGCAGATGCATGCACAAGATCTTTATGGCAGTATTTACTTACTTACCTTTGGTTTTTTACGCAAGATTCATCAAAGTAATAAGCTCCAGCATGGAGTTATCCCCTCCTGCCTGGGGCCAGCCGGGTGATGACCATGGGGTGGGCACAGGGAGAACCCCACAGAGAGCAGAGGCAGGAGAGCGGCGGGGCGGGATGGGACACGGCAGCGTCAACGAAGCACAAGCACGGTGGAGGTGGTGGGCAGACAGAGCATGTCTTCGAGGAATGGGAAGCGGGGGCTCACCCTGCAAAGGTGAGCAGGAATGGTGGGGGGGTCACTTAGGGGCTGGGCAGAGGGAGAGGGGGCATCCCTGCAGGGCTTGAGGAGTGTTGGCCATGGCGCAGGAGCGCAGACCTGCTCGGTGTTTGCCTGCCGGCAGGAGACGGGTCTGACCAGGAGTGGGAGGAAACACTGCCCAATTAGCCAAGACGGATGGAGCGCGACTGCCCCTGCAACAGCCTGTCCATCTGCCCTTTGGGTTGCTGCCCTGGCGACACGAGGGACCTGTGCCAGCAAAAAAGGGGTCAGATGTCTCCCATCCCCTTGAGACGCTGACACGGTACCGCCGTAGAGGCGGTTGCGCAGGTCCCTGCCACACGCACCGGGCACAGGGGGTCAGAAAGGTCATGGGTTCATCCTTTCATCAAGACTTTCAGCATTGCTGATGGAGGCATCTTTGGTTTCTTCCACACATGACTTGGTCCTTGCAGCTACTGGGGCACCCTCAGCTCACTGGCATCAGCATCCGGGCTGGTGTCTGAGAAATTTCTCCTCGAGTGCTTCTTCAGGGGACTCTCAAGAGCACCTGGGGCTGCTGATGCCTCCCGCACCCACGGGAGGTGTCCATGTCCCTGCTCTGCCATAGCGTGAGGGCTAAGCCCCTCGCCACCCTTTCCTGGCACCAGGAGTGTGTCTTGAGGGATGCCAGTGTGACACCAGCCTGTATGAAAAGTCCCAGGAAGACACAGAGAGCTACAGGGCTGCAGCCTGAGGCTGCTCGTAGAAGGCGGAGTGTGTATTAGTGGACAAAGTTAAAGACACCTGGGTAAGTGCTGTCTGCTGGGGGAGAGTCCATGGGGCTGCTGCAGAGGGGAGTCCTGCTCCACAACCCCTCGGAGCCCTTCAGAGCAGCCAAACACATGCGGATCAGTGCAATCTGTTCATGTCATCTGCTGGGGTTTCCAAAGGCCCTCCATTAAGTCCCTTGCCAAAAGTTTTCTAAGGAAAGCAAGCAGCCAGAAGGTACAAGGGAATTTCCTTGTCTTTCTAATTGCTTAAGAGATGGTAGAAGAGAGGAGTAAGCAGCAGGCGCTGTAAGCAGAGGGAGATCACCAGTCAGTCCTGCAGGGTCTCTTCAACAGACCCAGAAGTGGCAGGAACAGGGTGGCAGGGAGGTGACAGAGGATAAGCAATGCAATGGAGAAAAAACCCGTAACTTCACACGCACAGCAACAATCTGGCTGCTCTCTGTCTTTTCCCATGGACAAACTGAGGCTGTCAAATGAAACTTGTGTGAGGTTCACAGCCAGGTTCAAAAAGATTGGGGTTCAGGAGTAAAGCAGGCGATTCTTCACATGGACGGGAGATGAACTGGGAAGCTCCCCGTCAGAGCTGTGAGTACACAAAAGTCACAGGGATTCAAGTGGAGACCAGATAAGTTCTTGGAAGAGATATCCAGGAATATCTAGCACGCTGGGAAACGCATGGAAATGAAAATAGTTGGGAAGCCTTCAATACAGATCTTTCTGGGCTCATGCAGCCTCCAGCCTGTCTCCTTTCTGTCATTAAAACCCTTCCTGGGCCCACAGGAGCTGTTGGGGATGCTGGAGGTTTGCCCCAGGGGCTACCTGGACTGAGGTACTGCAGATGCTCCCTGGCATCAACGTGGCACTGGTGCGTGGATGGGGACAAACAGCACATCCTTGCTGACCAGCTGCCAGCCCCATTCACGCCAAGCTCATCTCCTGATTCAAAGGCTGCCATATCCCCTTTACTCATCTCCAGGCTGCTATCAGAGTGGTCTTTAATTTGGTTTTAATTAAAACGACTCTTTGCTTTTTCCTCTCTCGAGATGGTTTTTGTTCTGTCTGGAGCGCTGAGATTGCCAAGAGCCAGAGCTGCTGCATCAGTGCCAGGCTGGGGACTTTGGCAAGAGAGCTGGTGCAGGGCACTGGAGCAGAGGAGCGGGAGGAGGGGAGCAGCAGGCAGCCCTCAGGGGACCGTGGGTGCTCCATCCCCTGGAGGGACAGAAATCAGAGGCCTCCCACCTTGGGATACCGAGGCAGGGATGTGTCAGTCTGGCTCTGTGCTGAATGCTTTGCTCAGCTGGCATACTAGAGAGGAAATAAATCAGCCCCTGATTTACCTGGGAGGACAGATCCTTCTTCACAAGCGGTTTTTAATTTGGAGTAATTTTCCAGGACCGGCTGTTCAGATACCTCTGAGATAAGTGATCTGTGTTGCTCTTCAGTTAAACAGGATTTTCCTTCTTTTCTGAGCAGCAAAACTGTGCTCCATAAATGGATATTCCAGCTAATGAGGTGTTAAGTGTAGAGAGAATCACAAGTACTTGAGGGCAGATCCAGCTGCTAGTAAAACTAACAACCAACACCAAGATTGTCCTCAACTTCGCGGAACAACTTCAGACAAAGAAACTGTCCTAGGGGCAGGATCAATAAAAAATTGGGAAATACAACCACAAAAATATCACCATATGTTATGCTACAACTCCATTATGTGGCTACATATGCTCCCTTTCCTCAGGCCAGCAGAGGAGCCTGATGACAAGGGGCATCCCTGGAACAAACATAAACAGTGGCTTTTAGCTTGCCGAGCACAAGGGACCTACTGGGAACAGCCTCCAGAGTCCTGAAATAACAAAACTTGCTGAAGAAATGGCCACAGAAGATATAGTGGATTTTGGCAGGGGGGATTAGCACAGGTATCTGCTCCCCGGGGAGAAGGAATCCTGTTTGGGCTTGAGCTGTGCATCGCGTCTGGTCATCAACCAGTGTCTGCAATGCTGGAGAGGAACAGCTTCAGGGGCTAGCCTTGAAGCCAAATCTATCATCTGCTGACTTTGCCTTTGGAGCAACCCAAAAGCCCAGCTGCACCTGTACCGTACCCTGTCCCTCAACAGCGGAGAGCCCAGCAATCTCCATCTGTCCTTTCCACGTTCAGCAGCGCTGCCTGGTTGGTCTGCGCAGAAGAGGCAGCCCAGGAACAGCAGGGCCTGGCACCACCTGGCACAAGGACAGAGGGGATGTGCAGGCAAGGGGAATTCAAATGCAACATGCTGGGCTTTGCAGTGACCCAGACTTCATAACGCTTCCAGACCACAGAATGGAAAAATCACAAGGGTATTTTCTGAAAGGGACCTCCTTAGTCTTACACCATGGACACAGGCTCATGTGGCACATCAGCTGGACATCAAGGCTAGGGAGAAAGACCATGAGGAGGCTGAAGAAGACCAGATGGGGCAGAGCATTGTGAATGTCCTACAAATGCAATGTCAGGACACAGGGATGTCTTAGCATGGGACCCAAGCACGGTGGAGGTTCAGAAACATGTAGGAGAAACACAGCTGGTCCCCTCAAAAGAACCTTTGGCAGATATCCTGCTGGCTGGACACCACCAAGTGATGCTGAGAGCACTGCAGTCCTCAGGGCAGATGATAGGACATACTCAGCTCTGAGACTCACTCACGGGCTGCAGCAGTGCAAGGAAACCTGGGGTTGCAGGAAATCCCCTGGAGGGTTTCCAGGATTTGGCCAGACACAGCCATGTCCGCCCTGATTTAGCGTTGATGAGAGTCCTGCTGCAAGCGGGAGGCTGGACCAGAGCCCCCGCATGGGTTCCCACCACCACCTCGAGGTCTTAAGTGTATCTGACAAGCCGACCTTCTCTGGGACAGAAGTTGGGTTTGCAGCAGGAAAGGGAACAGCTATTCTCGCCGCACCTGAAGCTATGGCTGTCCCTCTGCTGCAGGTGGATAAGGCTGTTTACCTCGAGCAGAGCAGCCCCCCAGGCGGCAGGGGTACAAGAGCTGTGAGAAAGGCTCCAGCAGCAGGACCCTCACTGCCATTGCAGCACGGGAGAGCACTTGGCACCATCTGAGAGAAGTCACCAGTGAAGGGAGTCCTGGAAATAACACAAAACTGGCAGAAAGCCAGCGTCTCTCGCAGCACTGGGATTTATCTTTAAAAATAACAAGAGCCCAACTTTGCCAGAAAATACCTGCCCAGTGCTGGGATCCTGCATCCTCAGGTGCCTAACTGACAGAACTGGGCATCCGTTGGGAATTGAGCTGTGTTATCGGACAAAGGGGGATTATGCTGTGAAAACTGCTCGTTGGGGATTGTATATTAACAGGATATGCTCGGCTAGTTGACAGGAAGCAATAAAGTAATTTGAAGGAGACTGGGAGAGAGTGTGTGAGTTCCTGCGTCTGTGTTAAATCACGGCACTAGATAAGCAAACAGCACAGCCCTGGAGCGGGGAGGAGCGCTGCCAAGAGGGAGTTGGCTGGTGCCAGAAGTCTCCAGGAGCTGCCGCGAGTCCAGCTTGAACACAGCATGGAAACCAGTGGGATTGCAATTGCAGCCCCCCCAGCTGCTCGGGGACAGGGTCTTGCGTCAGACAGGTCGGTGGGTCCTGTCGCTTGTCGCCCCAGCTCCGCACGCGTTCATGAGTGGAACGAGAGCATCGCTCAGCAGCCAAAAGACCCCGGTGCTCGCTTGCAGGAGGCCAGCCCACCGGCTTTTCGGGGGCTCTGGGAAGGAGCTGCTCCTCCCAGCAGATCCAGGCCTGGAGGAGGAAGGGGAGGAGAGCCAGGACGAGAAATATGTGTAACTGCAAGAAACGAGGCTGCGAGAGCTGCCGAGTGAAGGGCGAGACAGACCCCGCCTGCAAGAACGAGGGGAGCAAGGGGGGCTGTCGAAAACCATCCGGCACTTCGCGTTCAGCGACCGGCCCGGCTTTAGGCGCCCTGCTCGCATCCTGCCCGAGGAAGCAGTGCCTGCGCCGGTGTGTCGGCAAACACAGCACCCGTCCCTTGCTCACCCTTCCACATCCTGCTGGAATCAAATACAGCAAAATTCAGCAGCATTTTTCACTCTCGTAGAGGCTTTTCTGGCCTCCAGGAGAGGACGTTCGCAGGCCTTCTGATGCAATCCCTGATACTTTACATCAGGGCTATACTTTCACACCCCGTGTGATTGCCAGCAGAGCTTGCTGCCACGCGATATGAGCTCCACAGGACCTACAGCACTGTGCCTGCATTTGGCGGAGGCTGAAGACACTCAAAGCATGTTCTTCAGAATTGTGAAGTGCACTCTTCAGAATTACAGAAGTGAAAAAAAACCAGCATAGGCTAAAAAGCCCCAATCCTGACTCTTGATGGGGTCATGTGTTCAGGGCTCCTACCTAGGCTGACGGCCAGGAAACTTCCCTCGACAACAGATTGTGCCAAAAACTGTACCTCACTCTGAAGCACCTAACACCGCCCCTCTCAGAAAAGGTCTCCTGGTGCATAGAGCACCAGCCCACTGTGCCTTAGGCACTCCTGAATCTGACCAACCTGTTCTCCAGGAGATGAGCACCAGTGAAGTACTCAGTCCTGCAGCTCTCTATGAGGAGGCTTCCCTGGAAGCTGAGGGCGTGATGCAGGTAGACATCTACATGCATCGGAAAATAAGTCCCTGGCAGTACTTTTCATGAGCATGTTGGTTGCATTTCATGGGGCATCACAAGTCCTGCCTGCTGAGGAGGCAGTGGTGAAGGGCACAAAGGTGGTAGATCACCGGAGGCTGAAATGCTCAGACACACTGAGGTAGGGCCATGTCCACACAGTCCTCTTCGCCTTTTTCACCACTCCCTCCCTGATCAACACTTGCCCCCATCTGCTCCAGCAGTCAGCGCCTTCATGTGAACCTGGCCCTGGGCAATGGTTATAAGCATTGGCATTTGTGAGCCCCCCGGATGGTGCAGCCCCTGCCTGTGGAGCTGGCTTCCTAATTTTGAGCCTAAATCTTGAGGAAACATAAATTTTCCCCCGTGTTCAGTGAGGGATGCTGAACTGAGGTCCAGCAGCTCTGGACCGTGAAGGAGAGCTCCCATCCAAGAGCGTGGCTAAGCATCACCAGACCAGCAGGTCAAGGTGGTGTAGAGGTGTTAATGCCTGAATGTTCTTGCATTTAAGGCAAGTGCAGGCTCAGCAGGTGGGTTGGAGAGTCTCTCTTGTACTGGCCAGGGGATCAGGAGAAGCGGTTGTAAGTACAGAGGGAAGCCCAGGGGCTGGATGGCAGCAGTGGGGCAGGAGAAGGTGTGGAGAGCTGTGGGGTGGTCAATGCTGACCTGTCTTGACCTCTCTTGAACTCTCTGTCTGACCATCACGGACGTTAGTGCAGCCCAACAGTTTGTCAACATCAGAGCTGGGTGCTGTGGTGTGTGCACGCAGAGGACCCTAAAGCCACTTGCTGGCACTCAAACAGCAGCTGCGTGAAATCCAGAGCTCAGTCCTCCTCAGTCCATCAGCATGGCTCTCCACTCACATGACCTGCCTGAAGCTCCATCAGGGTGACGGGCATGTAAAAGACTGAGAGGGCAGCAGAGGTGGTGGAGTCTTTCCCTGCCTGCTCATCCCCCAGGAGTCCTGGTTCAATGGCCGTTTATGTGCCAGACCTCTCTCATCTTTGCCGAGAACTGGAAAAGAGAAAACACTTCCTTTCTCTGTGTGCAGCTCTTAGCAACCCTGTTGTGGTCAGATGCATCGGTAGTAGCACACCCCCATCTGCACATCCCTCCACGGGAGAGAGCTGAACAGGGGGTTGCGCATGGCAGGGGCAGAGGAGATGCATCTCCCGGAGAGGAGCTGCTTTGCTGCGGGGCTGGGGAAGCGCTCTGCCACCGCCCGGAGACAGACCCCTCTGCAGGAGGAACGAAATGCATGGGAAGTTGAGCGAGTTGGGCTGAAGTGAAACAGCTTGTGTGTTTCTCAGCTGTAGGGAGAAAGGAGGTCTGGGCCCATAGGTGGGAATGTACAGCCTTTGCTGGCTTATTTAGCCTTGCAAGAGGAACTGCCTCAGGCTAAGTCAGCTCCTTTCTCTGCGAGCAATGGCGGGGGAGCCTCTTCCTTTAGGTAAGCTGCGCTGTCATGCATTCAGACAGCACCCCCAGCCCTGGAGTGGAAAGCAGGGCTGACACCTTTTCCTGCGATGGGTCGTGGCATAGGGGAGCTCTCAGGGCTGACAGACTGCGAAGAGATAGAGGGACACCTTCCACAGGTCGTGTTCAGTGCGTGGGGAGGAGGCACTGCCCACAGGCTGGGGGTTTTGCTCTCTGACTTCACTCCCTTCACTTCACTGGTCCCATTGCACTGACACTGGATCCCCAGTAGGAAGAGTCACAAACGATGTTCCTGCACACCTCCATCTTCCCACGCACCTCACACAATTTTTGGAATAGCCAGGCGGGACAAACACAACTTGTTCTCCCACCTGTGGAAGAACTGCTCCAGCTGGCTCTTCCAAGTGCATCCAGGCCAGCCACAGCTCAAAGTTATCTGATGGTCATGTTCAGCAGCTAAATTGAGCCTATCTGTGAGTCCTCCCAGTCCTTTCCTTCCACAATTTGAATGGGCCAGGCTGTGCCACTGAGCCAGCTGGCTAGCTGGAAGGATACATAGGTAGTCCCCAGGGTCTGAGAGATTACACTACAAGCGCAGGTTATTCATTGTGCAGCTCTTTGCATCAGCATCACTCATCAGACTGGTGTGGGTGGCATGCAGTGCCCTTCAGAGAGGCTGTTTATCCTTCATCTTCCTTATCTCCTTCAGTCCGTCGCTGTTTGTGTCTCGCGCTGTCTCACCCTGGAGAGCCATGCACAGACTGTCTGACCTTCATCACCAGCTTGGCACTAGGAGTTACCCGACCTGCTCATGAGTCATTTCTGCGTAGAGAACAGCATCCTCCAGATAATGGCCATACCTATTCCCATCCACCTCTGATCACAGGGCTGTGGAGCTCCCCAGGTGGGAAGTAGCTGCCACCACTTCACCCCTGCATGCTTTCCTCAGCCACATGCGTGAAAGCCTCAGTGACCCTGATGGGACTGCCCAAGGCAGCCACATCCCAACCTCAGACCCACCCCTGCTCACATCTCTCTGCTCCTGAAGAGGCCTAACACAGCCCGGGGCACCCTGATCCTCTTTGCTTCTCCAGCACTTTGTCCTCCTTCCCTGACATCCCCACCCAGCTGCAGGAAAGAGATGTTCTCCCAGTGCATGACCCAACCACATCACAGCAGAATTGGAAGGGCTCCTGGAGCACTGGCTCCAGGCCACCAGAGAGGAAGGACCACTCCCTGGACTGGACCGGCGCCAGGCTAGAAAGAGACACAAGCTGCCTTAGCTGCAGTAATTAAATCCTCAGCCCATATGAGAGAGAACATCACATTTTCCCCACTCTCTCCATACTGCTGCAGTATGTGCAAGTCACTGGCATCACTAGAGAAGCACATTAGTCCTCCCCAAGGGAGGCAGAAGACTTAGACTGGGCTTAGGATGCTTGATCTCTGCTCCCTGCTGTGTCCAAGCCCAGGCAGGGCTCCCAGCTCCTCCAGGTGGGCTTCCCAAAAGTGCGCACGTTGGCCTAACCTTCCTGCTCTGCTCACTCATGTCCGAGTACTGCAGAGTGTCTGCCCTGAGCCTGGGGAAGCGGAGAGCAAATCCCTGGTGCAGACTGACTCAGTTCAGACACATTCCTGTACTCACCAACTCACAATGCAGAGAGAGCTGAGGCTGCCGGACAGGCAGGGAAGAGGTCCAACGAGCGCAAACCCACGGGAGACAGGAGGTTTGCGATCCTACAGCACCTGGAAGTGGTATCAGTGTGTGTTATTTACTGAGTCACCTTCGTCTGCTTCTAGGGAGGGACAGATAGCTTCTCCAGACCAGAATAGAAGTATCCTTGGATTTCCCCTGCGTTAGGAAGAAACCCGAGGCCTGTTAGCTTTGCCTGGTCTCCGTAGGAGATGAAAGCCCCAGTGAAGAAAAGGGCTGCCTTGACGGACATGGGCATTTCCCTCCCCTGCCAGGCTCTGGGAAGCTGCTGTGGCCCCACGTGTGGTTCCTCTGGTGGGGGTGACAAGTGCTGGCTTCGAAGAAGTGACAGGCAGCTGCTCTCACTCTGACAGCTGGATGGCAGATAGGATCCCGTCCTTCTGACTTCATCCGCATGAAACGTGCCATTACTCTGGCTTCTGAGGGCTGTGTGATGCTGGCTGCCCGTGAGCCCACCCAGAGCCCCATGAGGCTCCCTAATCCCCTGGGGGTTGTGCAGCAGGGCTGCGATGCCCCAGCATGGATCAGCTCGTGTGGGATTGAGCACCGTTATGAGCACATTGGTTTCCCAGGGGGCCAGGTCATCTCCAGCCTCCTGCACTCACCAGTCCCCACCAGGTCCCCACCAGACGAGGCACCACGGAGGGTGCCCCTCTGTGTGCCCAGAGCCAGCATCACTCATGCCCAGAGGCGCCAGGCTCTCACCCTGCCCCGGGAAGGCTTCCCCCCCCATTCCCATCCCATCCCTGGGGGCCAAGGCGGGGCCAGCACTCACACAGCCCCCACCAAAGCTGCCTCCCCCTCTCCCCCGTAAGCGAGACCCCCTCCCCACAGTGTCCGCAGGGCTGCATTTACCGCCAGGCTCTGCACTGGCGTGGCACAGCCTTTCTTCCTTTTCATCCCTTTCTCACTCCCTGAATGCGCTTTGCTTGCTTTGGCGGCGTGGGGCAGGGAGAGCCCCTCTCCCCCTCCCCGCTCCTGGGGATCCCCCCGGCAGATGGGGCCGGGATATGAATGTGCACACAGCGAAGCCCCTAAGAGGATTTGCTGGCGCCCCTTTCATTGCAAGCCTTTGTGTGCTGCTCCGCTGCGGTGGGACGCCCCCGAGTTCTCCCCCGGCTTCTCTCCTTTCCACTCCAGAAGAAAAGAAAGTGCCTATAAAGGCCTTGTTTGTCCGACTTGTTTGAGGGGACCATATTGCTGTAGGTGCCGCGGGTCCCGGCGTGACAGCATCGCCCCTTTGAGAAAGGGTGACGTGCGGCTCCCTCCTGGGAGGGTCCGAGCGGGCGGCTTAGCCAGGCGCTGGGAAAAAAAGGTTTCAGTTGCATTTCAATGTCCATTGAACCCTGAATCCCCAGCGATGGTTTTTCCAGGGGCTCTGCAGACAGACAAAGCCCTGCAAGGGCCACCGAGTAGCTTGCCGAGCAGCTTTAAAAATTCCGGCGGCGGGAGGACGACCTGCCAGCCCCCCAAAATCCCATCCGGGAGAGCCGAGCAGGGCCAGCAATGTTGCTTTTCCTATGACATCTAGTGGTAAAGCCAGGGAAGGAGGAAAATGTCGGCTGGGTTTTCCTGGCTCGAGCACGGCTGTCTCCTGCTGCGGCATTTTGCCCATTGTGTTGCAGCAGACGGTCCTCAGCGAAGAGGGAAGCAAAACCGAGCTGCACAAAAGCCTCAGCAGCTCAGGGATGTCCAACGGTCCACCCCGAAACGTGCGCTTGCCCCTCTGCCTTGGCGCGGATTTTCAGGGCAAACAACAGGGCCCTGGGCTGGAAATGGAATCACGCACCGGCATACCTACCGCCCGTCTCACGCGGGTCTGTGTCCCAACATGTCCCCTTGCTGGCTTGCCAGCTGCGCCAAGGCACTTATATGACATATATGTCAGGCCTGGGAGCATTCCCAGTGCAAGTGTCGTGCATGCCCTGCGTCTCACGGACAAACGTGTGGGGCAGCCGGAGGTGAAGTGACCGTGCACTGCAAAGCGTGGCTCTAAGGGCGTTTGCCGGGCGTCTCGCCCCAGCTAAGGTGGCCTCCGAGCTTGCATGGTCCGGGCAGGGGGGTGACGGGCTGGCTGAGGCTGAGTCACAGCCTGGGTTGCTCACTGTTTAACCAAATTGTGTAAAAGTGGCGGCAAGAGCTTCAATACCTTACCAGACACTGGAAAATCCACTCTGGAAAGCACACCCTGAGGAGGTTAATCATTAATGTCTCCACTACAGGGTTTCAGTGCAATTTCTGACTACTTACGACACACCAGGTGATCCACGTTGCTGGACCATGAGCTGCCAATAGGTGATGAGCGTTGTCCCAGGCCAAAATGGACCACTGAGCCCAAACCTTCTTTTGCACAGCCTGCCTCCTGCAGCAGGTCACCTTGACTCGGCAAACAGGGCATGCGGGAAGGATGCACCTGCAGATGCATCAGGGCGTGAGGACCGCAGGACCACACCGACAGTGGGGCTTCGAGAACAGAAGAAAGGATGAAGGACGGTGCTTTGGTGGTCCTGCACAGAGGCAGAGCAGCTGTAACCTCCACTGCAGCTCGCGGGCTGCATCAAGAAGCTGTGCCAGGTAGTTGTGCCACCCCGTGAGCAGCCAGCCATGCAGCTGAACCCGGATCATCGGGCTGGAGGTTGATCATCCACCTCTGAAAATTGCTGGAGGAAACCTGCGGGGGTGTGTGTGGGTGTGTGCGTGTGTGTGTGCACTGCCTGTCTCCTGTGACATTTACTTCAGTCCCTCCGAGCACTCCTAGACACAAGAGATGTTGCAGCAAAACTACAGCCAAGGAAAGAACTTGGACACTAAATAAGAAATACGACTTTAGGGAAATAGTGGTTATTTGACAGCACACCCACATTTTAATGCTGGTAGGAAAAAAAAATGAGAAAAACCCAGAATAACATGAGCTGCCTTGAAAAATTAAATACCTGGAATCCAGAATCAGAAACCAAAATGCGTTAATAATAAACGGGTGATGCTTCTGTCTGCCGGGGCTCAGGGTGCTCGGATGACCTAGTAGAGGTCCTTGGGGTCACGAAGGTGCAATACTCAGACACATCTGATGTTCCTGTAATGCATTTTACTAGGGGAAAAAAACAAGGGAAAAGGCTGAAAATGGAGTATGAACTACACAAAAACCTGATGGGAACCACAGGACGCTGAGGAAATTTGCCTGAAGGAGGAGGACAAGCCCACCTTTCCATTCACACTCTTGCTCTGCATCCTCCTCTGAGGGCCCAGCCCAGCAAATGACAGGAGCATCTGCCTCCATTGCCTTTTGGGACAGTCATTGGTGGCTGCATGTCGGGGCTGTGAAGGCAAAAGGGCAATACACCATTTCACGCACTCCCCAGCATTTGTTTTTCCTTCAAAAAGGCTTTTCCCCCCACTCTTTCTCTGCTCTGTGAGGACACTGGTCTTCCTCTGAATCAAACAATATAGGCATGAAATGCTGGTAGCAAAACACTGGCTTATACCTTGAGCTCCTAGGACTTTCTTTTCATCAACCCTGAGGGACGAGCACGATGGAGGTGGAAACCGAAGGACCAAAGAACTGCCAGGACTCCTTCTGAGCCTGGGGACAGAGTTGGAGCGGTTGTGGTGGGTCCATAGTTTTAGAAAGAGACGTCCTACTCCTGTCAGCCCAGCCTGCCCCAGGAGACCATCTGGGGCTGGGAAGGGCCAGCTGATCCATGCCTTTCTCCAGGGAGCTCTTCGATGTGCAGGGAGGGGAGGAGGCACCCAGCGCTGCCCCCTGAGTGGCCCATGCTCTCCCCCTGCCTCCTGAGGGACTTGGCTCCGCTGGTGGCACCAGCAGGACCACCCTAGCGCTAGGCACAGCTCAGGTGTCGTCACAGGAGCAGAGTCCAGGTCTCGGTGGATGCTGGAGGCTTCCCACTGATGGTGGTTGGTAGCCAGCTGGGGGGTCTCCAAGAGCCAAAACTGTGCAAACCCCTCAAGTTTCCAGGGCATCCTGCACCCGTTCCCCCACGGGCATCCCCAGGCTGCAGGGTTGGATCCATGACACGGGGCCACCTGGCACAGCAGAGGACACGGGGCTGTGTGACCCACGGCGGGTGTGCGGCCCCAGCCCAGCACCGGGCTCAGAGATGAGCAGGGCTGTCCGGCTCCCTCCCGCTTGTCTGGAAGTGCCGCTGATGACCCGCCGCTGTTCCAGTCTCCTTGGTGACTGCACATGCCATCGTCCCCAGACAAAAGCTCTCCTGGCACATAATGGGAACAGAAGGGAGCACTGGGCAGCGGCATTCAGCCCTTGGGGGCTGCTTCCCGAGCACTCACCCCAGGGCTC
Organism: Rynchops niger; assembly: GCA_013400035.1. NCBI lineage: Eukaryota > Metazoa > Chordata > Aves > Charadriiformes > Laridae > Rynchops > Rynchops niger. Next base: position 220,970 of record VXBH01002007.1, on the reverse strand, counting down.
CAGCCCCTGCTCTTTCGGAGTCAGCCCAGTCCGAAGACCCGCAGTGGATAATCCCCATCCGAAAACCAGATGGGTATTTCAGGTATGTGCCCCTGCGTGTTGCACGCACTTCCCCGGGGACCCCTTGCGAGGCTGCACATGGCCGCGTCGCGCTGCGCTGCGGGCTCCTAGCTGTCTTGCTTGCTTTTTTTTTTTTTTTTTCCCCCTTGCATGTAAATGCAAGATTTAGGGGAGCGGGAGGCTGCCGAGACCAAGCCTGGACTCTTCCATGCCAGTACCGACTGCCCAGCCGGCTCGTGCGCTGCTCTCTCGCTGCATGCTCTAATGTGTTGTGCTTTGCATGGCATTTCTGTGGTTTGCATTTGTTGCGTATGCCTCCTACGTGCCCTGCATATTAATTCACATGAGCCTCTGACTCACGTCATGTGAGGCACATAGCTACATATGTGACACGGATGGGGCTTGGGGCTTGTCTCACAGCCTCTCGTAGGCTGAGATGGTGGCTCACCTCCCTGGCGTGTACTGCAAAATGAGGACTGAAACCCACATACCTCTCCAGCAAGGCTGGTAGGACACAGCAGGGTCGGTTCCTCCCTGTGGGGAAACTGAGGCCTTCAGGGGGATCACCTCTTTGTCCCCAGACACTCCCAGGAGCCAGTAGTAGAATAAAAAAAAAGGTCTGCCTTTCCTTTCCCTTGTGAAACGCATAAAACCTCCGAAGAGCAGGGCTGTGGGGGGCTCTCCCAGACCCACGTTGTCACATCGCCAGTGCTGGCTTTAGGGTTTCACCAAGAGCTCAGTCTTGCACCACAGCAGAGAGGGTCCCCAGCATGGCACCCGCTCTCACCAGTCCGGGACCACGGGGGAGCCTGCATGCACGGGGTGGGGGGCAAACCCGTGTCATTGAGATGCATCTCTCAAGGGGTTAAGGGCATGCCCTGGGACAGGCAGGACCCCCTCGTGCTCCCACCAGGCTCTCCTGCATCCCCTTCTGCTGCTGCTCCACGCGAGGGCGGAGGCCGGGGGAGACACTGCTCGGCTGCCGGCAGGCGCCGGGCGGCAGGAGGGCGGGAGGCAGCGGGAAGCAGAGCGGAAGGAGCTGAGCCCGACGTCGCTGTGCCTGGAGCTGAATGCCGGCCAGGCTCCGCATCCCCGCACATCCCCATGGAAACCTCGGCCCTGCCGCCCCGCCTCGCACCCACGCCGGATTGTAGGTCACCCATGGCCACCCTGGTCCAAGTGGCCTCCCATGGGGGCGAAGCGGCTCTTCATCACCCAGGGCCTTGGGCCAGGGCTGCAAGAGATGCAAAGGGATGAGGGATTGAGCCCTTCCCACCCCGCTGCCCTCATGCACCCCACACCACATGGTTAGGGGTGCCCGAGCATCCTCTCCCCCCGGCAGCATCCCTGCCTCCTCGGTCCAGCTCCGGGGCTGTGTGGGGTGCCCCACCACGGGGTGCTGCCGCAGCAGGGTCACACCACCCCACAACCCAGCCCTGCTGGTCCTTCCCCTCCTGCACTCCCTTCCCAGCACGAGTCCCCTGAATGCTCCATTTGAAGCTAATTCCGGCTGAAATCTGGTTTGCTTTCCAACGTTGCTGCTTTAAATTGGAGAGATTGACCTTGTAGCAGGAGGTGACATGCAGATGCACATCAGCAGCCCGTCAGAGCGGGCGGCGGGGGCTGGGGGGGTTGCGGAGCCGCCTCGGGGACAGGCCAACTATTTTATGAGTAATTTAATATCTGGAACACAGACTTTTCATTCCCAGAGATCTGCTGGGGAAAGAAAGAGCCTTTCTGCAGCCCCGCGAAGGCTGTTCCTCATAAGGAGGCAGAGCAGAAAAAAAACAGGGCTGGGACTTAACCCCTTGGTGGCCAGCCCAGCGCAGAACCTCTGCAGCTCCCAGTCCCTGCAGAGGGGCCAGGAAAAGCAGGAATTCCCTGTGCAGCTCAAAGTGGGAGACAAGCCAGTCTGTGTTGCTCCAGGCAAAAGAAGCGAGTGCTCCTTTCCATTCAAATTCAAATCCAAGCCTGCATGAGGATGGGGGAAACAAAGTTATCAGAAGCCCTGAGGTTAGATTTGGGATAGGAGGTGGTGTCTGAACTCCCTGCCGTGTCTCAGACTGGTTGCTGCTGTATCAGACTCCACAGGAGCTCCCACTGAGGTTGCCACCCGTCCCATCCTCCAGCCGAGCCAGTACACCCAGGGGATCCATGCGGGGAGCTCCTGCCCTGGCCGACAGTGAAGTGATGCAGGTGGCCTCAGTCCCCACCTAAGCGGAGCTGGTTCTGCAGCGTCCCGTTGGTGTCTGCAGCCCTCACAGCAAGCACAGTCCCCTGCACTGCCCCAGTAACACCTCCACCAGGAGCGTACCAGCATCATGGCGCAGCACTGAATCCGTGGAGGACTTTCCATACGCCTCCTGCTTGATCTTACAGTTTGGGGAAGGGGAGGGAAGGAAGAACACACATGCACACACACACACACACACACAAAATGCAAGATCTCACTACACAGCCCTGCCCAAGGGCAGAGAAGAAGGTGGAGAGGAGCCGCCAGCTTGGCAGCAGCAGCTGAGCCTTGGTGCCGGGGGGCTGAAGGGAAAGAAATGTTTGTGGGCTGTTCAGGAGGGAGCTGCTGGCAGGGAAAAGCATCCCTGTGTCCAGGAGCAACATCATGAGCTAGGTGGGAGAACGACTGTTAGGCAGGGCTTGCGTGGGAGCCTGCACTGCGTGGCCTCCAGAAGACCCTGCCGGGCGGCGTGACTGTGGCTGCCAGCAAGGACCAAGCCCAGCCAAGGATGGTTTAGGAAGGTCTCTTCCTTGGGTAGCAGGTACTGGGGACTGACCAGGCTCAGCACAAATGGATCAACACCTTTGCAAGTGTTTGCTAGGGATGTTAGACCAGACTGCGGGACCAACATCCCATCAACATCAATCTTACTGACAAACAGCATGGCCACGCTTTGATGTCTCCAGTTCAGCTTCACTTTCCGTGAACACTGGTAGGCACCTAGCTTGCTCCACCACGTCAGACCCTGCCAGAGTCCCGCTTACAGCTTGACTGGAGCTTTGGTGCAGAGAAAACCCCCAAACCCCCAGCTAAGTGATGCAGGGGAAGGCTCCACGTGATATTCTTGCTGATCCCTGTTGCCTTGAAATAGGAAAAATTTATTTTAAAATCCTGATAGCTCACTACCAGGGTCTTTGCACATCAGTGCATTTGCTTCAATTGAGCTTTGGATCAAACCAGTGCCTGGTTGCAGGGAGTCCCCGCAAAGTGACCTGAACACTTGCTGCTTTTTAGTGTCACTGGACACCTCCGTGTGATGGGGCAGGGTGACTGAGTGACACGGCTGTGCTCCAAGATTGCTCTCTGAGTCTGTGCGACCTCCAGCACGGAGAGACGAAAGCTCTCAGTGGTCACACTGACACCACAGCTGCTTGGCTGCAGCTTGGCACAACGCTTACAGCCCTAAAACTCCTGATCTGAAGTCACCTCGAAACGCCACCCACCTCAACTTCTAGCAAAGCATCTGCTGAGCATCTGGTGGCCTCTGTCTGGGCACATCCCAGACGTTGGCGGAGGCCAGATTCCACAGGCGAGGGTCAGAGCACCACCTGGGGAAGCTCTACGGCTTAGCTCTGGCTTGACCCCGATGAGGCACTGCTGCTCCGGTGTCACCTGTGGCGCCATTAAAAGAAAAAAAGAGAAATGAAAAGGAAGAGAAGACGAGCAGAACACGGGTGTCAGGGCAGATCTGCAGAGAGCACGCACGGAGCAGAGCGAGCGCGCACAGAGCGGGGCGAGCGTGCAGTGTGAGCGCACGCAGAGCAGCGGGTGTACGCGTGGAGCAGGGTGAGTGCGCACGTGTGCCCAACGCAAGTGTGCACTGGGTAATGCGGGTGTGCACAGATCGCAGGGTGAGCGTGCGCGGGTCACAGTGTGAGCGTGCACAGAGCAGTGAGGGTGTGCGCAGAGCGCAGTGAGTGCGCCTGGGTCACAGTGTGAGAGTGCACAGAGCAGTGAGGGTGTGCACAGGGCAGGGTGAGTGTGCGCGGGTGACAGTGTGAGCGTGCACAGAGCAGTGAGGGTGTGCACAGGGCAGGGTGAGTGTGCGCGGGTCACAGTGTGAGCGTGCACAGAGCAGTGAGGGTGTGCACAGGGCAGGGTGAGCATGCGCGGGTGACAGCGTGAGCGTGCACACGGCCGTAAGGATGCATGCAGAGCAGGATGCGCGTGCACAGCGTGAGCGTGCACAGGCTGGTGTGAGTGAGCACAAGGAGAGCGTGCGCAGGGCAGAGCGAGCACGCACAAAGCACTGGGACAGCTCTGTCAGGTCCCGGGGTGAGAACAAAACCTGCAAATCCATTTAATAGGTGCACACGTGGCCGGGTTAAAGTTTGGCGGGTGACAGGTGCTCACGGGTAAGATGTAAAGAATTAATTCAAGAGGCAAATTGGTCCTTTCCCCGAAAGACAGTGAATGTGGAGCTTGCCCTGCCCGGTGTCCTCACCGCCAGGCTGCACCTGATCCTGCAACAGGTTTCTCTCCAACTCTCCTGTTAATGATTGTGTTGTTCCAGGATCGCTTTGTTTCGCCCGGAATAATGAATTCCGCAGCACTGTGCCGGGCGGGGGAGGTTTGAGAGCAGGGCTGTAGCCTCCCCCATTCCCTGGGTAACACCGAGCAGGCGGCGTGTGAAGGGCAGCACGGCACCTACCTACCCAGATGTCTTTTAATCTGTCTTGAGACCACTAGAGGATCCTGCAGAGGGTTCCTTCCCAGGGCAGCAATCCAGGCTCCTGCCGTGGATGGTCCCGTGGGAGGAGGCACCCACATTTCGGCTCCAGCCCCAATGAGCACTGAAATAACTTGAGAGGAGGGGGTCCTCGCCAGCTGCCCTGGGGTGGTGCCACTCTTTGGGGCTTTAGGGCTTCCTGCGGGCTCAGAAACCCACCACCCGCACTGAGCGGCCCTGGAAGAACCGAAGGGTGATGTTGCACAGACCACCACCTGCCCCAGCCGCTCACGGCCCCCTGGCCCCCTTTTCTCATCCCTTTTGGTTACCTGAGGGGTGTGCTGCTCCAAGGGCCGCGCAGTGGCAGCTTCAGGGCAGCAGGCAGCTGCTGTCCCATGGAGCTAATGCCTGAGGTGGCATTGCCGGCTGAGACCCACGGGAGGAAGCAATGCCCGGTGCACCTCTGTCTTCTGACTGCGTACGCACGGCGAGCTGCACTCTAGAGACTGTTGGTACCTGCACTGCCCTCTGACTTTCTCCAGGCACAGCCAAGACCCTAGAAACCCTTTGGCTTGTGCTGGTGTTAGGTCAGACATTAGTTTTAAAAATAAAAAAACAGCTCCACTCCAAAAGAGGTCCTTGGCAAAGACGTTTTCAAAAATTTGAAATGATTGTATCAGTTCCTTAGAAAGGCAGAAAGCTTCAACTTGCTGTTCACCAGCACGCCAGATCCCATCCGGCAAAGCTTCCTCCTGCCCCCCGCCTGTCCTATTGCATGGGGTTATCCCCTGCCAGAGGAAGGACTTTGCATTTGTCTCTGTTAAATGTCAGTCGGTTCCTGCCAGCTCATTTCTCCAGCCTGTCAAGGCCCTTTGAATGGCAGCCCTGTCCTCCGCTGTATCGACTGCACCTCCGTTTGCGTCTCCTGCGGTCCTGCCGAGGGTTCAGGGGACTTAGCTGATGTATGATGTATGCTGCCTGGCCTCTGTTTTGGGGGTCAAATACCTACTTTTTTCCTCCACCTGCCCTGATTTTATTTGGGATGCTGCCTCGCCAGCTGCAAAATGGCATGAGTGTTGCAGCTGCATTTTAAAAGCAGCTCGGTGCTCCCGCACAGGGAGAGCTGTGCGATGCAACGCCCGGCATTTCTGCCCTGACTTTCTGCCAGTAGGTAGAGAGGGCTGGAGACGTGGGGTGGCTGCGCTCCTGGGGACAAGAGCCACAGATTTTGCTGGGTGAAGGACCGAGCAGCGAGGTGGCAAGGACAAAGCATTAACGCGGGGCTGCAGGAGGCGGCACTGATCCTGCCCGGTGCCTCCTCCCCGACCTTACAGTCAAGGCAGAGCCGAGCCTCACGCTTCTGCCCAGCAAGCTTTGCCATCCCAGCCTGTGGGAGGAGGATGCTCCCTCGGCGAGGCGAGGGCTGATCCAGTCTCCAGTGCCACCTGCCGGCAAATCATCCCGCACAGACGCCGGAGCCTTCGAACTGGCCGCACCAGTTCGGGCAGGGAGACCTGTGCAGCCCAGAGTTGTGGGGCCCTGGACCCATAAGGAGGTCCCGAGAGCTCAGTAACGAGGCTTCATAAAAGACAGCCCATATCCCCCTCCCCCGCCTCCAATCCTTTATCATCATTCCCTTCAGCCGGCCCCTTTCAAATCCCAGATCCCCACAAAACCTCTCCTACATCCCACCCACCCCGTGTGCACCCTCACAGCTTCAAACCCCACAGCTCTTGGTACCACCTGCCATGGCTAGGCTGGGGGCTGGAGGCAAACCTCCACCCAGGTACAATGCTGGATTGTCACCTGCCCCAGGGACAGGGGCATCCTTGGGCTCCTCAACTCTTACTCATCTGGAGGCCCTTGGATCTCCAAGGGGGCTTGGGCTGTGCTGTAGGACTTGCACGTGTTGGACCCCTGCTGGGTTTATGGGGCTGCTCTGGACGCTGCCCGCCGGCACCAGGGGATAGCCATGCGCCCCACACCTCTGCCATCGTGGCAACAAGCTCTGGCTTCCCCACACACACCTGGCTCACCTTCTCACAAGCTTCGACAAGCTTCTGTGGATATTGGTGTCACCACCACCCCCAAAAAAAAAGTCTAAGAGAGGTTGGCGCCCCAACTCCTAACCAGCCCCAGGGCTCTCCAGTACAGCACCATATCCAGCACCTCCCCATCGCCCACCAGTACCCAGTGGCCCTCATTTTCCCGCTATGTCGAGTGTCCCACCCACTAGCTAAAGACCAGGATTCCTCTCTGTGTTCTCCTAACCCTGAGCTGGGACTTTCTCTGGGTGGCTCTGGAAGGAGATACTCAGCGTGGGTTGCAGCAGGAACTGCATGAATTGCCTGGTTCTGCTCTGTAGCAAGGAGACACTAATGAGCCCGGGCTGCACCCAGCGGTGTGGGAGGCCATGCCCTGCGTATCTGAGCATTATTTGAGGGGGAAGAAGCAAATCCTAGGCAGGAAGGAACCAGCAGCACAAGGAGCTGACATTTAATGCACAAGATTGGCAGAAATGGGCTTAGGGCACCAAACCTGGAGCAAAGAGTCATTTCCAGGGGAGTCCTCGGCCCTGCAGGGGCCAGCTAGCAGCAGGGGAAGGGCTGCAGAGAGACACCATCAGTGGACTAAGCATCGGGGAAGACCAGGAAGCCGGAGAAGATGCTGTCGGACCCTTCAATCCCCACTAGAGAGTTCTTCTCTGTTGGCTCCAGCCAGACGGATTCATTCGCTGCCACCTTGAGGACCACGCCACCCGTGGTGACCTGGTAGCTGCTCTGCACGTAGTCACAGAAGGTCACCACCTTCTCACCCCTGCTGCCACCCCGGCCCTTTTTCACACTGAGGCACAGGTTGCTCCTGGAGGTGACGTGGTAGGTGAAGTAGTAGATGCCCGGGACTTGGCAGATGAAGCGGCCATACCGGTTCTCGTAGTGGCCCTTCACATTGGTGATGATGCGATCGAAGCGGATGGGCTGCTCCCGGCGTGGGTAGGAGCTGATGGTCCTGGCAGCAGAGAAGGCAGACTTGAGGGTGGCCTTGTAGTCACCAGAGTCCCCCTGAGGGCCGGGGGATCCCATGGGACCTGGTAAACCCTTTGAACCTGGGGGGCCCCTAGGGCCAATCTTCCCAGGATACCCCGTCTCTCCTGGGTCTCCCTTCTCCCCCATGTCTCCTTCATGCTCCACCTGGCCAGGGGGACCTAGAAAGCAGAATGAAGAGTCATTGTGGTCACAGTCGAGCACCACAGATCTGCAGAGGGGACACTGGGAAGGAAACCACCGATACCTGCGCTGGGGTGCGGGTCAATGGAGGCCCCTGCCCACCCTTTGCTCTCATGCACCCTCCCTCCCCAGGTTCCTTTGGGTGCTCCGGTCTGTCCAGCCCCTTCTGTCTCCAAGCATCACCCCCACCCCATAACACCCCAAAGGGACTGCTGGAAAATGGATGGCTTTCCCAGGACCACGTGCCTGGCACTGCCTTTTCCCGCTCTCGGTATTCACAAAACAACACTTGCCCCACCTGCAGCCTCCTCCTTACCTCGGTCGCCCTTTAGGCCATTCTTCCCATCTCTGCCATTGCTGCCAGGCTGTCCTGGTGACCCTGGGATGCCTGGGATGGTGCCATAGGTCTTGCAGAGTGTGCCACTTGCAAGCTGCCCTCCAGCCAGGAAGATCAGCATCACCCACACGGTCTGCATCTGCTGGAGCACAGAAGGATGTCGAGGGGCTTACCTTAGGCAGTGGGAGGGCACTCGGTGTTGCTCTGGAGGACAATGACTAGAAGCACTTTTGGTTAATACCATCAGGGAGGGAAAACATCCTGCTGCAGAGCCAAATCCACTCTCACCCCACTCTTAAATTACCAGTTTACAAGTGCCCAGAGCTTCAGTCACATGAACATTTGGGGACGGGTTGGCCTGTTCCAGAGGTCTGATGTCCAGCCTGGCCATGCTGCTGCCACAGGCATGCGCTGCAGGTCCTTAGGGCCACACCTGCAGGGTAAAACCCTTCCCCAGGCCAGAGCAGTTTCATCATCTGCAAGGGGACAGCTCTTGCTATCCATCAGCATATCGGAGGGACAGCTTTAGTCCTTGTAGATGGCAATGAAATCCCCAAGCCTGCTCTCCTAACCACTGTGGGGTCCTGTTGTGTCCTGCTACATGCTTGCTTCATCCCAGAAGCATTTCTGTATGTAACCAGCCTTACTGGGATAGTCAACTGGGCTTCCAGTCCCCGGGGTCCCATCTTCCATATGCCCTCCCTGCATCCCACAGCTCAGCTCCTTCCTCCAGCTCCTGCTGCAGGCGCATGTGTGGTAAGCACCGGGCATTTGGGGGCTGTATCTGGACATCACATCACCCCATCCATGCTCTCTGGCCTCAGGTGAACTCTCCCGGCACTGGAACTCTGTAGTCAGCAGGAAAAGGAATCAGTAAGTTGGGTACTTCATCAGAAGCTCTGATCTGGTTGCAGCAGGTACAAGGACCAGTCCATGGGCTCGCAGCCAGGGCCCAGGCAGATGACAAGAGCATCTCAGGGTAGGAGAGCACACCAGGGCACCTTTCAGACTGATGCTGAGTCCCTGGTCACCCCTGTGGACCTTTGCCATCTCCCTTTGCCATCTCCCTTTTCCCCCAGGTGGAGCAGAAGGGCTTGGGGTCCCACCGGGGATCTCCACCACCCCCAGCTCAGTAGCCCCCTTCCTCTTCTGCCCCAAGCCACAACGAAGTGCCAGTGATGCGGGGGGCGGCTGTCACCCTGGTGCTGCTGGGTTCCCCGTGTGCTCCTACCTGCAGCGGAGAGCTGGGGCTTAGCCTTGCCGACATCTTGCTCTTACCTTGAACTCCTTGTTGCACGGATGGAGAGGTGGACCGGGACACACCAGCGTCCTGCTTGGAAATGACTGTGAGGAGAAGCAGAAGTTTGCTGCAAGGGTTATTGTGAAAGGATTTGGGCCACATCCCTTTTTTATCTTTAGCTCCTACCCTTTCTTCAGTGTCACTTTCATATCCGCCACGCACGGATGTCAGCTCAGCAGGACATGCTGTCCCCAAACGGCACCCTGCGGCCCCTCAGGTGTACAGCTCTGGTCCCAGGTCACAGAGGGATGTTCGGTCTGCCCTGCAGGGTCACCGGGTCCTGCTCAGGTGTGCTCACTATGGGGAATGCTGCCGTGAGCTCCAGACAAGTTTGGGGTAACCCCTCAGGACTGTAGTCTTGTCCATGCACTTGGCATCCCTCAGGTTTCTCTGCACATACCCAGCTCTGCTGGGAGGTACTGGCCAGCCCAGAGGATGCTACCTTGGTTGAGGATGATACCTCAGCATCCATCACCTTGAATCTGTCCGCCAGGCTCTCCTAAATGTTGTGGATGGGAAGTGATTTCACCCTGCGGTAAAAGCATTTCCAGTTCTGATTTCTGCTGATGCCTTGTGGAGGTGAAGCACAGGACGTTCACAGGAGATGACCTCCTTTGCCACTGTGCAGAGCGTGCCACCAGGAGGAATCTCCATTGGGTTTTGGTGGGCTCTGAGCCCATGAGCTCCTTTGGTCTGTCTCAGGGAAGCCAGTGCTTCCCCTGCCCTGTCCCTGGTGAGGCTGGGACCCTGCGGATGTCCCAGCAACTGGAGGCATGGATATGAGGTTCACTGCATGATCTGTGGCCTTCTGCAACCCCTCCTCGCTCACTCACCTTGGAGGAGAAGGGCAGTAGCAAGGCCCCTGCCTGGAGTAGTGCCCTCGGTAGGGGCTGTGTGCATGGGCACAGGGACCATCCCCTTCCTGCAGTCAGTGCAGCTGGGGGTCCCACCCTGCCCAGTAAAGCCAGGGTTGTGAATGGTGTGTAACGCTCAGTGATGCTGAGCACAGCCAAGACACAGAGGGCTTGGGGACGTTCTGATGCCACGCAGATGTCCAGATGTCATGCACACACATACACGTGCATACCACATCCATCTGGCCACACATGGGGTCCACCTGCAGAAAGGTGAGTAGTGGAGGAAAAAAGACACTGGGCCAGGAGCACTGGGGAAGGATTTATTGAGATTTTCCACAGATGGGTCACAGCAAAAGGGCTGTTGCAAGCCTGGTCCAGGACACCGGGCTGTCCCTGGTGCAACCCAGGTGGGAAGGGGAGAGACGCAGAGAGACCTTTGGCTCTGGCAGCAGAAGGTAATGTGGGGTTATCAGAGTGGACACACGTGGCAATGCCAGCAGGACCCCAGGGGCTTGGCACGGTCACTGTGGGTGCAGATGCATCCAGACGTGCCTGTTCCCCTTGTTCAGCAAGTGTCTGCCCTCAGCCCCCAGGCCAGTGGTGTGCAGCTGGAGGCTAGGGCTGAACCCCTTGCTGGGGCTTCCCACCCAGCAGAGAAACCTGGAGCATCAGCAACAGGCTGGCAGTAAGCAGCAGCATTTGCAGGGCAGGGCGATGAGGTCGGCGTGCTGGGGTGGGCTCTGGTGGTCCTCTAGTCTGGGAAGAGCAGGAAGCCTGAGAAGATGCTGTCAGAGTTGCCGATGCCCACCATGCCATTGTAGTCATTCACCGCCAGCCAGACCTGGTTCCCAGCACCCAGGCGGAGGAGGATTCCACCAGAGCTGACCTGCATGGTGTTGGTCATATGGTCACAGAAGCTGGCCATCTTGATATCATTCTTGTACAGGATGATGCAGAGGTTGGCTGTCTGCGAGCTATGGAAGACAAAGTAGTAGAGGCCGGGGATCTTGCAGGTGAACTTGCCTGTGGTGGTGTTGTAGTCGTGATTGGTGTTGGTGATGACATGGTTGAACACCACGGGGACATTCTTCAAGGGGTGCTCGCTGGTCTGTCTCATCACTGAAAATGCTGACTGGTGCTTCTGCTTGTAGCTGCCTGGCATTCCCGGCTCTCCAGCCATACCCATCATCCCAGGGTCTCCAGGAGGACCGGGGGGACCGACGGGGCCAGTCTTGCCTGGCAAGCCAGTGCTGCCCGGTTCCCCTTTCATGCCCTTGGGCCCTCGTGATGCAGGAGTGGCCGGGAGGCCTGTGGGGCAGTGGGGAGTGAAAGAGAGTGTCAATGGCAGGATGTGGGAGAGGTTCCTCCAGCCCCTTCCCTGGGGAAGGAGAGGGTTGTTGCCTCTCTCCATCCTTCTCTACTCTTGCCCTGTCCACAGAAGATGCTTTCTATGGCCTGCAAACCAAGGCAGACCGTCCACGGAGGACTCAGTGGCTCCCCTTCAACAGCCTGCGTGGTTCCCCTCCTTGCTCACTCACCTGGCTCGCCTTTGGCTCCCTTCAGCCCATCCCGGCCATCCCTGCCCGGTACACCTGGCATGCCTGGCAGGCCTGGAATCCCATAGCAGCTGGGAGGGGTATCTTCGGTGAGAGCAGAGCCCAGATTCACGAGTAGGAGGGCGAGAGCCAGATGGAACTGCTCCCCGAAGCTCTGCCCCATTTTGGTGCTCTGGAGCATGGAAAGGGAAAGAAAGTCCTGGGGTAAGGGCCCATGTCAGGGTGGCTTCCAGGCCGTGGGGCAAAGGGGGTACTGTGCAATGAGGCTGACTGCAGCAGGAGCATGCATCTCTGTTGGCTGTGCCCTTGGTGTGTCCCCCCCCATACCAATTGCCAGGCGGGGGGAGGTGGAGATGAACCCTGGGCTCATCATCACCCCCAGGGCAGCCCCTGATGGCACAAGGCGGGTTGGATGTTCAGTCTGGATGGAGCCATGAGGTTCTGAGGTACCCATGGCCAGCTCCAAGGTCTCCTGGTCTGGTGTCCCAACCTCCCTGCAGATGCATATGCCACTGCAGACCATTGCACCATGCGGCACTGAGGCTGGAGCTCCCTAGACCCAGCTGATCTCACCCTCCCTCCAGCAACAGCCTGACTTCCCTGGCTCTGCCCATCAGGATCAAGGCTGAGGATCTCCCAGGACAGTGCCTGGCCCAGGGGATTTGGCCTTCCCCCAGCAGGAACGAGCGTGCATCCCCCCCCAGGACATGTGAGCAGCCTGGCAGTGCTTCTCATTCCTTCTCTGCCTCCTCTCACATAGCCCAGCACTGTGCCGTGCTGCCGGACCGCCAGTCCCCATGCAGACCACCCCAAAGATATGGACCCTGCAGCACCTCTTACCTCTGATGAGGGGAGCAGGGCACCGGATCCTGCGCTGCTGAGCCCTCTGGCTGTTGTGGCCACTGCCTGCCGGCACAGCGCGGCGTGGATGATTCTCCGTGACACCCTCCTGGAGGAAGTCGCGGAGTTAGGAAAGGGCCCTTGGGGATCCAGAACCCCCATTTGGCCCCTAGCCGAGTTTCACATCCTCCTGCCTGATTGTTTCCTCTGAGCAAGCACTTTCCTGGCTGTCCAGCGAGAACTGCACTTTTGCCACTGCAGCAGCAGGGGCTGTAAGGACAGAGGTGGGATGACCCTGTGCCAAGAGATGTGTCACAAACCCTCCAGCCACCACTAGGGGACTAGCTCTCCACAAATCACTTGCTTTCCACCCATCCTTAACTCGTTTCTTAGAAGAAGGATGGGGAGCAGAGCCCCACGCCAGCTCCATGGAGCCAGAGCTGCCTGTGCAACGAAGGGCTGGCGCAAGGTCATTGCCTGGCTCTGATGGGAGATGCTGCAGCCCAAGAAATGAGACTAAAGGATGTGTCTCCTTGAGGGTTTCTGACCTGCAGGTTGGCTGCCCTCTCTGCACCTTCTCTTATGCTCCACCAGCCCTGTTGGGTGCCGGATTCACTGGGGCCCCGGCATCCCTGGTCAGGGTGTTGCTCCTTGCAGGTGATCTGACCTCCGCCTCACTGCTCTAGGAATGGAGACATTTGACTACTCAGCATGTGCGGAGCAGCTCCTCCGAGCAGCAGTACCAGGGTAGGACACCGACATGGCTTCCCTGATGCTTTCTGGCTGCCTGATACCTGCCTAGCCCGACCTACCTCCCACTAGTCTCACCCCAAGCCAAAGAGAGGAGAGTATCACCCCACGACCCCACCACCATCACCCCATGACCCCATCAGCCACCCTGATGTCCCTGCCCCTCCTTGTTGATAGGCTGGAGGACCGCAACTGCCTTTCCCCTTCCTGGGAGAGTTTGGGTACCAAAAGATGTGGTACATACAGGCAGCAGATCATGCACCTCATCTATGTGGATGAGGTGCATGATCTGCTGCCTGTACTTAGCCTTGTACGGGATAGCTGGCTGAGACTCAGCGGAGAAAGGACACACATAGGCTGGTCCCAGAACTTTCCTGTTCCTCCCTGTAAGTGCCAGCTCTGCTTGGACACTCAGTTCCCTCCTGTCCTTCTGCTTTTGCAGTTGAGGTCTGTGCTTGGCCACGGGCAAGCTGGGATCACTTCTCTCTCTGGGCAGCTTGGGAAGGGGCCCAGGACATTGATACTTTGTGGAAGACACATGAATATGAAAGAAAACCCAAGTGGCTGTCATGAAAGAAGGGTTTATTTATACTGATGGGAAAGGTGTGAGAGGGAGTGGTGGCCCAGTGCCAGAAAGGCGTTTGCAATGGTTAGTGCAGCAGAAGCAGTGTCACGCAGTGATTTCCCACCCAGGAGCAAAGAGCCACAGCTGGCGAACGGCCCCAGGGACAACTGGCCCCCTGCAGCGTGGGGTCTGAACGTCCAGGAGGAGACAGGGCTGCTGGTGCCGGGAGTCCTCTGCCTCCAGGATGGAGCGGGCAGGCACAGTGCCTGGCCACTTTGTGACATTGGTGGAAGCACAGGATCCAACTGGTGGCTCAATCTGGGGCTGTCCCTGTATGCTGCCGATATAAGACCACCCCATGCACTCGCAGGGTGAAAACACATGCAGACATGCACACCGCAACACTTTGGCGCTAAGCAGGTCTGGACCGGTGGCCCGTCAGACCAACTGCGGGAAGACCATGAAGCCGCTGAAGACGCTGTCTGCCTCGGAGCCACTGTAAATCATGCTGCCCCTGGCAGGGTCGGTGCTCACAGAGACCCGGTCGCCCACGGCCAGGCTGAGCACAGTGCTGCCCGAGTTCACCTGCAGGAGTTCGCGGCTGTTGTAGTCGCAGAAGCTGACCACATGCTCCCTGTTCTTGGTGATGCTCAGGCAGAGGTCCCCGCTAGACACCACTTGGTAGGCAAAGTAGTAGAGTCCGGGGACACGGCAGGTGAACTCCCCAGTCTGGGGGCTGTAGGAGCTCTCCTGGTTGGTGATGATGTTGTCGAACACCACAGTCCTGCCCATGGACGGTGGGGACTTCCGCGAGGCAGAGAAGGCAGGACGCGGCTGCTCCAGGATATTGCCAGCTTTCCCCTTGTTCCCCTTCGGCCCTGGCTTGCCTGGGAGCCCAGGGGGACCAGGCGGGCCATAGTAGCCCTGGTTCCCTGGGATGCCAGGAAGCCCTGGCTCACCTGCATCACCTTTGGGTCCCCGGATGCCCGTCCTCTGTGTTGATTTCCCTGGGGAGAAGTGGTGAGAAAGAGCAGTTCATGCACATCTGTCATCTCCTGAGCTGCTCCCACAGCCTGTGATGCTCCTACCAAGAAGCTTGAGGCTCCCAGGCCACCCACACCGCACATCGCTGGCTCCCCCTTACCTGGCTCTCCCACGTCACCCTTCTGCCCTGGCCTCCCATCAAGGCCAGGGGTTCCCGGGAAGCCATCCTTGCCGGCTGGTGCCCAACACAATCCATCCTCAGGCAGGACCATGCCCAGCACTGCTGCCAGGGTGCTGGTCACCAGCCAAAGCCCAATTTGCATCCTGCCTCCCTGCAAGCACAGGCGTGGGGGAATTGGGGACGGAGGCAAACACACATCAAACACACAAAGGCACCTTGGACACAGACACGCAAGTGCTCTCAGCAGATGTGTGCACAGATCTACCATGCCACCCGTGTGCTGTCCAATACAGATAGCCGGACACCATATGCAATGGTGAAAATAACTTCACGGAAGGATTTTGAGGCTGTTTCCTCATGTGAGCCGAAATCACTGATGTTACTGAAAATCTCTGACATGTGCCCATGGCAGGGCTGGGGGATTGGAAAGCCCAGGATGTGGAGCACGGCATAAACCCTTTGGTGCATGCCCTGGGGATGTGTGGTTGCACGTCAGATGCATGCAGAGGATGCTTCTTCCAGTGTGGGGGGAAGCAAGCACCAACGTATGGGGCAGTTGTCCCATGGGATGGAGAGCACAAATAAGGAAGGGGTACAACAGAGGAGGAATAAACAGGAAAGGGATAAATAGGCAAAAGGGATCCAGATCTCCATCACACAGAGCTGGGAGTGAGGAGGGATGTCCTGAGCACACAGACCTATCCCAAAACCTGGGGTACTCAGACCGGGACAAGCCTGTGGGGTCCAGTGGTGTCCACAACCACAGGGAGCAAGGACAAGTTCCTGTAGTCCCCTCCCTCCCCCGCATCAACTTCTCCCCCTTTTCCTACTTTAAACCCTTGTGGAGGGGGGCAGTAAAATAAGGGTGAGGACAGGGAGCAAGGACTGCAGAGCAGTGACAGAGGAGATGTGTCCCCAGCTATTTGGGGTGACTTACCTCCTTGCTGGGGGTGAAGACAGACCACTCTGAGCAGCAGTTCTGTTTGCTGAAAGCCCTTCTTTGGGAGCAGGGAGGAAGGGGATTGGGGGTGGGGGAGGATTACGGGATGTACTGGCATGCACAGTGGTTTGCCTGGTTGGGGAAGAGAAGTGCCAAGTTTCGCTTTCTCTGCGTGAGCAAGAAACTTGTTCCCCTTTCCACGCTTGACCCTGGCTGCCCTGGTCACCGCCAGGGAACAGCTTGGTCAGCAGAAGTGCAGCCCCGCAGGGCTTCCAGCCTGGCCAGCAGCACAGTCCCCTCAGCAGGGACCGGCGGTGACGGGGCATAAAGCAACACAAAGGTGGAGGGTGCCCAAAGGCACGCCACAGCTCTGTCACTGCAGCAGGGGGACAGGTGAAGCGAGCACTAGGTGGCATGGCCATCCCAGGGATGCTTGGCAGGGCCCAGGGATCACTCCCAGTCCAGGTGATGGGCAGAGCATGGCTGTCACTGGTACCCAGCCTTGTTGTTGCTGCTGCTGGGGGCTGACCCCTCCGGACGCCCACCTTGGCACCGCACCCTGACGGAGCAGGGCTTCGGCAAACGGACTGTTAGTGACTGTGTGGCTCAGCAGGGACTCGAGCATCCCTGATGAGATACCACCTTCCCGCCGCCCTCACCTCAGTAGTTTGGGGACCTCGTCTCTGTAACAGAGCAGGAGGAGATGGGGGTCTCTGGCACTCAGGTTGCTCCCGGTCCCCTTTGAGTGACTGTGCCTTGCAGCAGCCAGATTTGGGCAACCCCAGGAACTGTGTGTGGCCTGAGACAGACCTGCGAAATTAAAAAGCCAATGCCTCACACCACCGAGTCTAGGGAAGGTGATGAGGGATGTGCATTCAGCTGTGTCACAAAATGGCCCAAAACGCCACTGGTATCCAAGTCCCACAGCAGCAGGGAGCAGAGGGATGAGACGTGCCACAATGACCCCAGCAGGTGGATGTCCTTGGGATCGCAGAAACCAGCCAGACCCCACCATGGGGGACGCGGTGGGCAGATAGGAGGGACCTGGAGCTTCTTTTCAGTCCTGTGGCAGCTGCAGGAGAAAACGGTGCTGGGGTCCCCAGAGCACTGCAGCAGCTGGAGCTCAGGGGAGAATGTCCAAGGAAAAGAGGACAGCATGCAGGTCTGGGATCAGGGTGGTCCCAAAGCCAAGGGGGGCTGGCAAACCCTCCGTTCGCCCTGGCTGTCACCTCTGGCGGTCTCATGGAAGGTGTTGCATTGTTTCCAAAGCAGCTGAAAAAGGGAATGACTAGTGTGGGACCAAAAATCAGCCCCAGAGATCCTTGCCAGACAAAACTTCTCTCATCAGTGCATCTCCATTAATAATTACCTTTGGGAATCTGTCACTGAGCTGGTCTTTAATTCATTGAATATATGCCCTCTTAATGCAATATAACACACATTTTTAATCAAAATGTCACCCCATAAAAAATCAGATGCCCAGAAGAAATGCAATTTTATTTTATCAGCAGAGTTCCCCTATCAACCAGACCTGTAATTGTGTCAAGAAAAGATGACAGGTGATTTTGAAAAGACTTACCTTCCACAAAACAGTGGAAGGTGTTTCTGGACAGTAATTGTATTTCTGCCCTATTGCCCTTTGTTAATACACAGCCAAAATGAGACCACTCCATCATTTCATGTGGGATTGATCGATGGCTGTGTCCTGGCGCTCCTAAGTCCTTTGTCCCTGACTGTCCCCTTAACCCCATTTAAATGCTGAATTACAGGGGGCTGGGTACAAGTTTCCAGCACCTCCTGGAAGCTGGTGTTGGTCCAGGTGGCACCTCCTCCAGGTCCCTGAGACTCCTGAGCAGTGCTTAAGCCCCACTCCCTTGGCTTTCAGTGTTGCTGCATTCAAGCTAAGCCGCCTTCTCCCATCCCCTGAGCATCTCTCTCCTCCTGATCGGCAGCTGGGACATCCGCAGCTCCAGAGGGTGGCAGGCTGTGGGGAGCCGTGGGTGAGCATTGCACGGTGCCGCCCCGGAGCCTTCTGCAGACCGTATCTGCCAGCACAAAAATACCTCCACCCTGACCCTCTCCTCCTTCCCCTTCACCAGTGGGGAGCCCCGGTGCGGGCCGTGCCCGGCGTGGCGCAGGCAGCGAGGTGACACACCGCGAGGTGACACACCGCGAGGTGGCAGTGCTGCCTCAGCCATGCTCGGTGTCACCCGCCCCACCAGGGCTCCTCTTCCTCCCCCAAAACCAGGGGCGGAGGCGACCCCCCTGAGTATCCCCACGTCCCCAGAGGGCACACCGCAGGATGCGCAGCTGCAGGGCGAGCACACGGGCACCTCTGCCTCGGCACCGAGCGATCGGGAGCCAGAATAACCCATCTGCCTCCCGCAAACACAGCCCCAGTGAGGTCGCAAGCACCATTCCCCCGAGCTGGGGGCGGTCTGGCAGCCCCGGAGACTAGGGCAGAAGTGGTGTTTCCTCAGCGAGGACCGAGCCACGGTGGAAGGCACAAGGGGTCACGAAGCCCTGGCAGGTTATCCCTGCTGATACAGATCCAGCAGTGTCCCGCCAGCACCACCGCCGGCAGGCTCCAGCATGGAGAGTCAGAAAGGGCAACAGAAGTGACCTCCAGATGACACGAAACAGGGCTAAGCCCAAGGCAGAGGGGAAGGTGGGTGACGCTGGAGTAGCCAGAGGATGTAGGTGGGCTGCAGAGCCCCAGGCAGTACCAAAACCAGCCCCAAAGAGGACAGCCTTGGGCCTGGGGAGACCCGACCACTCTGGGGAGCATCTGGGGAGAGACCCACTCTGGAGAGCCCACCACTGCCTCCTGGCTCTGCTGCAGACCCAAGACCAGCCTTGCTCCAGATGCATTTTACCCCGAGCAACCCTCCTCCTTTCAGGATGGGCCATGGGGCACCTCCTTCACCTCCTTGCTGCCCTCTCACCTGTTGGCGCCAGGCAAGATAGGGCAGTGCCATCCCAGCCTTGCACCCCTTTGAGGAAGAAAAGTAAGCCCTGCAAAGCCTCCTCTCTGCACCCACAGTGCCTGCAGGCACACACGAGCTGCCTGACAGCAGACAACAGGGAGAGATGCTCCTCCGCTGCCTTCCCTGCTGGGGATCCCCTGGGGTGCTGAGCGGTGACAGGCAGGAGCTGCCAGAGGAGGATAAATCGGGTAGCTAGCACCTTGCTGTCACTGTACAGGAGACAGCGACAAAGGCAGGTGGCGGGAGATCAGCAGTACTGGCAGGTACTGCACACATCTCTGCTGCCAGTCGCCAGCATCCCGGTCTGCCACCCGCACCCACCAGGAGCTCGGGACAGCTCAGGGCATCCGTGGTTTCTGCAGTCCCCGGTGGATTAATGATGCCCAAATAACCAAGCCTGTTTCGCCGGCAACCTGTGATTTCACCCCTGTTGAGCTGACCTGGCCCAAAACGCTCAGCCCATGCTGCTGACCGCCGTGTAAACTTCTTGTGCGATGCAACGGCGTTTGCATGAATTCTGAAGTCTCCTGTGTTTTGATCAACGAAACAAAAAGCTGGGGTGGTTCGGGTGCCCTGAGGGGATTTCCTGAGGCGTCAGCTGGAAATCAGGCTGCAAGGTCACTTGCCGCGCAGCGTCTAAAATGTTTTAATTGCTGTCCCAGGGGATGTGTTATTCCTGCGACAGTTGCTTACACAGAGCAGGTGCAAGGAGCAAAGACAGGTATGGGTTTTAAAAGCCAGGATTTCACACTCTCTGTCTGCTGGCATTGATGCCCGTCCCTGTTGGCTCATGGGATGAGAGGAGATAGATGAGCGCTGAACAGCCCTGGGCAATGCTGGAAAAGCTTGTCCCATCCCTCCTACTCTTGTTCTCTGTCAAGGATGTCAGGGCTTGTCGTTATTCGACACCTATTAGTTAATTTGGCTGATTGTTTCCCATTCTTTAATGTATCCGTTATTTATTTATTTGCTTGTGTAACGAGCAGTTCCGGATTGATGACTTCGGCATGTAAATGAGCTGCTCTAGTGCTTGTCACTGAAATTTGTAGATTGGGACAGTTTGCAATCAAACACAGGCGGAATCTAAATCACAACATTTCAGGCAATAATAGCAGGGAGAAGACAGGAAGGATGCGCCATAAATAAGATCGGATCAGAGCAGGGTGCCCAGAGCTGCGCTGAGAACGCGCCAGGAGCCCCGAGGCATGCAACAGGAGGCTTTGCCCGGCAGGGTTGGCGTTGCTCTGTGGCTGGGTCCCCGGGGGAGAAGGGCAAACAGAAAAAGGAAAAGGTTTTGGCGGAATGGTAGGACCTGGCCTGTAGCCAAGGGCTACTTGCACCTGTCTCTGAAGAGGTCTAGTTAGCCTAGCATGGTGAAAAGTGTGCAGACACGGGGTTATGGGCTGCGAGGAGCATCTGACCTGTTGTACGTGATACTGATTTGCTTGCCACCGTGGCGCATATTTGGCTTTTTCCCATCACTCAGGGCCCCATCAAAGGTCAATGGATGTATCCAGGATGCAGTTCTGTCCATGTCAAGGTCAGTAAGAGAGATCAGTCAAGACAAGTAAAAGAGATCAAAATGCCCTAAGTCTTCCTGCAGGCTACAGGCACTGTCGCTGGGCTGAGCAGCAGGGAGCCAGCCAGGACCTCTGCAAAGCTAGAGGAGAAGTGCCCGTACCTCTCCGTGGCAGAGCATCCCTGGACTGAAGTCCAGCCAGGAGGAAAGTGACGTTCAGCAGGCACAGTGCTATGAATCCCAGCAGGGCTGGTGAAAGGACCTCTGGGATCTCCCGTCCAGCTGCTTCCTCATGGCAGGACTATTCCCAAAACTAGATCAAGGTGGTTGTGGCTTTGCCTACCTAAGTCTTGAAAGTCCCTCAAGGACAGAGATCTCCCACCACTTTGGGGACCTGTCTCAGGACTGCACCACACTCAGGTGAAGAAGTGTTTCCTAATGTCCACCCTGAATCTTTAAGGTTCAATGTATGACCACTGCCCCTTGTTACATCACTAAGCACTAGTGAGATGTGTTTGGCTCTGTCTTCCTTGCAATTGCTCCCAAGTAGCTGCAGCTGTGATTGATCAGATCCCTCCTCACCATCCTCTTCACCTGGCTAACCACAGCCCAGCAGGGTGGCCACCCCGCTGCTCATAGTGAGGATGAATAATTTTCCTTGACCTTGGCCACAATACCCCTATTGTAGCCCAAAGTGCAGTTTATCTTATCTGTGGTTTGCTCACGTTCAGCCTGGTGTCCACCACTCCCCACCCCAACCCTTTTCCTACTCCAGCAGTAAGTCCCCAGCCTGCTCACCCCATGTGCAGAAGGTGATGCTTCTTGTAGGCCGAAAGGAGACAGTCCACAGTATCGCCTAAACATCCTCAAGGGTTTAAAAAATGGCTTGAAAACCGCAAGGCAACTGAAAAAAAGAGAAGTCCTGGTCTGTCCTTATTCACCTCTTGACTTTATGCTATGGGCTCAGGAGATAATGCTCTGAGAGACACCCTGGACAAGATGAGATACCCTTCCAAATACAAAGTGGTGGCCATATTGGGGGGGAAGACAAAGTCCTCATCTCTGGACTTTGTGTTTCAACTCCTCAGTCCTGGGTTTGTGAGGTTTGCACTCTTTGGGGCCATGAGGGCATGGCAAGACCATCACAAATCCCTCCACCAGATAGGGGTGTGCTCATCTGAGTGGATCAAAGACCTCCGTACACCCATTTGAGGCAACGTTATGCTTTCCACTGGACTGAGATCACCAGCATGGACCCTTCCTGCACCCCACTGCTGCCTGTGCGTGGCCAGATCCTGACGGCTGCCAGACCAGTGCCCTTCCCAGGCTACTCTCCATCCCATGCTCTGGTTGCCCTGATGTAACGCCTCAAAAATGGAGTGGAACTTTTCTGTAGGTGAGTGTTAGTGTTAACTGGGTCAATGGCAGCTGGAGGTCTGTGCCGGCTGGAGACTATTACAACTTATTTCTATTACAACTTGCTTTCCACAGTGGCTTCTCCAGGAACTCGGCTTCCCTCTAACTGACCTTGGCTGCCAGATCGATCCGAAGTTGCAAACTCTCTTCTCACGTCCGCTCAATTTGGAGGGCATCTGATTGCTGCTTCAGAGGCTTTAATTGCCTTTGCTTCTGGCTGGTGGGACGCCGGCGGGTGCCTTGCAGGCACCATTAGCCAACCTCCGGCTTAGCAGATTTGTCAAGGAATGTCCCAGCCTAGATGCAGCCATGCTGTGAAGAGGCAGGCCTCGTGTTTTCAAGGCAGGGACGTATTCAGCCTGCGGCAGGCTGGAGTTCACGATGCCTCCTTGCATGGCCGGTGCTTGAGCTCATCATCAGCAGAAGGAAGGCTTTGATTTTGGTAGCCCTCTGGGCTTTGGTTCCCCCACAGGCAGAGGACAACAGCACCGGTATCTTCAGCACATGTGGTCCATGTGCAGCATCTTCTCAGGTGCTTTCATTAGCTCAACAGCTCGTTACCCTCCATGGGCAGATCACAACCTCTCTGCTTCTGCTGTGCTCCCTCTAAGTTTACCCTCCTCTTCTCAACCACCTCTATTGCTTTCCAATGAGGAGACAGACCCTTCCTCGCTTGGGCAGACGTGTTTCTGCTTCCAGTGGTGTTAACGGCTCAGGATCCCCTCCCGCAGGCACTGCCTGAAGTCCTCTCCCTCCTCTCCACAGGCGGAGGTCAAACCCATGTCCTTGCTGCCAAGTCAAAAGCAAATCGATCAACATCTAGGAGGCAATTGCAGTCCTTGGCGAGTCGCTGCGTGGGGGGCAATCGCATGGCAGCCCCAGCACCGACTCCCCAGCCTGGAATTTGTTCTTCACTCAGACTCTTAATTTTAGAGCTGCACTGAGGGATGGGAAGACTCCTAGCTTCTAATTAATTACTGGATTCCCTGTAATTGATGCAATTTACTGCCAGTGTATCTATTTTGCACTTGTGGAGAAGGTCATTCTGTAACGCTATTTTCTTAAACACCCTAGTGAGTGGCCATAAGCCATGCCCTGAAACTCATCTCCAAACTCCAGATCCAGGGGGGGAGTTTGCACCAGGAGGCAGAAGAGGGCTGTGCTCCTGTGCCCTGCGCCCGTCAGCAGAGATGTGCACCCAGGAGGTCCCTGCACATGGCACCAGAGGAGTACAGTGTGGTGGCGGGTGGCTGCCTGTGGACAGCGGGTTCTGGTCCTCTGGATGTGGGTCTGGTGAACACAGATGTCCTAGCATGAGGACGAGCACAAGCTGACACACACAGAACCCTACAGATGGGCTTCACGTGGCATTTCCCATTACCAACTGGGCTTTTTTATTTCTAGTTCAGATTCATCCTGTTAACGGGGCATATTTGTTTATATTAGCCTTCATGAGGAGGTTTCAGGAGCCTTGGGATGGGCAGATCAGGCAGCGGGATTTCTAGGGAGCTCTAATCCTTCCAGTAATCCCCGAGCTTTGCAAATTAATTTATTTGGGGAAGCCAAATGGAACCTCTCATTTGGTGCAACGGTACAAGAAGATTAGCAGGTTTTGTCTCCTCTTCTGAGTCCTGAGCTGGATGGACCTCCCTAATCCCCTAACAGCCCGTGTTGGTGGGACGGTGTGCCTCTGTCTCTTCTCAAGTGTCACCTATCCTGCTCTGGTGTAGCATCCCGTGGGCAGGGCCGTATCCTTCCACTCGGAGCCATGCTGATGGGCCTCGCTGGTGCTTAAAAGGGGATTTTACTGAGCCCTTCAAATTGTCTCGCTCACTAATTAATGACCAGGTTTCAGTCTCGGAACATGCACTTAGATAAACTGCAAAAGCACATTTCATTAATCTCAATTAATGATTTAGATGCTCAGAAGCCTCTGCTAAGGCCCTGTGATTGATGGCAGCCAGCTGGCTGTATCACCGCGCGTTGGTCCCTCAGCATCCTCGACTGTACAGTGGGGACACGGGCACTGACCCTCCTCGCTTCCCCCTTGCCTGCTGCCTTCAGATCCAGCCTGGTCACCTTTCCAGAAGGTTTTACGTAGGTGATCAGAAAGTGAATGAGTGACAATTCATACCTTGTGCTAGACAGGACGTCTTCCCTGAATTTAAACTCTGTGTGTCTCTGTGAGTGCAGCCGCAGCAGCAGCGCATGCCGATAGGAGAGCTGGTGGAAAACAGGCTTTGCAGGCCACCGAAAGGAAGAACTGGGCAAACCAGGCAAGAAATTGCACTTCAGTCCCCTGCAAAGCACCGTCCACACCTGTGCAGGGCTTGGACAGCCCATGGAGCACAAAGCATGTTGCGTACCATCCTACTGGATGTGGCACCAAGGGCATTTCCCAGTGCTGAGGTGCTGAGGAAAGACCTTCCATCAGGTGCACAAACGCAGCTGTGAAATTGCTCATAAACATGAAGTTAAAGCAGGGAAGCACTGCCAAAAACCTGCTGCTGAGCCTGAACTTGGAGAGCTGCATCCTGCCTGCACTCTTCGTGCTGGAAGGGCTCTGCCCAAAGTTGTTCCTCCCACAGTCCTGACTCCTGGAGGGGTTAAGATAGAGGTATACACACAGACATACATACATACATACAATTAAAGATGAGAGTATGTGTTAAAAGCTCATCTGCACACCCACAAAGGAGCACAAAGAGACAATGGCAGGAGAGGGAGCCCAAACAATACCCTGGGGCTACTCCCAGGCTCACCACAGAAGAACCATCAGCCCATCAAAGGCCAATCTCCACAAGCCCAGAGGAGCACAGGGACACAGTGCCAGGTGGGAACCCAGATTACAGACTCCCAAGGAACAGACACCCTGTCCAGGGCCCTTTCCAGAGCTGTCTCAGCAGAGCCATCAGCTCCACTGTTGAGGTGTGAAACCCATCGCCATGAGTCACTTGGGAGCTCCCCATGTCACCTTTTGGACCAAGGGAGTTGCTGCCTGAGGATGTGAGATTCATCATGGAATGCAGGGGAGAGCATTTTTGGATTTATTGGGGCAAACTGGAGGGATTCACATTGTACATATATGTGTGTATGTACATAGAGAAAGTATATATATTCTCACTACTGGACCTCCATCCTGCTCAGCCAGAGAGGGGAGCAGGATGAGGCCACTGGTGCTGTTAATGTTTGTGTGGGTGCTCTGAGTGTCTGTCTGTGACCTCTGTGGCCAGCATGACCAGTGAGAAGCACATGTGTAGTTCATATACTGGGAACACACATCTTCAGCCTCACTGCTCGGTTGGACCCAGGGACGTGGAGCTGCAGCAGCTTCACCTCTCAGCTGTTGGATCCAGCAAGTTTCCCACTAGCAATAAATACTGAAACCAACAATTTCACGATGAAAAGATTGGGAATCAGCATAGGGATCAGCTGCACTTGTGTCCGCTGTGGTTACAGGGATCCCGCTGCAGACTCTGAGTGCTGCATCTGCTGGATATACAAACAAGGAAAGAAAAATCCCCTTTTTGGAGAGAAGACCAAGAGACTCAGCCCACGATGTTGTTCTTCCAGGAGATGAGCATCCTCCTGCTCCGCTGAGATCTTGCTAGCTCAGCGCGTGACAAGCAAAGCCTTTCTTTCAGCATCCCAGTTACTTTGTGGTTTGGATTTGGAGGTGAGACAGTTTTGTCTGCAGCCCTGCAGTGAAATCTGCTTGACTTCTCATTGACATCTGGCTCCTCAACAGCAAAATTGCTGTTCCCTCTCTGGCCAATGCCCGTCTCTCACAGAAGAATCAGGAAGGGATACTCCCTTTCTTTCAGGTCTTCTGATAAAGATGTATTTTTTAAAGCCCTGCTTCTTCAGGTCATGATATTAAGCATAAAACTCAGTTTCCACCTAAAACCTGAAACCATTTTTGCCCATCTGGTGATGGAAGAGCCCCAAAACATTATCAAAAGGCTGCTGTTAATTTGGACATCAAAAGGTGGAGTTGAGAATACAAAATCAATAATGTTTTTTAAGCCAGGCCTGATTTGGAGGTCTGGAATAAGTTTGGGGCAGAGCAGGGGCTCCACCAGCACCCCCAGGGTGACACTGAGGAGCATTTCTAAATTTCTGGGAGATGTAGAGACATAGGCTATAGATGTCACTTGGGGTGGTGGCATTGCCCCTGTGCCTCTGAGGTCCAGGCGTGTGCTGAGCGGCAGCTGTGACATTCTGTATGTCCTGTGTGCTTGAGGCTGTGCCCGGGGATGGGGACCCTTCCCTCATAGGATCACAGAATCGTTATGGTTGGAAGGGACCTTCAGGATCATCACGTCGAACCATTAACCTAGCACTGCCAAAACCACCACTAAACCATGTCCCTCAGCACCACGTCTGCCCATCTTTTAAATACCTCCAGGGACGGCGACTCCACCACTTCCCTGGGCAGCCTGATCTGTGCCTCAGGGTCTCAGGGCTGCAGAGCTGACAGCCCGGCACTTGCGATATGTTCCATCTCCTCACCCTTTATTAAATATCGCATTTTGCTTCAGATGCTGCTTAATTCCTACTCAAACCTGTTTGCCAATGGTCCTCTCCAAGCCCCCAGGGCTGTACTGCTGAGGCCTCCTGTGTTTCCAGCATCTCCAAGGCAGCATTTCTCCTGTGCCTTTCTGCCTCAGAATGCTCACAGCAGAGACAATCCTGCTGCTTTCTCACCCAACTCGGCAGGGTCTTCACAGAGAAGGAACAGACGGGGACCACCAGTGGGACGTCCACCCCGAGGGAAAGCTGGCAGGACGGCAAGCTGGAGAGAAGCACTCTGGGGCATCCATCGTCACCAGACATCTCCCTCTTCATGAGTGCTAGTGTTAAATTTGCACCAGTTCACTTCACCGTGCCCTCTGGCGGCTCAGCCCTGCTCTCTGGGCAAACCCGGAGCCCTGCGGGGACGCCGTGGTCTGCAACTGGTGCCCGATGGTCCTTCACGGGGTGACCCCTGTGAGTGCAAACTCTCACTCCAGCGACCTAAGGAGGAGCTGCTGCTGTCTGGTGGTGCTTTGAGGGGGTGTTATTTAGATCAGACTGAAGACAGGTAAATAATCTGCATGCAAAGTGCTCTCCTCATGCACAGCTGGTTCACATGACAGATACAGGAATCAGGGAGCCGAGGAAGGTTTATTATACCTGGGATTAAGAAGCGTCTGACAACTGCTTACTGTAAGCCGGCCAGAAGTATGGGATGTGCTGCATTTTGATGAGACCCCTGCATGAGTGAGCAGCCGCAGCAGCAGCCGGGGAAAGGCACCGCTGGGATTTGCTTTCCTTGCCGATTCCAGGGCTTGACAGCACCAACGGGCCAGCCTGCAGCCGGGGCGGATCAGCCGGGGGAGAGCGTGGGAGGCCGCTAGAAGGTGGGGACGGTGCCTGCAGACACCTCCCAGCCGGGTCGAGCTGTGCTGGGGGTGTCGTAGCCGTGTACCCTGTCTGTGTCCGCCGGGGGACCTGGCTGCAGACCCTTCTCTGGCTCCCCCGCACCTCAGCGAGCTGCTGCCCGCGCTCCTCCCTGCCTCCTTTGTCCGTGCGGTAACCCTCCTGCGGCAGAGGCAGAGGCATCCTCTGTGATGACAACAGAGGAGAGGGAGCAGAGCCAGCCCCAGCTGGGCGGAGGAGATGAAAATAGCCTTTTGTGAACTGTTTTTAGCAGTTCACTTGGAGTTGCATTTTGCCAGCAAAACTTCCGCCCGCTGCCTATCTCTCTTAGCGGAAGGCTGTTATTATTGCAAAATGAAGCGGCATGTGTGCAGTTCCTCGGCAGCACAAGGCCAGTCATGCAGCAGGAGGGACGCAGGCGAGCACAGAGAGCGGCTTCAAAGTGCCATTATTAATTCACGCTCACATTCTTTGTGATAACAGCTTGAATTGTGTCAAATTCGGCTGGTGTTAACCACTCGGTGCAAGCAAGGGTCTTTCCAGGGGAAGGGGATTGTGCAAAGGAGCACGGTGGCATTGCAAATGCCGCTCCAGGCCTGCTTAGCAAAGCAAGAGCAGAGCAGTACTGGTTTGACTGGGTCCCCGGTGGTGGTGGTGGTGGCTTTGCTTGTCCCACAGTTTCCAGTTAGTGGGCACAGAGGTGTAGTCGTAAACCTGTGGACAGGGATGGCGCATGGACATGGATCTTCGCTGAAGGTCTCAGAACATCTCTTCCAGCCTTTGGGCCTGCCCCAGCTCTTGGTTCAGGGATGGCACTAGAGGCATAGTTTTCTTTTTGGCAAGGAAGGGGTTATTTAGCACACCAGTGCACTTCATCCTAGCCCATCTTCCTGTGGGGGCTGCCTGGAGATCTGCAGTCCCCAGCTAGGACCTGGGAGCTGCTCAGGCCAGTGGGTTGTGGGGAAAGACCCACGGTCCTGGTCCTGTGCTGACCCCAAACCCTTCTGCCTTGACTAAGGGGATTAAAAGACACTGGCAGATTGAAAAGCAGGGAAAGTGGCAAAGCAGTGTTGTTGTTCAAGCTTTTAATAGGCTTTTAAGCTTAACTCCCTACTCTGTGTCTGGTGGGAGGACAGGTCCTGAGAGCCAGGAGAACGAGCGTGGACTGCAGTGGGCAGAGCTGCCTGCTGAGCACACGCGTGTGCATCGCGCGCGCGCACGCAGGGTGCAGCAGGCTCTGCCACGCACAGCACACACGCAGGGTGCAGCATAGGAGGAAGTTCCTCCTTCCACATGAGGAGGAACTTCTTTCCTTGGAGGGTGGCAGAGCCCCTGGCCCAGGTTGCCCAGAGAAGCTGTGGCTGCCCCATCCCTGGAGGGGTTCAAGGCCAGGTTGGACGGGGCTTGGAGCAACCTGGGCTGGTGGGAGGTGTCCCTGCCTATGGCAGCTGGGTTGGAACTAGATGGTCTTTACGGTCCCTTCCAACCCAAACCATTCTATCATTCTAACTAAAATGTGCCCGGGGGAACAAAACATGCCGTGTAAATATGGATATACCTGTTTTTAGATACATTTGCTCATACGAACCACTGAGTGCTAGTCACCTGCATCACAGGTGGATGTGCTCTCCTTCTCCTGATCCCACCACTCCTGCTCCACACGCTGCCACCGTAACGGCTCCGCATCCTGCTCCAGGTCAAAGCACAGGGTGGACAGGATGGGTGAGGGGAGGCCAAAGTGGCAGGAGTCGGGGGAGGGAATGAGGGAAGGAGACAGCATCACTTGATCCCCATGGCCGGATGGATCACAAAATCACAGAATCACAGAATGGTAGGGTTGGAAGGGACCTCTGGAGATCACCCCGTCCCACCCCCTGCCAGAGCAGGGTCACCCACAGCAGGTGGCACAGGAACAAATCCAGGCGGGGTTGGGATGTCTCCAGAGACGGAGACTCCCCCACCTCTCTGGGCAGCCTGTGCCAGGGCTCTGCCACCCTCACAGCAAAGAAGTTCCTCCTCGTGTTGAGATGGAACTTCCCATGGTCAAGTTTGTGCCCGTTACCCCTTGTCCTGTCCCCGGGCACCACTGAGAAGAGCCTGGCCCCATCCTCCTGACACCCCCCCTTTCAGTATTGATAAGCGTTGATAAGATCCCCCCTCAGCCGTCTTTTTTCCAGGCTGAAGAGACCCAAATCCCTCAGTCTTTCTTCATCAGAGAGGGGTTCCAGTCCCCTCAGCATCTTCATAGCCCTAGCAGGACTGGCCGTAGCAGGGATGGAGGGAAGCTCCTTCCTAATCCTTTGTCTTCCCTGTGCACGTGGAGGCCATGTGCTGTGTGGGGTGGTAGGGAAACCATCTATGTGGCCCTCTGAGCATGGAGCCATCACCAAGCATCAGAGGGGTCACTTCAAGGGGGATATGGGTGATGACGATCAGTGACCGTGAAGCTCTGGCTTGGCATGAGCATCAGCTTGAGGCACCTGGAGCTGCAAGTACCTGTTTGTATACAGAAGCTTCGGTGTGGTGGAGTCCTTCCTCTGGCACCAAGGTGGTTCTGCATCCCTTTTCTCACACAGCGACACTATCCACGTGTCGGTCAATCCTCTGAGACCTCAGTTTCTCTCTGCATGACCTCTGTAGAGGTCCACGTCTTGCTGTACAGTGAGGTGGCAGAGCTCCGCTGCTGCACAAGTGCTGGCTTTCATGGTGAGCTAATTCCAAAGTCACCAATTTAATGATGATTAATGACAGGTACACCACCCTTCCCTTCCTCCTTTCATTGATTGAGAAAAAAATCCGGAGCAGAGCCAGAGATTAATTAATTCTCTCAAGTGGAGGGGAAAGTAATCAGACTGAAATCAGATCGAATTTAGGACTCTGGGGCCAGCAGGAGGATGTGCCGAGTGACATGTAAATGAGAGATGCCCCAGCCCATGTCGGGTCGGGAGGGAAACAGATGCGGAGCAGATTCCTCAGGAAGGGCTGGCAAAAGCGTTTGCAAATGTAGCAGGCAGAGCCGCAAGGGACACGGCATCCAGGCCGGACCTGCCTGTGGCATGCAGCCAGCCTCCCGCACCAAACCGGAGTGGGGATGTCGGTAATTCGGTGCAAAGCTTGGCATTCGCTTAACCAGGGTGCTCAGGGCCTACCCTCTGTCCTGCCCGCACTGCGACCCCAAAGCCATGTTTCTCTTTGCTACAGACGGCATTGCAGCATCACCGGAACCGGTCACGAGCTGCCACAGAAAGTTGCATCCTGCAAATCTCTGTGACTGTAGGTTGGTTTTTGTCTGGTTTTCGTGTTTGCTTCACCTGGGAATCCCAACATAGGGCTGATCAAGGCTGTGGGGGTTAAGCTGCCAGGTACCTCACTGTATTAAAACCACACGTCCTCCAACAACATCTATTTCACCTTGAGAAAAATATCTCCTCCCCTTTTTTCCTGCAAATCTAGCAGGGCTGAATTGAGTCTTACAGCTCGCTGAGGCTCGGGGCTGCAGCAATCTCCCAAGTATTTAAGCATGACTAATTGGCTTGTGCCTAGCATACCGGGGATTTAAAACCTGTGTCCTATTCAGGTGCTGGTCAGGCCCACAACGGCTCAGTTTCTAATAGCATGCACACTCAGCCACCAGCAAGTGCCTTTCCCTTTGCAGTCCAGCGCAGTGTCGCCTCGTATTAAGAATGGGACCATGAATCCTAAACCTGTGACCTCAGCGAAGCAGTCAGTGATACCGTGTCAAAATCTTCTGACATGATGCTTTAAAAAAGCGTCTTAAAGAAACTGAGCTGTCTTAAATAAATTCAAATAAACAGTAATTTTTCATTATGAAGAGAGGTTACAAACTGGGCCCGTTCTGGGATGTGAGCAATCAACATGTTCATAAAGGACTGGAGAAAGTTTTCTGGTGACACAAATCTCCAGTTTGGTCAAGGAAGGCTGTGTGGGTCAGGTCAGGCTAGCAATGCAGCCTTCAGTGATGAAGGCTATCCTCAGATGGGCTACAATTAGAAAAAACACAGCCAGCATGTCAAGGAAAGTCATCATTCCCTCTACTCAGCACACAAGGAGCCACAATGGAGCACTGTGCCCAGTTTTGGCCACCCTACTGTATGAGATGCTAAGTCCAAAGGAGGCCACCAAGATGGTCATGAGCTGGAGCACACGACATACAGAAAGAGACCAAAGGAAACTACACCTGTTCAGCCTCCAGAAGGGAGAGAGGAGTAAGATCTAACTAACTTATGTGGTGGTTTTAAAGGAGGCAGAGCCAGAGGTGTAGAGTGAAAGAGCAGAAGGACGTAAGGACAGCATCCAGCTGAACGGGACATAATAAAAAGTTTTTTGCCTAAGAGAGTGGTGCAGCCTCAGGACCGGTGCTCAGGGAGCTTCTGGGATCTCTGTTCTGGGAGGTTTTCAAAACTCAACCAGACAAGACCCTCAGAAATGTGATCTGGCTTTGAGACTCTCTGTCTAGGAGGCAATAACACTGGCTGTACGGCCCCAATCACTCCTGGAGTTAGTGGGTAGCAGGATACAGGTGACACGTAAATGAGAGGTATAGGTACTGGGTAGGAAGGCTCTACAGAGGGACCTGGACAGGCTGGATCCATGGGCCAAGGCCAACTGTAGGAGGTTTAATAAGGCCAAGGGCCGGGTCCTGCATTTCGGTCACAACAACCCCAAGCAACGCTCCAGGCTTGGGGCAGAGTGGCTGGAAAGCTGCCCGGCAGAAAAGGACCTGGGGGTGCTGGTGGGCGGCCAGCTTAACATGAGCCAGCAGTGTTCCCAGGTGGCCAAGAGGGCCAACAGCATTCTGGCTTGTATCAGGAACAGCGTGGCCAGCAGGAGCAGGGAAGCGATGGTGCCTCTGTACTCGGCACTGGTGAGGCCTCACCTCGAGTGCTGTGTTCAGTTCTGGCCCCGCTGGACAAGAGGGACATTGAGGTGCTGGAGCGTGTCCAGAGGAGGGCTACCAGGCTGGTGAGGGGTCTGGAGAGCAGGTCGTATGAGGAGAGGCTGAGGGAGCTGGGCATGTTCAGCTTGGAGAAGAGGAGGCTGAGGGGAGACCTCATTGCCCTCTACAGCTCCCTGAGAGGAGGGTGCAGAGAGGTGGGGGTTGGCCTCTTCTCCCAGGTGAATAATGACAGGAGCAGAGGGAATGGTCTGAAGGTGCGGCAGGGGAGGTTTAGGTTAGATATGAGGAGGAATTCCTTTACTGACAGAGTGGTCAGGCACCGGAACAGCCTGCCCAGGGAGGGGGTTGAGTCACCATCCCTAGAGGTGTTTAAGAAACGTCTGGATGTGGCACTTCAGGGCATGCTCTAGTGGCAGAGACTGTAGGTTGTTTGTGGTGGTTTTTTGTTTGTTTGTTTGGGTTTTCGTGGTTTGTTTGGTTGGTTTGTTTTTTTTTTTGGTGTGTGTATGGTTGGACTCAATGACCTCAAAGGTCCTTTCCAACCATGAAGATTCTGTGATTCTATGACATCTCCTGGACAACTCCAGCTCTGTGGGGGACTGCAAAAGCAAACACAGTCTTGGGAACTGCTGGAAAGAGAGGCAAGAGCAAACCAGCAACATAATTACTGCTCCTGCATGATCAGGAGGGACTCATTTACACACTGAGTGCCTTAAACGCCCTGGAGACAAAGGTGTGGGAGTTCATTGAGAGCCTGCAGGGAGACCTTGAGGGCAGGACAGGGAGGGGACAGCAGGCAGATGGGAGCACTTTCAGCAGGCAGGAGACAGGCATGAAGACGAAGAGAGAGGCACAGCATTTTGTAGGCTGGTATGGCTGAAAACGGGTCCAGGTCAGACTCCTTATGTCACATCCTTTTGTCTGCCACCATCAGAGAATTGTGCGGTATTTAACAAATCGTTTTCTGCTGTGTTTTGTGGAAAGAGCAGAAAGATGCATCTGAGCCAGATGCTGCTCTCCGGCCCCCAGACTGGCTCCGGAGGATGCTCCCTGCTCTGTGCCACAGGGGCGAAGGGTGACCGGGGGTTGCCACAGCGTCCCTGACCTGCTCACTGCTGCTGACACAGGAGCGGGAACCAGCTTTGAGTTATGGTGCTCTCTAAGAAGGCTCAGCAAGGTTGTGCTGTCTGCTAGGTGACTTCAGCTGTAATGGTGTAGTGGGTCTCTCGAGGGGACGCGGAGTGGCATTTCCCAAGCTGGACTTGGGCCAGGGCATGCGGAGGAGGGAGCAGAGGGGAGGGTGGGAAGCTGGGCAGGTGGAGGGAAGGAAGGGGGGACCATCCCTGATCATTGCCTGAAGTCAAAGCCTCCTGCCAAGGGAATGAGGTCACTGGAGCCATGGTGCCAGGGGGCAGAAGTAACAGCCCTCCTGGCTGCCTCCTGCAGCCCTGCCCTGATTGGAGGCAACGCATATCTTGGCAAGTCTAGCAGGGAAAATGTGTGCCTGAAGCTGCTTGAAACCCACCTCCGAGGGCGAGTCTAAACCCAGCGGTGACCAGTGATGCTCTCTGAGCTGGGCCGGTTCCTCCCCAGCTATCTTGCGCTGCTTCCTCTGCCCACAGCATCCGTCTTAGCACACGGTGCGGTGCCTGCGCCGTGGGCAGGCAGGGCTGCCTTCCACCCCAGGCTCGGGACGGGAATAGCAATGAGTTGTCCCCAGCACCCGCAGAGCATCTCTTGCCTGCCAGAGCTGCCAGCCCGGTGGGGTGCAGGCAGGGCTGAGCAGCAGCTTCCAGGCTCCCGTCGGGAATGAGCGCTGCCTGTCCAAGCAGCCCAGATGCTCTCCTGCAAGGGCTCGGTTCCCTGGGGCTTGGCACGGGAGCCTTGGCCCTGCTCAGAAGGAGGGTGGGTTTATCATTTATTATTGATTGTTGAGAGTGGGGAGTGCCCTGCATGGCACGGAGGACGCAGGGAGGCACGCTGCCTCTCCCAGTGCTTCTGCAGCAGTGCTGCTTTGTGATAAAAGTTTAATAAATTGAAAGGCACAGTTTCCATTCCATTGGTAATTAACTTCTGCTGCTGTGTTCCCTCCTAATTGTCTCTATTACTCCAGATAAAACTGAGATCAATAGAAACCAAAGTCTGGAGGCTGGGAGAGTCACAATTAATTAATTATCTCTCTCTTGCATGCATCCTCCATCTGCTGGTAATCAAACAAGACTGGCTGGTCCTCACGCAGGTCCTGGGCCCTCCATGGCTGCTGGTGTCTCGTGGGGATTTTGCAGTGGGCTGAGAGTGCATTTTGGAGCGGGAAGGGAAGGGAACAGCCCTTACTGTGCCACTGCGTCCTTCCCAGGCTCTTTGGCTTTCCAGGCTGGATTCCACAATGGACTGCTTCTCCGAGCGTGGTGGCTGCATGTCCCTCCCTCAGGCTCTGCAGTCTGTGCTGGGACACAAGCACTATTGAACACCTGGAAGGCAACGGCGCGCACACATCTTCTGTCAAGGCCCATCACTGCCTCCGGGCTGTGACTGTGAACAAGGCTGAGAAGAGCCAGGAAGTCTCTCCGCACGTAGCTTCTGAGAGCCTCCATCGGTCTTTAGCGCGCTCCATGACACACGGACTAAACCACCTTGCTGCCAGTCCCTGGAATGAGCTGATCTTTGGATCCTCTTTAAAGTCTGGAGTATGTCTCCCGCTCCTCCCAACCATGGTGCATGCAGTCTCCTGGAGGCAGACAGCCCCACGCCATTCGTGGCTGATCAGCTCCCCCAGCCAAAGCCGTGTCTACTCAGAAATGCCCTGCTATGAGCAAGGCCAGCAAGTCAGATCTGCAACCTGCACAGCGCTGACCTGGGGGCCAGACTTCTCCTGTGTCCTGGCTCTGCTGAGGTTCTCGCAGGAGGCAGCCCTAGAGAGAGCCTGCTCTTGAGAATGGACACTTGGTAAGGATCTGTACTAATTTATACCACTGTTCAGAGAAAATAGTACCTTCCCCATGAAGAGGTGAACACAACAAACTTACAGAAGAGCCAAGACATGGATACCATCCGTCAGCATGTGGCCAGGCACAAGTAGATGGTGGGTCTTCATGACCCAGACCCCAGGCCATGAGTCCTGCTACCCCACTGCCACCCACTCTTTGAAAGCCAGAGTATTTCTTCCCCTCATGTACGAGTGGGTGCTGTCACATTTGTAGACACCCAAGCAAACCTGAGCATCTTTCTGCATGCTTTGAATTGCCTGTGGTTCAGGAGGTACAGGCAAGCTCTGTGGGAGGGGTGATGCATGGTTCCTTACCCCGACATCCCATCTATATTCTCCTTGCAGAACTGCTCTCTGCGGTTTTGATATCATTTGCTAGGGTGTGGGTGCTGCTAAATTGAGAATTTAAAAAGAAACTCTTGGTTGCGCTGTGCTGAATTTCAACACATCTCTCCCCTTGCACCAAGTGCCAAGGACCTGCCTCACGCGCCTCTTGGGACTTCTCCATCAGGGGCCTTTGCAGGGTGTGGCTGGCACAAAGCTGCTTTAGATCAGCTCCACGATGCCCTGTGGGACCCTTCCCAGCACAGGAGCTCCACAGAAATCAAGACCATACCCATGTGTGAGGAGAAAGGTTCAGGGGTCCCCTGTCTTACAGCAGTCTCCGTGGACACAGTCTGTCGTCTTGTCCTGTGCGTGGCGCAGACCCTTTTAGACAAAGAGGGTCTTTGTGCCACCCTAACCATATATTTTTCCCTCAGCAAGGCTTCCCCAGCAGTATCAAGGTGATCCTTTCTAGTCTTGTGCTTATTTTGGTGTCTAATGAAGATGTGGGATGCAGATAGGAGTTGGCTGGAGTTTCCGCAATTCCTGCACTGTTCAAGCTTCTTCTATGTCAGCTCTCCTCTTCTTTAAGCCTTAAACACCTACATACCTTCAACATCTTGGACTGCAGAAATGATGCCTAAGGACACTGGCTGCAGCTCCACCCTACACCACGTCTGGCTGTCACTTGTCCTATCTTGTTGTCCACCTGTTCATCCCTGATTGCTTCATCCAGGTGCCCTAACGTCATCCTTTGCCCTGTCAGAAGAAAACAGTGTACCTGGATCAGGGGGTCAAGGAATGACTGGACCACCCGAGTCAAGCCCAGATCCCCACAGTCACGGTAATTACAGATGTTGGCTCCAAAAGCACATTCCCTGCACATTTCCGAGTCTCGTAAAATATTAAGGCAAAGACTGGGTATTTTTGCAAAGCTAGGCAAGTATCAAGGAAGAGAACTGACAGCAGGCAATCCCTCTGGGGAAAATTACAGCTAATCCTGGGAGAAAGAGGGAAAATCACAGTGTCTCTGCCTCTCTGGCTGGGAGAGCTTCCTTTCTGACCTCGGTTACGGTGACAGAGTTGTCAGGCCTGGCAGGTCTTATCCTGCACATCAGTCCACCCGTCCAGCTGTTTCAGTGCTCCTGCAGGGAAGAGAACCAAGGCGCTGAGTTATGGGGGGGAAAAAAAAAAATATTATCAAGGACAAAAGTTGTTTCTGGCCCTGCAGGTGGTCAGCAGGACCTGACAAAGAGATGCTCACAGGCAGCGATGGACCCGCCTTTTCAGCCTCTCTGGGGGATATTGTTTTTCTGGCTGCATGAGTACTCGGGATGCAGACCTGCCTTTCCAACACCGGGCTCACTCCTGCCTTGCCCCTTTGCTACGGTGTTAATCCCAAACCTCTTTGTCCCCTTCTCACTGCTTGGAAAACCCTTTCCCTTTGTGTGTTGATGAATCTCTTAATTTTCCGTGTCGACGTGGTCACAGGCAGTTTATGCAGATTTTATGCGCTAACAGAATTGTTACTAAAATCGGATAATCCCTTTCCATATTTAAAAGATCGTGATCTCCTTTCTCGACCCTGGTTGCGTCAGGCCAAGGTCTCTGTGCTCCTCCACCCCCCCAAATCCTCCCAGCACTGCTGGCAACTGCCGTAGCTGTAGACTGTAATGTAAGTGAGATCTTAACACCGCCTTGTACGTCCCTGTCTCTGCTGCAAATGCTCTGTCTGGTGCATTGTGTGCCCGCATTAGCCACAGACTATTGGGAATCAAATTAGATTAGAGGAAAAAAGAGATATCAACTACCCTTGATCTCTGAGGTTTGAGACCAATTGTTTGTGACTAAGATCTTCACTAAGCCTGATTTGAGAGGCACATATAATTTGCCTGGAGTGAAACAAATTAATGGAAAAGCCTCTCAAATGAGGTAAATCCATTTTGGGGTCTTGGTCGTGCTTGTTAGTCCATAACTGCCTCTGCTATCTTCCGATATGATAAACCGTACTTTTAGGGCAGTACTAGACTACTTTTTGCAAAAACCTGAAAATGTAAGCAGTGTTTAAAAATTTGTAAAACTTCTGCTTTGCCATCAGCTGTATATTAAGGTGGAGAAACGCTCTTTTAAACACTGTAAAGAGGATTGCGAGGTTTTAAAAGGCTACTATGGTTAAACTGGAAAGTGAACCAGTTTCTTAGAAACAAAAAGAAAGTAGTGTCCAAATGAGGAAAACAGAAATGTGCCCAGACCCTGGCAATTTAAGCGCCAAACCATAATGGGTCATAGTAAATATTTTTTTAAGAGCAACTTGCTAGTACCTTAAAAGCTGAGAATGCAACTTTTCCCACACTTTAGGAGGACGGATCGTCAGGAGGCTGTCATCTCTCAAAGACGGCAATTTGTTAAAGGAAGAGCGGAAGAGCACATAGCTCCACAGAAAAATAAAATGAAACCTTTGCAGTGGCATTTGGCACATCTACGATCAAGGAGGTTCACACACCACGAGAGCTTTTCCATGGGATAAATCTGAGAAATTGCCCCAAAGAGAGGTGTCAGAGGAGGTGTTAGAGCAAAGCGAGTGCCTGAAGAGTTTCAAACCACGCAAACGACATGGCGAGGACCATGTGGGACTTGGACAACACTTCCAAAAAAAATCAGATCCGCTACAAACTCCAGTGTGTAACCTTGAATCGGTGTGGAAGGTGACAGATGTGACACCAATCCATACAAAAATCTCTGTGGCCATCTGGACAACATATGGCCAGCAGGTCTGAAAGCCACACCAAGGCATTGGGGCAAACTACAGTGAGGTACAGACTTAATAAACACCTGGATAAATATAATTCATTAAGAAAGTGCCCTGAGATTTTCTGTAAAGAGGAGTCAGGTCTCTCAGACTTTGTAGAGATCTTTGAAGAGGTCAAAAAGGACATGGAGAAGGATGATATGGTCAACATCATGTACTTGGATCTCAAAATGCTGTGCCTAAGGTGCCTCAGCAAAGGCCCTTATAGATGATATGGTGCATGGTTCAGTCCTGGAGACTGATAAACAGCCTAAAGGAGAGAAAACAAAAGCTAGGAATAGATGTCCAGTTTTCGTGATGGAAGAGCTCATCATCAGAGGCCCAGGGATTTAGACAGAGCCCTAGGCTTGTTAGCACGTTTGTAACTCCCAGAAGAGATGGTGAAAACCGAGGCAGTGATGCAAATCTATTCAAAATGTTCAGATATGAAAGTGACCATGAAGAACTGCGAAAAGGGTCAAAATGATGACTGGTCGAGAGATAAAATGGCACTGGGAATCCATGCCAAAAGACACAAAGTAATTCAGATAGAAAAGAAACCCAAGCTGTATGTGGTAATGGGCTCCAAATTAGCAATGACCACACAGAAAGGATCTTGCAGCCAGGTGGAGCTCCCTGATAGTATCTTGAAACTATGCCCAGCAGCAAAGAGAAAGGCAAATTTAATAAGAAAAGTATTGAGAACAACACAGACACTTTGGTTTAGCTGCCATGAGTTGAACAGCATGTGCAGTTCTGGCGTTTGCACCCCAAAAAAACCTAGAAACAGGACCAACGGAAAGAGGTGGGATGGTGGGAGAGAGAGGAGAGTTCTACAAAGAGAGACTGAATGGATTAGGGCTGTTCAGCCAAGGAAGATGCGAGTGAGAGGGATGTGATGGAGATCTGTGCAGACCTGCCAGTGTGGATGCTGAAGGGCTGGGAGTTGGAAACGGGAATGAATGTGTTTCTGGAGGGCAGCTCTGCCAAAGGTGTTGGGCTGGCTCTGGGCGTCCCTGCCCTGTGGATTGCTGTGCTGCTGTGGGCTACCTGTGGTGTACGCTGCTGGTCCCCATGCCACACACAGCCCGGCCGGCTCCATGCCGGTCCTGGGCTCAATCAGTGCTGCTGCTTCATGCGAGACGGGTTGGGCAGGCAGCTACAGCCTCTCATATGCCCCACCACGACTTGGAAAGGGACTGGGAAAACACATGCCACAAGCAGGCAATGCAGAGTCCAGGCCAAATCCATCCACTGAGTCTGCTAGAAAATTGTTTCCCTGAACTGCTCATTTGCCCCTGATAATGAAAATTAGAGAGGGGTTTGTCAGTTGCTGGCAACCCAGGAGAGAAGGTCTGATTTCTTCTGCACTTGATTTGATGGAGCTTTCCAAATCCACACAGCGAGCCTCCGCTCCCCTCTGGGTAACTTTGGGGGTGCATTGGCATCAACCTGGACTAGCAAATACCTTTGCAAAACTCCACATGAGAGCAGTCCAATCCAAGCTGGGGCGCTGCTGGCACAGGACAACTTCTCATGGGATGGAAATAGGTCTGTCCAGGACCTCCTTCCGCATGTGGATCCTAATGTTACCTGGGGCCAGGGTCTACCCCACTGAGACACAAGCAGAGGTCCCCCAGGCCAGGAGGAGAGGACACATCCTGTGTGTGCCCCCAGGCCCTGGACTTCTCAGGGCAAGGTGCAAGCGTAGCACAGGATGTGCTCCCAAACTGGGGAAGCTCCAATGGTTTCAGCACGGTCTGTGCAAACCTGCCCTCATCCCGCCCTGTCTCTGGCTCTGTGCAGCCACATGGGCAGCAGCGCCGGCTGGAGCACGGAACTCACACATTTAAGGCACAGTTGCCAGCATTATTTTCTTTCCTAATTTGAAAGCTCCTATCTTTTGTGCTCCTCATATCCATCACTTCTTGCAGCTGTACCACACCACCCCCTAGTCCCCCCCTCTCTCCTGAATACAGCACAGGTGATAGGGATGCTGCAGGGACTGGCTCTGCCCATCACCCCTGGTTTGCATCACCCGACACCTCACCTCATCCCTGGTGACTTTGCCAGGTACTGGCAGTGCGCAGCCCTCACCTCTGCTGAGACTGCACCATCTCCAAGGAAGACAGCACAGAAATTCTCTATTGCAGCCATTTGCAAGCCTGCTATACCATACCTGCATCCTCCTTTTGCTGGTCCTCTGGCTCTTCTCTCCCTGCATTTGCACTAATCCCCTCCTGCCCATCTGCTGCCAGACTCCGAATTCCTCCTTGTTCTCTGTTTCCTCTTCCCTTATGGACGCTCCCCTCCTTTTGTCTCACACCTGAATCACAAACCCCTAATTACTCCCACTGTGGTCCCCGCCTCGGATCTCTCTGTAAAAAGCCCTACCCACGTCGTCTTCTCTTTCTTCCTAACACTTATGCCTTCTCGTACTTTTCTTCCCCACTGCCCCTGACAAATATTCCCTTCAGACCCTGGAGGCTTCGAAGGCTTTGCTTGGCCTCGACTCTCCCATCCTCTCCAGCTCCTGGCTGTGCACAGCTCTTTGGGGCCACCCTCCCTCCCGGCTGCCCCATCAGTAATGGGACTGTTGCTCATTAAAGAAGCAGAGCTACAGTCCTGTCAAAAAATAGCATGTAAAGTACTAGATCTGTTGGCAAATGCACAGTGGATTCTGGAAACAGCAAAGCCCTTTGTTTTGTTTCAACGCTGTAAATTAATTCCAACCAAGGGCCTCCTGGGCTGTGCTCTCTTCTCCGCCACCCAGCCAGCATCTCCCACAGTGCTTGCGGCAGTGGTGCGTGGGGTCCTGTAGAGCAAAGCAGCTACCAACCTGTGTGGGGATGCCACA
This sequence comes from Rynchops niger, assembly GCA_013400035.1. Classification (NCBI taxonomy): domain Eukaryota; kingdom Metazoa; phylum Chordata; class Aves; order Charadriiformes; family Laridae; genus Rynchops; species Rynchops niger. The sequence continues at coordinate 179,475 of VXBH01002007.1, read as the reverse complement.
GCGCCCCATGAGGACCCGAGGCCATGGGGCTTAGCGCTAGCTTAAAATGAAGTGATTAATTTTCACGTCTGAAAAACCTTCCCATTTCATCTCATTTTGCAAAAAATGCTGATAAAGCCACAAACTCCACAAGGAAAAGGGTTATCTTGACAGTCAGCCTTATTCGCTCTCCTCCCAAGCAAACCTCCCCAGGCCCCCGGCAGGGCAGAGCTGCGTCTCCCCTGGCACAAACATTTTCAGCCCAGACGATGCTGGGGACGTGTCCGTGGGAAGTGGGTGCCTGGTCCCAGCCTGCCGCTGACACCGAGATGACATTTCCCCTCGGTGCCGGGCAAGGCTGGAGAACCGCAGCTGCACCCATCCCAGCCCTCCTGTGCTGGCAGGGAAGATGAAACCTCTGCAGGAAAACCGGGGTTGTTTGTTCACAAATATACTGTTTTGCAAAGGAGCTGAGCAGGGGGTGGGAGTGGGAGTACTTGAAAAGCAAATGAACTTATGTTTTATGCTTTTTAAGATGTCTAACAGAGTACAAAAGTTCATCTTTAATAGGAGGGCAACACAGAGTGCTTAGAGCTGTGGTTTGACACAGATACAGAGCTCAAATGCCTTTGAAGTATCTTCTGATTCCTCATTCTGCCTGAAGTAACTTTAGATTTATGCAGCAGATGGGAAATAGTCCCTCGTTACGCGGCTCTCTACTCCAGCGCTGACTCCAAGATAAGGCAGCCTTATTGCATCTGCACGCCTTAGAAGAGCTCTTAGACAGTGCTTTAGTCTTCAGGGGCCTGAGTCTGTAGTTTGCATATTTTTTTTCTGTTTTCCTCTAAAATTAGTCTTGATAAGTCCAACATGTTGTGCGCATCTTCAAAGGAGAACGCGGGGGAGAAAAGTTTGTCTGTGGAGTAGAGGTGATTCATTTCAATTCGTTTGAAAATGAATTGTGTGTTTCGGGGGAAGAGCTCACGGAGGAGCGACAGGGAATGGCCTCGCCGTGACCCCAGCCTCAAACACGCCGGCTTTGAAGAAGTCGCTAAAAAATCTTTCCTGCAGCTCTGGCAACTGCGAACCGCACCCTCGGCCGCGCTGAGGTGCCTCCGAGGGGCTGCAAGGCGGGGGACGCTCCCCGGGGGGGTGCAGAGAGAGGCCAGCGTGAGCCGCGCGTGCTGGCGCTGGGGATGGCTTGGGCAAGCGGAGGAGACGATGCTTTCAGCTTCGGTTAGCCACGTGCCTGGCGGCCAGCAGGCAGAGCTGCCCTGCCGGCACACAGGGGCTGCTCGCACAGTGGCAGTGCCGAAATCCCTCTTTCTCCTCTCCAAGGGCAGGTGGTGAGAAGCCGACATGCGTCAGCCTTGTGGGCTTGACTTCTCCACCCAGACCTGACACCAGCCTTTCCTCCAAGGTCTTCAACCCTCCCCGCTCCACGTCTCTTCTTTCGAAGGTGAGACGAAGCCCCTCACTCCCCACTGCACATTCCACATGCTTGTCTCACCCGTTTGAACCCGGCCCCTATCACAGAATCACAGAATCAGACTGTCAGGGGCTGGAAGGGCCCTCTGGAGATCACCCCGTCCCACCCCCTGCCAGAGCAGGGTCACCCACAGCAGGGGGCACAGGAACGCGTCCAGGCGGGGTTGGGATGTCTCCAGAGACGGAGACTCCCCCACCTCTCTGGGCAGCCTGTGCCAGGGCTCTGCCACCCTCACAGCAAAGAAGTTCCTCCTCAGGTTGAGATGGAACTTCCCATGGTCAAGTTTGTGCCCGTTACCCCTTGTCCTGTCCCCGGGCACCACTGAGAAGAGCCTGGCCCCATCCTCCTGACACCCCCCTTTCAGTATTGATAAGCGTTGATAAGGTCCCCCCTCAGCCGTCTTTTTTCCAGACTGAAGAGACCCAAATCCCTCAGCCTTTCTTCATCAGAGAGGGGTTCCAGTCCCCTCATCGTGAGAGAGGTGTTCCAATCCCCTGCCATGTTTTCATGCACTGAAGCACTCCTTGTTTCATCCAGCATGGCTAGGACAGGGCTGACGAGTCCCAGGGGGTGGTCCTTTCCCTGGCAACTGCAACCAGGAAAGCACAAGCCAACCTGGCTGAGGATGCTCCCTGTGGGGCGCTCACTGCTCCCACAAACAGTTTGACCCACTCCTGTGCTTCCCCAGGGCTGGGGTCGGATCACGGCCGACGGGTGCTGTAGGGGACAGAGCGATACTGCCATGCTGGTTGTCACCGGGAAGCCTTGTGTATGATATCGCAAATTAACTGAAGTAATTGAGGTTGTGCAAACACAATTTATCCTAGCAGGATTCGCAGCTGTGACTGAATTGGCTTTGTTTTCAGCTTTGAAGTTTTCCCCACTGACCAGCTGCTGAGGGTTGTGTTGTTTGCCCTCCTGCAGGCAGGCATCGTTTTACAGACAGCTTAGCATTTCTCTGTCTTGGAAGTTGCCCTGGAATACGCTGTGCCGGAGCATCACTCTCCTCACATGCTGCCGTACGACTTTTGAAGCCTCCTTAGCCCCTAGCCCCTGCAGGCATCCATCCGGGCAGGTGGGTCCTGCTCCCTGAGATGGAGCTGCAGGAGCTGCTCAGCATGGCCAGCTGAAGGTGCCTCACAGCCTCCCGAGCTCCCAGGGCTCTCATCACTGTAAAAGGCAACCGGTGGTGTTGGGAGGAGGCACTGCTCCTCTGGGGCATCCCCTGGCAGGCCTCTCTCCAGGGCTGCCCTGCAAAGACCCTAGTACGTGCGACATGACTTCATGCTCAGCCTGATGCAGGATGGTCGCTTTGCCCATTCGTTGCTGCCCTGCTCCTGCCAGACTGTCCCTGCCTTTGAGCCTCACACTGGAGAGCTGTTTCGACCAGGTACCCCACAGGCATCCCTAAAGTTGCTTGTGTGAGTGGGGAGAGGATGGGGGGAGTTTCACGTGACCGAAACAATCCTTTCAATCCATCTTCTGCAATGTTTATGCCTCATGCTTTGTCTCTGATGTTTAGAGCAAGCTGATAGCCACAGTATTAATAACTTGTTTGTACAATAATTGCTGCTTAAGATAAATGATTCATAAAGTCCTACCAGTCTTTGAAATGGTGTAAACACGGAAGGCAGCTGGAGGACAGCAGTGGGACGCTAATGAGGGACCACCATGGGGAAGTGAATGTATGAAGACTGGGGAGGGGGGGAATTAATCCAGCCCCCAACGCTGGAGAGCATCCTGGTTCCAGCGCTCACCTGAAGCACAGGGGCAGAGCCCAAGCAGGGCATCAGTCCCGAAGTGAGCGGTCTGCAAGAGAGCCACAGTAAGCCACAAAGGGCAGGAAAGATATGAGAGCTAGAGCCAGCAGACAATGCGAGCGGCTCAGAGACCTCAGGAATACGGGGGGAGGCAGGGCTGGACAGCCAGCCCCGGTCAGCGGGAGGCAGGCTGGCAGGTGGGACTTGCAACATCTGGCATGGAGGATCACCGACCTCCCAGCTCAGCTGAGACCCTGAAGCAGGTAAGGAGGTGGCCTGCTGTTGAACGGGAGCACACAGGCCATCTGCTCCACCGGCTCTGCGTGGCTGTCACCAGCTTTACAGCTCCAGGTTTAACCCTCCACGTTGACGGAATACAACAGATCGGGGTGGAGGGCAGAGAATAATAACAACCCTGGTTTCCAGGTGACCAGAAAAAAAACTTTGGGAGCAGGAAATTGCTTTTCCACACACCAGCACACATACTGCTGGCAATTCTACTACTAACAGCACGAGCCGTGGTGGCTGCTGGGTGGGACGTGCTCTACTTCAGCCATGGGACCAGTCTGAGGACAGGTTACAGGAACAGCCTTCTGGGGCTGTGTTCACTTGGCAGGAGGCAAGAGCAGCGTGAGGATGGGCTGTGACCTGCCTCTGCTGCGCTGCTCTCCTCTGGGTGCCCAGGGAGAGTGGGCACTCCCAGGAGGTCTCCAGTCACCTTCTTCTGAGCGCTGCTTGAGAGAGACCAGGCGCAGGCCAGCACCCCAGGGCAGACACTGGGGAGAACTCTGCAGGATGTTCACATGTGCTGAACATCCCCCATGGCCCCCATCAGCTCCAACACAGATGGCACCCTGTGGAAAGGCAACGGGCTTCCTCTGCCCACTGCTCTCACGGCACCTGTTTACTAATGAAGCAGAGGCTGCAGGGGAGGGCAAACCAAGATATGGTTATTATTCAGCCTCTCATTGAAGTTAAAAGAGCAGAAACTGGTCACTCTCCATCTACCATAACAACATTAGCAGAAATACGTTTCTTTATACAAGCAGCCTAAGCATGGTCCTCTGCCAGCATCCATCGCTCAGCTGCTGGGTGTTGATGGAAAGGCAACACAGTGTTACTGTGGCAGTGGATTTTTAAGGCAAATTGCTCTTGAATAGCAGAAGTTATCGAGAACAGCAGAGATCACCTGGGAAGAGCAGCTTGAAAGTGAGGCAGAAGGATGAAAATGTCAGGGGGGGTGGTGGCTACTGCCATCGTCTCTGAGCCAGGCTCTGTGGGGTCCCTACGGAAGGATCCTTGTAGGGTGCTATACCCAAACACAGCCAAAAACCCCTCAGTGCTCTACCCCTCTCCAGGCCAGCCCAGGGGCTGGATAACTGGGGGTGCAAATCAAACATGTGGAGGAAGCAGATGGACAACAAATAATAAGCTCCTTGGGACACACGGATCAGCAACACCGAGTAGCAAACCTGTCCTCCTGCAGCAGAGGACCTTTCCTACCTTGTGCTTCTGACGTGGTTCTCCAAGAGCACGATTTCGGGCCACATCCCCACAAGAGACCGCATGCCCATCCCTGCAGCACCATCGTCTGACTGCACGGCATCCAGGAAGCTTCCAGCCCCGCACAGGCTCAGTGCTGTGGCCCTTTGTAGAGCAGCTGGTACCTCTCCATTGCCAAACAAGAAGCTCTTGAAAGCAGCTGAGATGCTGATAGAGCAAACAGTGAGAGCAGGGGGGCAATCCTGCTGCAGTCCACCAGCCTGGGCTGGGATGCAAGCAGAGGAGATCGCAAAGAAGATCTTGGAAACCTGACCAGGGGTTGGTCAAGAACTGAAGTAATTTAAACCTTTTCAGAATGATTCCCATTTCAAGGACTCATGCCGTTGGGCAAGCATGTGCCTGTGAGCTCCAAGGCAGAGGAAAGGGGTGAAGCAGGGGGCTGTGCTCCCCATCTGCGCTGGGAGAGGCTGAGGCAAAGGTTTTGGGGTTCTCTGCCCCACGCCCAACTGAACATGCAGGCCTCCGAGAGCACGACTGCTCGCTGCAGGCTGCCAACGCCAGCCCTCCATGCCACCAGGTGTAGTATTAGGAGAGGACAAGAGGTGGCAGCAGCCCTCACCAGCATCCCTGCAGAATGGCCAGCCATCCCGATCCCTGCCTCTCCCAAACCCCCTCCAGCCCAGGGCCAAGGTGGGAGCCTGCTGAGAGGGGGCACACTGCTGGGGCATGCCTGATGCAGGCAGGCACCGAGGCAGCGTCGTGTCCCTTTGCTTAGTGCAAGGTCTCCTTTTGAAGGACTGGAGATGATGCTGAGCTGGAGGAGCATCTATCACCCTGGGGCAGCCTCAAGCCAGGACGTGGCTGAGCCTCCGGGGATCCGGAAAGCCAGGTGCCCAGACAGTCACCAGGATCTGGCCCGAGGAGAAGGGACCAAGCATCGTGCCTAGTGCTGGCTGTGCTGAACCCCCGGAGCCTTGGGACAAATGAAGAAAATGACAGACTAGAGGGAAATTAATAGAGCAGAAAATTTGAAATGATGTGGAAATAATTCCCCCAGCTTAAGGAGAGCTCCTTGTATGCTTAATTTCAGAACGCAACTGTTTTCATGTTGCTAAATTACAGTATCAAAACGAGGGGCCCTGACTGGAGCTTATGGGACATGGGGACATTTCCATACATGCGTTGAGCTCTCCCATCTGGGGCAAGGCAAGGGCTGGAGTGACGTAAGTTTGCCACAGGGTTGGGGGTATGTGGTGGTGGTGTCTGTTTTGGAAAAGCCAGTGTGCTGCTTGTCGCCTTCATGAGGATTTGTCCCCTTAACGTTTCATCCCTGATTTGAGCCTGCCATAAGCAGCTGTGGGGCAGGACGAGCGGATGGGGGGGCAGTCTTTGAGGTGTCTGCTGGCCCCAAATTCTGTTTCCCTTTCTCCATGGGGATTTCTGTCCCCTCTGCCAAGTAAAGAGGCTGAGGCATAGCCAGGCTTGGGAGCCGGATGAGCCAGGAGGAGTGGAGGGAGCAGCTGTGATGGGAAGGGAGGAGACGGACACTCGTGTCTTGTGGAAACTGGAATACAGCCACTGTGCCGGGCCTGGCCCCAATTGCAGGGATGCTGCTGATGTCCTGACCTGGCCCTCCGCCCTGACATTTCCCAGGATCCCAGACTGGCAGGGGTGGGAAGGGACCTCTGGAGATCACCCCGTCCCACCCCCTGCCAGAGCAGGGTCACCCACAGCAGGGGGCACAGGAACGCATCCAGGCGGGGTTGGGATGTCTCCAGAGACGGAGACTCCCCCACCTCTCTGGGCAGCCTGTGCCAGGGCTCTGCCACCCTCACAGCAAAGAAGTTCCTCCTCGTGGTGACATGGAACTTCCCATGGTCAAGTTTGTGCCCGTTACCCCTTGTCCTGTCCCCGGGCACCACTGAGAAGAGCCTGGCCCCATCCTCCTGACACCCCCCTTTCAGTATTGATAAGCGTTGATAAGATCCCCCCTCAGCCGTCTTTTTTCCAGACTGAAGAGACCCAAATCCCTCAGCCTTTCTTCATAGAGAGGGGTTCCGGTCCCCTCAGCACCTTGGTAGCCCTTTGCTGTCCCCTCTCCAGCAGTTCCCCGTCCTTCTGGAACCGGGGAGCCCAGAACTGGACCCAGTGCTCCAGATGCAGCCTCCCCAGGGCAGAGCAGAGGGGGAGGATGACCTCCTTGGTTGTCACCTGGGACAGGCAAGGGCTGGACTGGCCCTACAAAGATATCCTGCCCCTCACAGCCATCTGCATGCCTGATCCTGCGCGGCTGAGACAAAGAGGGAGAGAGCACGGGAGACCCAACTCTGCCCCTGTGCCAAGACTGGTAGGACTGGGATGAAACCCTCTCCCCACTGTCCAGGGATATGAGGCCTCTTGGGAAGAGGCCACAGAGAGCAGAGACTGCAATGACCTTGGGGAAAAACACACATCCGTGAAAATGGTGCCCCTTGCACCCCAGCGCAGGGATCCCCTGCCCAAGGCTCAGTGGCAGCCCATAGGCACGCTCTGCCGGCAGGTGTTGGGGGAAGCAGGCATAGGGAAGATGCTCTCTGAGATGCTGAAAATCTGTTGGGAAGTCCCTAGGGAGCCCCAGGGAGAGAGAAATCAGCTTCTTTCCTGACAAAAGAAGTTTTCAAGGTGTCCTTTAGGCTTCACAGCGCACAGCGAGATTGATCTGTGCTCAGCCCCCCAGAGAAAATCACCAGTCTGTATTTTCTCTTTTCTCACACATAAATGGGCAGGAGCTGCCCACGCGTCCCTGCCAGCAGACCCGGGAGCAGGCAGCCCCAGGCAGCCAGGAGAAGGGAGGCAGGCAGGGCCAACCCTGCACCCGGCATCAGAGCCGCATCCAGTCCTGCCCTGAAGCCAGGGCTTGGTTTCCTCCTCTCCCTGCAGCGAACCCAGCTGGCTACAGAGTCCTGCCGTGCAGGGTATGAGGGGCATGGACGGGGAGAGACACAGCCCTGGGATGTGGGCAGAGGAGCAGGGGCATCTCATCTGGACACACGGCCCCAGACTACCTGGGGAGAGTGCTGGAAAGAGGCAAAGCAGCTTTTTGCTGCTAAAGCACTGCGGACCTGTCCTGTGCATGCTCGGTGCATGCGTGACCATCTAGACCTGTGTCCCTGATGGGACACTCCCATCAGGGGTGGGAGCTCCTCTGGTCCCCGGTGCTGGGCATCCAGGCAGCACATCCACACAGAAAACTTTCACGTAACACAGGGATGCAGCAAAAAGTCCTGACTGATGTGAGTGATGCCGGAAGGACCAGCTGGAGTGGCCTCTGTCCTCTTTCTGATGAGCTACACCACTCCTGGCATCCTTGTTAATCAAGCTGAGTGGAGGTTTCAGCCTTCCTGGGAAATACCTAGGCTTCCCAAGTCTATATCCACAGCCCAGTTCATCCCTGCCTGCCCTAGTTTCATCCTGATCACTGCTGAGCACCGGCAGTGGCATGCATTTCCCCAGCACAGGCAGCTCAACACAAGCCAGGGAAATTTCACTTTTATTACAGCAGGTGGAGTCCGAAGCCTGATGTCCGGGAGAAGAGGAGTGTACCTCTGCAGCCACAGCCTGTGCAGGGCTCACCAGCCACCCAACCGGACCGTGCCAGGGTGCAGAATATCTCTGGGCAGGTGACCACCCTTCTGCATCCTCCCAGGGTCAACATCTCTGCTCTGATAGCTTTGACATGGGCAACCAGAGGTCCCCCCTAACCATCCTCTTGCACACATCAGCTATTTAACCTTTGGTACGCAAATTTCAGCAGCACGGGCTAGTGCTTCCCCTTTGGTTAGGACATTCCTGGTTCCAAAATCCCTGAATTTCCTGCCTGGACTGGATCCTCTGTGGCATCTCCTGTGCTTGGGTGGCCACAGCTGGTGTTGCCTCCACAGCATGTCTGTTGTCCTTCCCTTCCAGCACTTGTAGCATCTAGTGATGGTCCTCTTGGCAGAGTCACTCACTGTGCCCTCAAGGGTCCCTGTCCCTCTTTACTGGAGCTCAGAGCCCCAGATTAGGCTTGATCTGGCTGACCACGGTCACTTCATCCCAGATGAACCTCACCACTGGCAAATGCATAGAGGAAAAAGCATATTGAACCCTCTGTGCACGTAAATGACCCCGAACTGAAGTGCAAGAGCTGGAGAAATGCCCCAGGATTCAGGAACACCTGGAGGTGTTATCACCACCCCATGGTAGACATAGGGTCTAGTCATGCCTTAGGCTGGGTATAGCAGAATGGGTGAGGGACCACGAAGAGCTGCAGGGTAAGTAGAGACCTTCCAGAGCAGGACCATTGTAGCCATCACAGGAAGGGCCTGGATTTGCACCACCAAGTTTGGCCCATGGTAGCGCTGTCAGTCCACTGTCCACTGGAGCTGGGAGAAGACTGATAAAGAATGATAAATTCAATTTGCAAAATGATCCATTAACCATAGTGGGCTGGTGGGGTGGCTAATTGCTTGCTATGGCTGGGATGGTCATCTCCCACCAGTGATGTTGTGGGGGGAAAGCTATCCCCATCCCCATCAAGGCTTCACCGGTGGCCTGGGGCAGCCAGGCGGTGAGGACTGGGGGGGCAGAGGAAGGCAGAGCAAAAGGAGGGGAGGCAGAGCGATGAGCCGGCTCTGCTGCCATTCCCCCGGCCTCTGATGAGCACAGACCGCTCACGCAGACAGCGCAACACCCGCTGGCTTTGGTATGGTGGCTGGGAGAAGGATGAGCCCGGGGAGCTGCAGGGGAAAGCTTGTGTGTCAGAGAAAGCCCTGGCCGCTCACTGTGTTGTGCCAGCAATAGCGTGTAAAGCACTGTCTGTGCAAGAGGAATCGCGTGTCAAGTGCTCCCCAGGGCCACGGGATCGCTGCTCGCCGCTGCCTGCCTCCATCCCTGCCCTCCCCGCGCAGGAGGCAAAGGCAGAGCGGTGGAAAGCATCTGGAAAGCAGCAGCCCAGCAGGCAGCCCTCCTGCTGGGCAGGGAGGTAGCCAAGGCTGCTGCCAGGGAAGGGCTGCATCCCTGAGCGATGTACTCCCAAAAACAGATGCCCCAGGAGGGGCAGTGGGACTGGGCGGTAAGAACTAGGTCAGTCCTTTGGAGGCTGAAGCACTGAAGTCAGTGCATTTAGGCTGCTTTACAACGTCTCAGCTCTTGGCCCGTCACTACTCCATTTATTTCAGCAGACTGGCTTATACCTGTAATGTGCTGGAGGGCGTTCCTGCTCTGTCACGTTACCTTTCCTTGGAGCGTGGGCAGAAGAGCGTGGAAACCCCTGTGCCCTCGGCTACGGGGCAGTGCAGGGGAGGCACGGAGAGCTGGCGTAGGCGATCCACCCACATTAACGGTGCCACCAGCATTTCTCAAACTGCACCCAAGAAGTCACACCACGTGTGGGCAGAGAGAAAAATTAGCTGTGGAGCTAATTGCTCCACCTCCTGAATTGCACCCATTGAAGGTCAATGAGTCCCTGGGTGGGAACAGAGCTGGTGGGGCATGGCTGCGACTGAAATCCACGCGTAAGAAAGGACAGAGCTTTTCCCAGGGCAAAGCAACACCAGAGAGGGAGGACTGCATTGTTCCAGCAGGGAAAGAGCAAAAACACACAGCCCGGAGCGTCTGAGTTGCCAGGGCTGTCATGAAATTAGGCTGAGCCAAAGATTTGGGTTGCAGGGACCTCTGGGGAGGTCCACAGTCCAGCCCCCAGCTCCAAGCATGGCTGATTTCAAAGTCAGATCAGGTTGCCCTTGGGCAACTGGGAGCTGAAAATCTTCACAGATGGAGATGTTTTGGCCCCCGTCAGTACTGCCCGGGAAATTTTATGTGTGCACATGATGCAATTCAGGGGTGCAAAAGGCAGAGGGAAAGTTTTTAGCCACAGAATTACCCAGCCCTTTGTAGACACTCAAGCATTTAATTCTGTGCAAAGTTCCTGTGCCATCGATGCCTCCTGCGGCTGCTCACGTGGGAAGGAGACAACCGAGTTCCTGCCGAGCGCAAGCCACATGCTTGTGTGTGTGGATGGAGCCAGGGAGGAATGGCTGCTCTTGCACAAGGAAGGCTGAGGCAAGTTGGGATGCACAAAGTTTTAAAGCTGATGACATATACAGGCTTCAAGGTTACCTTATACAAAAACACAGGGGCAGAGAGAGAGACAGATGCACTACAATCTTTGCTGTGTCCCCTTCTCCCTGCCCCACAGAGCAGCTCTGGGGAAGTCCGTTAGCGCTCACATTGTCCCAGATAACTGAAGAATTTGAACAGTAGGAACGTCCTTGCTAGGTACAATTAGCTGCCTGAAATAACCCAGCTGAATTCTCAGGAGCCAGGCTTATTCTGCAGGCCTGGTCATTAGGAAAATCATCAAGATCTTGCTGAAGAGAGAGCATTTATCAGCCTGTTTGGGAGCCGACCCCGTGTCTCCAGAGCAGAAGCAGAAGCTGCGTCCTTCGTGCAGGAGGAACCTGGTGGCACACCTTGACCCACAGCCTCCACACCGGGCAGGGTCTGACCAGCTCTTCCCTTAGCAGAGATGCTCCGTGTCCGGCCGTATCCAGCCCCATCGCATCGTGATAACAGCCCTGCCTTCGGCATAGGAAGCGCCTGCAGTGAATGCCAGCCTCGGGAGAGGGGGAAGGCCAGATGCCGGCGGCAGCAGCAGGGAGAGCAGGCTGCAGGCAGCGGGGCTGGCTCCAGAGCGGCAGGAGGTGGCGGGGTACAGCGGCGGGCAGGGGCAGGGGCAGGAGGGAGGGAGCGGACGGACGGACAGCAGGCAGGAGCAGCGGCAGGCAGCGGGTGGTTAATCAGCCGTCTGCTTCCGTGACTGAGCTCGGCGTTTGCAGCAAAGGGCTGTGGAGAGGAGAAAACCTCTCGCTCATGAAAGAAACATCAGTGCTAATCGAATCAGGGTCCAGCCCAGCAGCACGCGACAGGCCGCGGCGGCTCATTCATATTTCATGCTTTCCTCCGCTTGAGCAGATAAAGCCCAGTGCAAAAGGTGGGGGAGCCCTGTCCGGCGTGGGAGGGAGCCCAGGACCACGTCAGGGGGCCAGGGGAGAGGGGAGCCACGGGCTGAGCTGTGCATGGGCTGGGGCACAGCTGCAGGAGGGCAGCTGGGACTTGCCAGCGAGTCGGTGATGTCCCAGGTAAGCTCAAGTCGGTGCTCACTCGCTCTCAGGTTCTGACCTCTGAAGGTCAGCAAAGCAGTGGGTTGTACAGGGCTTTGCTCCATCTCTTCTGCTCCTGGAGGCTTTTCTTGGCCCCTGGTTGTGGGGCAGTTGCTCCTTGATGCGGCTAGTGGTGGGTGGGAGCCCAGGGAAGCCCAAGCTGGTCATGGCTGGCAAGATGAGTGTCCAGCTCTGGAGCCCTCAGCACAAGAAGGACATGGACCTGTTGGAGCAGGGCCAGAGAAGGCCATGAAGATGATCAAAGGGCTGGAGCCCCTCTGCTGTGAGGACAGGCTGAGAGAGCTGGGGGGGTTCAGCCTGGAGAAGGCTCCGGGGAGACCTCCCAGCCCCTGCCAGTCCCTGAAGGGGCTCCAGGAAAGCTGGGGAGGGGCTGTTTGCAACGGCATGGAGCGACAGGACGAGGGGCAACGATTTAAACTGGAGCAGGGTGGGTTTAGATGAGACATGAGGAAGAAGTTCTTTCCACTGAGGGTGGTGAGACACTGGCCCAGGTTGCCCAGAGAGGGGGTGGAGGCCCCATCCCTGGAGACATTCAAGGCCAGGCTGGATGAGGCTCTGAGCAACCTGATCGAGTTGAAGATGTCCCTGCTGACTGCAGGGGGGTGGGACTAGATGGCCTTTAGAGGTCCCTTCTGACCCAACTCATTCTATGATTCTATGATAAGACAGGAGCCATGGCAAACACCAGCTAGGCTTCAGTTGCCCCTGAAAAGTGTCTCTTTAGGGGCTTTGCCTTGTCAGCAAGAGACTCCAAAATCCCTGTTGCTGTGGGATGCAGATCCCATCAGCAGGCTGCGCAGAGCTGCTGCCGGTCCAGGAGAGGCAGATTGCAGACCTCAGCCTACAGCAGGAGCTGAACCAAGGTCTCTGCTGCAAGAGCAAGGGGACGTGAGCTGTGGTGTGGGGTGCTTTGCCGCAAAGCTCTCAGCAGGGACAGTGGAGGGAGGCGTACAGGGAAGGGGAGGCTGACGGAGCCTGTGATCAATGCTGATAAGCAGGAAGAGATAAAAACAGGATTAAAGGGCAGGCAAGCTGGGACTTAGACAAATGGGCAAGCAGCCATCTCCACTCCTCTTGGAGCTCAGACAAAAAGGATGGAGGACCTAGACAGAAAATTCCTGTTTTAGCTCCAGAGACTTGGCCCTTTACTGGTGCCCATCCCCAGCGCCCCCATCCCAGCACACCAGCAGGTAGCAGCTGGTGAGCCTGTCACTGGGGAGACCCTGCTGCCTTTCCCTTCCCTGTCAGGCTTCCGTCTCCCAAAAGCACTCTCTGCTTTTGCCTTTCGCATGTCCCAGGGACCCAGCACGGAGAAGTAACTGGGTTTGGTGGAGATACTGGTGCTGGCTCAGAGCAACTTATGGGTGTCTGCAGGACACTCCATCCATCCATCCATCCATCCATCCATCCATCCATCCATCCCACCAACCTTCCCTCCCTACCTCACTTCCACCCCTTCTCTGAGCCCATCAGTTTTGCCAAAATAAAACTGCCACATAAAATACCAGCAGTTCAGAGATTCGCAGGCAGTTCAGTAGCAGCTGGTGGGTCTTGCCCTCCATGAAGCATTACTTCTGGCCACAGTCCAGTTGTCCTGACCCCCCCCCGGCTGCACTCCAGGAGGGCAGGGGCTGCCTGCGGCTGCCAGGCCAGCGGTGCAGGCTCCAGGGGCAGAGTGCAGGCAGATGCAGGTGAAAACGCCGGGGGCCCCTGCACCTTTTGCTTGCAGGCAGCAGACACTGCTGGCTCCCTGGGACTGCCTGCACTGCGCCCTGCTTTCAGCCAGAAGCCGTCTCCTGAACTCCCAAAACTTTTCACCTATACCTGATGAGACACTTCAGCATCCAATAAAGAGGTCTGGAGGCATTCCCAGGCAGCTCCCCCCAGCCCTGCCGTGCCAGGAGGGTCACTGGCAGGGAAGACACCTCCTTCCCAAAGTAGATCTGTCCTGCTCCAGGAAGACATGGAGGCAAGCTAATACAGGCTCAAGGGCAACGGAACAATGCAGAAGCAGAGCAATGTCACCATGGAGGAGGCAAAGGAGGGACTGGCAGCAGCAGTTGCTGAGGCTTGGGCTGGTCAGGGATTGTCACGAGGCCGTGGCACCTCTTCCCTTCCTACCAGGGCCACAGAGGATGCTAAAATGTTCTCGGTTAATGACCGAAAGGGTGAGACGCTGATTGAATTCGACAGGCTCCAGGCATCCCGCAGGGTTGGGAGGTAAGGTGGCATCCTGCACTGCTCAGCCTGCGCAGCAGTGTGTGGGCAGCAGGTCCTGCGGTGGGACCTGTGCACAAGGAACGGTCTGGACCCAGGGACCCACCACTCGTAGCCTGTGACAGCAAGAGACTCACCTGAGGGCAAAGGCAACCTCCTGGAGGTGACCCAGGGCAAGACATACACATTTCGGCCCCCACAAGCTGCACATTTGCTTTCCCCCGCTGCCACAAGGAAAGATGCTGAAACCACAACAGGGAGAAGAAAGGTTTGGGGCAAACAAGCAAAAATGCTTGCAATTTCCTTCACAGCACCTCCAGGTGGAGCCTTGCCTACCTCCTCTTACCATCAAGTCTGTAAACTCATGACACGTCTGTCTGTATCTTCTCTCGTCCCACGCTTCAGCTCCCAGCACCTACACAAACATACAGACTCAGCGAGAGACAGCCACTTGGCAGAAGTGAGAGCTGTGGGCCGTCGTCACAAATGCCTCCCACGGACACTGAACAGCATTAAAAAAATGGGGAACCTCACCCCAGCTGTAATGCTGGCCCTTGAAAAACGGTCCCAGGTGCCAACCCTGTGTACCACAAAGCGGCCTTTGCTGTTGTGTCCCTTTCATCAGCTACTCTTAAATTCCCCTCTTTGCAATGCACTGGGATTAGAGAGGCTTGAAAAGTAAACGTGAACATAGAAATGGTAGTAGGCGTGGAAAAACAAGCAAGAGCAAGAGCATGCAGGACACTGGAGAGATGCACCTGTCACAGACACACTCATCTTCCCAGGGGAGTTTCACCAGGCTGGTGGACAACTGGGGGTGGACCCGGCACGTCTCATCCTCGAGCATCTTCATTTCACCAGTAACAGCTTGTTCTTCACCCCCAGCCTTTCTCCCGCAATTATAGGCTGAGAGAACAAAGTTTTTGCCGGGCTGCACCGGAACCCTGAGGATGCTCAACAAGAGCAGGGCGGGCAAGGAGGACTGTGCCCGGAGGGAAGGACTGAGTTCTCGTGACAAAGGAGCAGTGTTGAGGGCTTGGCTGCTAAAAGGAGGATGTGTAAAAGCTGAGGAAGAGATTTTGTCATCGGTGGGAGCAGTCCTGGGAGAGGATCAATCTGAAGGCACCGCTTTGCAAGGGCAGAGATTCGGCGGCCGTGGCTGTCAGCGCTGAAGCCAGAGGGCTTATCAAAGCGCAGGGAGCTCCCCGCAGCCCACCACGAGCATTGCTCAGCCCATCCACGTCCATCTGTCCATCCTGTCCTCCCGGCGGTGGGCGTCTCTGACAGGCACTCTGCACAGAGAAAACAAAAACCCAGGCTCCCCCCAGCTCAGTGCCCCTCCTGGCTCCCTGAGATGCCTGTGCAGGGAATTTCAAAGAGGCTGCGACCCTGCTGTTCCCAGGAAGGAGCTCTGCGTTGCCACCTTCTCGCAGACAGCACATCGTCCCCATCACAGCTGTCCTCCCTGGGCACTGCCTTGCTCAAAGGACGCAGGCAGGGGGGTAAAACCTGGTGTAGCCCGTGGTTATGAGCACCGTGAGATCCCCTCACCACCAAAGATGTTTCACCACCCTGCACATTGCCTCCAGCAGCTGTGGGGCCAGCCCAGGGGACCTGAGAGGAAGATGATGGGGAGGTGGTGGGACGCTTTCAGGGAGCAGCTGAAGGCACAGTGTCAGGAGAGCAGGGGACAAGGATAAAGTATGGAAAACCAGAGCACATGAGGTACAGGTAGTCTCAGAGGCACTTTCCTTCAGGATGGTGTCTCAGGGCTCATTCAAACTTGAAACAAAGCTTTACCTGCAGGGACCTGTCACAGGTCCCTTTTTCATGCCGTCTACTGGACATATGTAGACGTAAGCTGAGGCTGCCACTGTCTTGTCTGTGGGGGCACTGCCACAACGCACGTTCTTTCTCCGGCTGTCGTCTATTTCCATAAAGCCTGCGGAAAGACGAGCTCCTCCGTGCTTGGTGTCCTCTGTCACATCTGTCTGAAACCCACCACTGCTCTGGGACGGGGAAAGAGATGCAGGACAGGCTGTGGGGCGATGCTGCCTGTGACTGCATCGCCAAGCCCTTGCTGATAAAAAAGGTGAAAGGCCTGGAAATGTCTCGGAAAGATGTATCATAGCTTCTTAGTGCTTTATGTACAGCATTTAAAGGTGAGATCTGGCGCTTAGAGATATTCCACTGCCTGGAAATTTCACGGGATCCATCAGGGCTGGTGAAAGGGATGTCCAAGTTGTCCTGTCCGGCATCACGTTCGCGGTGGGGCTGTCGCCTGTCACAGATCAGGTTGCCCCCACAACACCATGTTCCCCTCAGACACCTTCAGGGATGTGGCGTGTCCTTATTGCGCATGGCTGGGGTTCTGCCAGACTGTCCTGACCACAGGCCCTTCTGCTGCTTCCCTTCTCACCAGCACCAGCCACTGGGGCTCTCTGGACCGGCAATGCCAGGGCACTGCAAACACAGATATCTGGTGGCACCTGCCCACGATGTGGGCAAAGGACCCATAGGCTGGAGGGGTGAGATATGAGCTCCTGGCTCAGGCGTGGGCGCAGGACTCTCAAAGGACAAGGGAAACCGAGGCAGGGAACAGCACTGAGACTAACGCTTCACTTCAGGCTGGATGTCTCATGCGCCAGCAGAGCCTGAGAGAGGCTGTGCTGGGAACCACAGGCCACGTCTGTGCCTATTCCCTTAAGAGCCATGCTGCTGATAAAGAACTGAACAGAAATCAAAGTGCCTGTAAAAGTGAGAGTGCAGGGAGGAAGGTCAGGCACCGATAGGAGGAAGGCATGGGATTTTTTCACACAGTGAGAACACGCACAGAGATGTGCCCATGTCCAGAGAAGGGTCCATGCAGCAGCAAGTCCCATCCTGTTTTCCTCTCTCTGAGCAGAGAAGCCAAAGATTTTGGTAGAGCTTTTTTTTTTTTTTTTTTTAACCCTTTGCAACGTTTATATTCAATAAGCCATCGCCTCTCGTCATGAAAAGCCTTTTTCCACACCAGGCATGGCTTGCCCTGGCCTCTTATTTCAGCTCCCGCCCCACTCAGACCTACCCTGTGCGCTTCAGCTCATCCCAGTTCCTCCTCCTGCCTCAGCTCTTCCCAAGTCTCTCAGCCACATCCTAGTTGACCCAAATCTGTCCTAGTCGGCCTCCTTTTCCCACCACTCATCCCTCCATTCTCTCTTGAAGAGTCGCCTTGCTCGCACAAGATGCTCCTGCATGATGCTAACAGCTCTTAGCAGGGCTCAGCAATGGAAACGCATCGATGGAGCTGGTGGGACTTGTCTCTCCGCTGGAGCATCTAGAGTCAAGGAGGCTTTTGCTCTGCTACTGAGACCCTACAGAGCCCAGAGATTTCCAGCTCCCCAGGTTCACTGCTCCCCGCACCCTGGCAGAGAGCCACATCAAAGAGCACAGCCTTTTGTTTAGTCCCTGTTTGAAGTTCGCTGCTGATTTTTGGTATGCATGCAGCGGTGTTTGGCTTATGCTCGTTCACAGAATAAATGCTCGTCGCATTGCTCTTAAATGATTGGAGACCTCCAATTTTAATCTTTTATTCATAATCTTCTTCCAGCTCAGACACAGAAAAAAAACATGTAAATTCAAAACCTGTGAGAATTGAAAATTTCATAAGTGCTGCTGACCCTTCGCTGGCAGCTCTGAATGTGAGAGAAATAAAGGAATTGTAATGAGGAACCTCATCTTTTGATAACAGGTTTAGAGGAGCCCAGAACTAAAAGGGGTTTTATCCCTCCCTGCGGTGTGTCCACATGGGATGGGGTCAGTCCCGCTGGGCAGGTGTAACCCTGCTGCTCCTGCCTCTCCATCACCTCCTGCATCTCCACCTGCTCTCCTCTGCACTGGGAGGCGTAAGCTCACACGGCGCCTTCGGAGCACGCCCTGCCGGTGTTGCAGCACACATCAGTCCCCGAGCTCGTGCCCCATCAGTGCCCCAAAGGGCGTGCACCCAAACCGCCTCCCTCACCCCACGCTCTCTCAGCTCCTGTCCTGTCACAAGATCACTGCT
Organism: Rynchops niger; assembly: GCA_013400035.1. NCBI lineage: Eukaryota > Metazoa > Chordata > Aves > Charadriiformes > Laridae > Rynchops > Rynchops niger. Next base: position 161,283 of record VXBH01002007.1, on the reverse strand, counting down.
CACCGTCGCCTGCACCGCTTGCCCTCACCCCTCCTCTTTGGTACCCCCCCATCACTTTGCACCCTTCTCTGTGTTTGGGAAGGATATCTTATCTGCTGTTGTCTGCTGAATGCTACCCCACTCACACTCTCCATCCCGCTGTCCGCTCCCTACAAGGGCCACTTTTCAGGACAGCTTTGTGAGGGGGAGATGGGAAGGCGGGGAGGAAATTAAACATATGATGAGTAATGATAAATCCGTATGAGTGAAAGACTCGGGTCAGGAAGACATCAGTGGCTGCCTGGGAACAATTTCGCCTACTTTCAGCAGCAGCGTAATGAAGTGCTGTGGATGGGCATCTGGATCAACAGGTTTTCAATGTCTTTACCCCTTTCACAAGTCTCCTATGTGGTGTGCAACGCCTCCGTCTTTTTTAAATCAGTAAAAAAATGCTTGGTTTGTTTTGTTTTTTGTTTGTTTGTTTTTTGGTTTTTTTTTTTACTTCCAAGAATAAACAGCACAGTGTGCAAGGGAAGTTTTCACAGCTTTGCATGCAGAAATCTTCCTGGCACCTGCAGGTGGTCTGCAATTCCCTGCTGGAAGGACCAGCATAAGCAGGAGGTGCAGCAACTGTGCACTGGGATTTCCCAAGACACAACTTCCAGGAGTTTTCATCCAGGACATTTGGAAGGCTCTGTTGTTTGTCTGGATATTGTGTATATTTGGCAGCCCACTCAGAAGAGCAGGTGTGATTGTGCCTGGGTTGCTGGATGAGGGACCCACAAACCGCTGAGAGTGCAGAGAGCCGGGGGTCCTGCTCATGTGCTGCACAGCACAACCACAAATCCCAGGCTGTGTGGGCGGCGGTGGGGTGGGTCACGAGTCCCTGAGGAGCTGGGCTTTGTGTGCCTGGGGATCTCCTGGTGCTCCCCTCTGAGTGAGATGCTTTGGGTTGCATCCCATGGACCAGTCGGACCGCCCTGGAATCAGAGGTGGGATACATGTCAAGTAACTCCTGGTACGTCGCGGTAAGTCCAGGTTCCCTTTTACACCCCAACGGAGAGAGGAAGGCACCTTCACAAGGCAGGTGAAGTGCCGTCCGTTTCTGTCTTTTTCCACTGAGTGCAGCAGGTGACTGCTCAGAGGGAGACCTCCTAACCCGAGAGACCTGTGTTTCTGCTCTGAAGCCTGACCCATTCCCGGCCCCCGCGGCAAAGTCAGGGTTGCTGTGGTCCCGACTCATCCCTCCCCAAGCCCAGCTTGCTCAAGGTGGGGAAACCCTGCCCTGATTGCAAAGCAGGCACTTCTGTCGGCCTCTGTTCATCCTGGGATGAGCTGTGCTGCTATCTTGTTGCTTGGGGTGGTTTCCAAGACGTGACCTATGGGATAGTTCAAAACCCATGCAGAACTTAACCCATAGCCCTTCCATGGGTTAAAACAGCAGCAGTGGATAATGTTTCTATCTTACATCAGGTTATCCTGAGTAATTTTCTTGGACATGATGCTAAACGACTGTGCTAAAAGCAGAGAGAGAGGGTGGTTTGGGAATACAGCTTTCCTTGGCAGACTAAGCTGGTATGTGATCAGACAGGAATCATATCAGTAAATACGAAGCAGAGTTCACCATCTGTTAACACCATCCACGGAGTGCATCTGACCCCTGCAAACCTGCATAAAGTTGGCACAAACTGAGCGTGGGTGTGGAGCTAAGACGGGTGGCTTCATGCAGGGCTCTGCAGGTGCTCTGCAAGTCCAGACTGCCACCTCCAGGCACACAAAGCTCGCAGAGCCTCACTTGCTAATGACACAGCCAAATCTGGCCTGTACAGCTGTAAATGAAATGCTTCGGAGATGACATACCGGTAGCTTGGGGTAATATTGGGTGTGACTAGAAAAGGAAAGCTGTTTTACTGAAGCAAGACCAGCTCCCAATGGTACAAGGTAGAACAAAAGTAGCTTGGGAGACATTTAAGAAAGTGTGAAAATCCTGATGGCTATTTTGATGAAGGGGTTTATTTGCTGTCATACATAAGCCAGTTTCCATCCCTTCTCCTCAAATGGAAGAGTTTGCCTCTTGACCAGCTCCTTTCCCTGTAAAGGTTCCTCAAGCCCTCTCCACTAGGTTTTCGATCCTGAGCTGGTTCCCAGCATCCCTGGTGCCCAGCCCTGTCCCCAGCCTGGCCAGACCAGACAGCCACTGCCTGCGGTGGGGCTCAGCCTTGGGAACATGGAGCAATGCATGAGGTCTGGAAATGTGGCTCTGTGTCCTGGAGATGAGCCCCCGATGCCTGGCCTTTGCCAGGACTGCACTTTCCTGGAAATTTCTTCCGGAAGGGGAAGAAATCACATATTAAAAAGGACACAAACCTGTCTTATCTTCCTGGGGGTTGTGAGCGGGGTGATGCCCTGGACATGTTCCCCACAGTCTTTCACAAGGTGATGGTGTAAGTAGCTGTGGAGCAGCTCTGAATCTGGGCCAGCCTACCTGAGTGCGTCTGCCCCTGCCCGTACCTGGGGGACGGAGCCAGGCACCAGCATCGTCCAGCCTTCCATGGATCAAGTGTTTGCTTTGGGACTGAGAAATGTAAGAAAACTTTGTACGCTTTGCAGAATGCAGACACTGGCTTTATTCATAACCAAATTCAATCAGTGAAATGTGGGTCCTCGCTGAGCACTGGCGTGTCCCAGTGTTCCCAGGCTGTCCCACTGTGCCCAGTGCCAGCAGGGTACCACGAGCAAGGTGTGACGTGGTTGCTGTCCTTGTCTGCGTGATGAGGTGAGGGTCTGAGCAGAACCCGCACAGCTGTGTGCACTGGATATGCATGTGAAGGAGCAAGATGAGGTGACCTTCAGACCGTATTTCTTGAGTTCTCTGGCAGATAGAGGCTCCAGCAAGCCAAGAGAGGTGGAAGACAAATGCCTAAGGATGTGTTTGGGAGGTGGTGGGGAAAGGAGGTGGGTCCGGGACAGGATAGCAACAGGAGGAGCAACGTGCATCCCGCAGTCATGTGGGTGGTAGTGACAAGAAATGCAAATACCAAAATGGGAAGTGTAAGAGGGGACGCAGAGCGCGGGGCTTGTGAGCTTAACCCTCAACATGGGGGAGATGGCCCAGGAGCAGCTCGCTGGGCCCGGGGGCCGGTGCTTTGGGAAAGGGGGCTCCGGAGGGAACGGTGAAAGGGGAGACTGGGCTGAAGGGCTCTCTGGTCAGGGCCGCCAGGGTAACTTGGTAGCACACAGACAACTGGTGCAAGGTGGGCTGGGGCGCCTGGGAGGACTGGGATGCACAGCCCTGTGGGGGAGTCAGGCTGGCCTTTCCCCACAGCGGGCATGCGGAGCTGGGCTTCACTGCGGGGACTGGGGATGGTCACCTCCATCCCTGAAGGGCTGCAAAGGCTGGGGGCATGCAAGCAGGCAAGCTGTGTTGTAGTGCCCTTTTGGTTTTATATGGCCAGGAAAATATGCTGCTTTCCTGCAAATGCTGCCGTTCTCTTTGTTCCTGCAACTCATATGCTGGTAAATCCTTCACTGGAGGGCAGCTGGAACCACAGCTAGATGCCTACAAGAAGGGTTTTGCAAGCTCACTTACAAGATACTTCAGCTCAGACTTCAGGGGATGAGGGTTGAGGTTTTACTGTTTTGGTTTGGTTTGGTTTAGTTTTTTTTCTTTTAAAAAAACAAAAATTCCTGAATTTCCAAAAGAGGATAAGCCTGAGTCTGGGAAAACCTGCAAGAGACCCTTGAGGTTCAGAGGAAACTCAGCACCAGGATGTCCTGTGCTTGCATGACCTCCTGCATGAGATGCTCCAGTGTAGCAATGACTTGGCTTTGGGGAGACTTCTCCCAGCCTGCAGCACACCACGCCCCCCCAGGGACCCTACCACTGACCAGCACCTGTGGGCCACCCCACAGACACTCCTGCTCCCCAGGGCAGCAACCGTCATGTGTGGGAGGCTTCCTGGAGCAGAGAAAGGTGGTGGCTAGGTGGCCATCCCAGTGCTGCCCCCCCGCTATGCCTCTAAGGCAGCCGTGGAGGCCTCCATGCTCTCTGCAAGTGGTGAAGCCGCTCTGTGCATCACAGCAACAATACCAGGCAAGAAGACAGCCCATGGGAAGAAGGAGTTTTATTGTCCAGGAGGAGATGCACACTCTGAACAGAAAAAGCAAACACTGCCCCACCATCCCTGCAGCCGGGAGCTGCCCAATGACCCCACACTGCAGGATCTGACCCATGAACCACCTGGAGAGGGGCCATCTGGCAGCTCCCAACCTCAGATCCTGCAGCCCACGTTACCAGGGCTGCCCAGCAAACCCCAAGGACACAGGTCTGTGGCACTGGCCCGACCTCTGCTCTCTCCGGTTTGTCTGTGATAGACTCACCCTCTGGGGAGTCCCAAATGTTGGGAAGAGAGGACGCAGCCAGCACCCATCGTCCTGTGCTGCAGGGCTTGGGCTGACCTCCGTCATGCTGCTGACTGCAGGGCGGGTGTGTGACAGGTCTGAGTGCAGGACGCAGGGTGCAATACAAATTAAACAACACATTGCATCTGTCCCCCATTGCAAAGAGCTTCCATAGGAAGAAGTAAAGTGCCCGCCACAGTCAGAGAATCCATCAGGACATAAGCGCCCTGGATGGAAAGCTAAGCCAGCCCCAGAAGGGCCAGTTTAGACAGGATTATTGCAGCTGAGAAATTACTTTAACCCACCCCCCACCCCACCTCGTGCCCAAACCGCACTGGGAAGAACAAACCTCAGGCCAGATCCTACCAGTACTTGCATTTGAGTGATGCTGGATTTACGGTGCCCGTGCTAAGGACAGGACGCTGTGGGCCAGGCTGGTCCCTGGCAGTCAGCGTGGCTCCCCTCCAGCACTTCTCCTTCTCCAGCAGCCCCCCTCCCCAGCCACGCTCCCAGAAGATTTTTTTTGCAGTGTGTTCAGCCCCACAACTGAGGCTTGTGTGCTTTGAGACCATTTTTGTGTATGTAATATCGTATTTCAGTAAAATAGTTCCCAAACCCATAGAAAATTCTATTTACATCCAAGAGAAACCTTCCCGGACCACAGCCTGTCCCCCCACCCCCCCTGCACATCTGCATCTCTGCAGCCACCTCAGCCTCTCAGACCAGTTCCGCAAGTCTTTGGAGGCCACTGCTCCACACCAGGCAAGCTCGACAAAAGAGATGCTCCTGTGGGGGAGAGGAGGAGTTGTGGAGGAAAGGCCAACTGCCCAGCCTCCGGGCCCCCCAGCTGGCTAGCGCTGAAGATCCTCTTTGCCCAGAGCCCCCGTCCCCAGCCGTAGGCCTGTGTGATTGCAGCTGGAAATGTTGCTCAGGCCACCTCCTCTGCAGATGACATGGCAGCCCTGGGCACAGGCAGGTAGCGTGGCAATGGGACAGCTCTGAGGTTTCTCTAGGGCAATATAAGAACAAAGAAGAGCTTGGCAGACGTCTCTCTGTCCCTCCATCACGTGAGATGGGAGAGTTACTCCTCTCTGTTCTCCTACAGCTTTGGGGGAGGACAGAGGACAGGAGAAGCCTTTTCTCCTGGGGGAGAAACTTGAGTTTGTGGTGCTGGAAAATGTGCCTGGGCTGCCTGTGCTGGATCCAGAGAAGAGCAGTGCTGGTGGGTTCAAGAGGTGGAGAGTCTCCTGCAGCACCGTGGGGCTTCTTGAGGCTCCAGATAGCAGACTCTGGCCACCTCTCCTCCATGCTGGGGAGGTCTCCTCTGCACGCAGAGATGGGCATTCCTGGCACTGCCAGCTTCTACTCTGTCCCCTGCCCCCCTGGGCTTGGTAGAGGTAGACCATGAAGTCACCTGCAGGCTGGTGCAGTTCAGGAGGTCCAGCCTGGAGTACACTGGAACTGGGAAGTATTGGGAGCAGGGTTGTCTCTGCTGTGTGGCAGCCTGTGGGGCCCTCCTCAGCTCATAGATCCAACAGACTCCCCAGTTGTCAGATCCAAAGGAGCTGTGTGCCGTGGCATGCCCAGTCCCACTGCTCCTGGTATTGCAGTTGCATCTGCTGCCCCTTCAGCTGCAGGCACAGTGGGGGCCATCCCGCTGTGTGAAGGGCTTACCACCTGTCCTGCATAGTTGTGTGTGGACCCCCAGGAGAGGACGGAGAGAGGCATGACATGTCCTTAGCCCGTTTGGAAGGCTGCTCTCCCATTCAGATAGGGGAAGGAAGCAGCAGGACCATCAAGGTATCTGGAAAGCTACGTTTCTACCAACACTGGAATCAAAGACATGCTGGCGGCGCTCCAGGTCCTGGTCTGGTGCCCCTTTTCCTGCTCACCACCCTGCTGCCCCTTTGCCAGGGTAAGTGTTAAGGAATGCCCAATGCAGGCCTGCAAATCTGGTGATCAGAGATGTCGTCTGGGGCCATTTGTGTTCAGCAGCTGGGATCGCATGGCCTGGATGCTGCTCAAGATCTTCTTCTGGTGGCCCATCATGGTGATGCCCAGACTCCGAACATCCCTGGGGAACAAGGACACTGTCAGACACCCCATGGGCTGGGCCTGTGCTGGGTCCCAGAGAGACACTGCTCCTCCCCGTGTGCATACCCCATGGACCAGCCCTGGACCCCACAGCTGGCTCCTCTCTGCTTGCTCATCAGCACAAGGCTGCTGCAGCTGAGGGTCCATGGGCATCCTCCCAGGGACAGAGAGGCTGCCGTTGACTTGGCACATCCTCCTGGCAGGGCTGCTGTGACAGCCCCGGGGGGAGCAGCAGCAGGACGGGGATCGCTCCTGACAGGCTAGTAGGTGACAAGATCGATGCTCTGAAATTGGATTCAGTTTTAGCGAGATGCCCTCAGATAACCCAGTCAGAAAGACGGATGGATGATGAGCCTTCTCCACTCAAAAGCTTCCCCGATGTGCATGAGAAACAAGGATCAGTATCAGCTCAATCCCACAGCAAAGGCCCCGAGTACAGCCCCCGATCAATGCCCATGACAGCCCTCTGCCTGCATCTCTCCATCTTCCTTTTCACTGGCTTTACCTCTACCTGCCCCACCTCAACCAAGGCATGCACTGTCACATCTTTCGGAGTCATGGGAACAAATGTCTGGCAGCCCCATGCCTTTTGACAGGGAACAAATCTCCTCAGAAGCAGGAGAGGTTGTTGCCAGCCCTGGCACTAATGCTAACAGCAAAAGATGGGGAATGTAAGCCCAGGGCAGGAGCAGGTATAGTTGCCACCTTTTCTGGTACCACTTGGAGCATCAGCTACCCTGGAGACCCCCTAGACAGATGGCAGAGCCAGCTCCTTACAGCAGGAGGAGGAGCATGGGTGGTGGGACACATCTTTCCCAGCTCTCCTTACTTAACCCAACCTTGGTCGCTTGTCTATGACCTTCCACTTGCACCAAGGCCCTGGATTTTGCCTTCCCGCCTAGCTGCAGGGAGTCAGTCCAACACACTGGGGTCTGAAGCGTCTCCATTTGTTTCCCAATGATCCCAGAGAAGCTGTGCAGTATGGCACAGGCACACTCTGGTCCAGACATCCCTTTTGCAGGGGAAACAAAGGTGAGAAGTGCAAGGAGACAGCAACCTCATAGTTGACCCTGCTTTGATCAGGAGGCTGGACTATAGGACCTTCTGCAACACCTTACAACCCAAATTACAAATGAACGTATGATGACATTGGAGAGCTACCACAGAGCACCAGAGTTGACCTGGTACTCACACCCTCTCAGTACAGCTCCCACACCTTTTCTCAAAGGTCAGCACAGCCTTGGACATTGTCCCACGTCTCAACACCATTTCCTTAGGAGTGTGTCTCTGGCATCAGGGATCAATTAGATCAAGCAAGCCAAGGCAGGAGGGTCACTGTTCAGGGGCAAGTGGGATGGTGCAGGGCAACCCAGCTGGTGCTGTTTGTTCTCTGGTACTCACTCAATGTTCATGCTCATCACCATGCCCAGGGAGGAGTACCCTGCCATGGCAAAGTTGTCCCGGTAATGCCCCAGCCGGATGGAGTCCAGCCAGTCCTCCACTGTCAGACAGCTGGCCAGGTCAAGGAGACCCCTGTTGAAGGGTGTTTGGGTGAACCTGGGAGCAGGACAGAAGGGGTTAGCTCAAGAGGTGATGGCCCTAGGTGGCCAGGCTGTGAGGTCCACCTCAAAGAGCCTGTCACCCTGCAGGGAGGGCAGGACAGAGAGTGCCCTTGCAGGCTGGTAAAGACAGGCACGCCACTGCACGGGCACTACTGCGCATGCTTGTCCAGACCTTGGCATGGGGATGCCATGGTGGGAGCAAGGCACTGAAGTGCAGGATGCTTCCCACTGCCTACCACAACCTGCGTCCATGGGCACTATGCATGTCTGGGGTTCCAGGGAAGCCACTGGTGCTAGGGTGGGACAGAAATATCCCTTATTCTCTGCAACCCACATGCTCTGCCCAGCACCAGCTGTCTACCCCTGCTCATCACGGCAGCTCAGGAAGCCCTTACCGGTTCACGGTGGCTGTGCACTTCAAGTTGTCAGGGTTGCGGATGAGCTTGTCCAGGATGCCCACAATCTGGGAGAAGCGTGGCCTCTCGCTGCGATCCTTCTGCCAGCAATCCAGCATGAGCTGGTGCAGGGCCGTGGGGCAGCCCATGGGGGCAGGCAGGCGGTAGCCTTCCTCCACCGAGTTAATGACCTGGAAGGAAGCCACATGCCAAAGTGGAGCTGCACTCCCACCCAGCTCGGAGCACCCCAGATGGCGTCCCACTGGGAAGATCCCTGGTGTGTGAGCTGCTGGGGCCATCGGATGGGGAAGCAGGGGGTGTACACAAGATTCATCCTAAATTACAAGTTCTGTGCAGTCTCTGTGGAGAGCTTGAAGCAGGCTGGATACCGTACGCATACAAGAAATCACTGTTATGACAGTGTATTTATTAAGTGGCCCAACAGGCCTGAAATATTGCAGCTTCCCTCCAGCAGACAAGCCACGAGAGCTGCACTCACATTTAGTTGCTCTACAACCTGGACTTGCCAGTACTCAGCAAGGCTGGAGGAAACCCTGCTCGAAGGAACTCTGCAGAGGAGGTAGTGTAAATCACCGCATCCATGTCCTGTTGTCACCAAAGCCACTTTCTAAAATAATAATTAGAGAGGGGACTCTCAGGACTCCCAGAGCATGGAGAAGGCAGATACATTTGTAGTCCCCATATGTAAAACAACAAAAAGAAAAGGAATCCTGTGGTTCTGCAGAGTCAAAATATTCATTTTATTGCCTCGTTTTGGAAATTTTCCTCCCAGGTTGTACTCAGGAACATAACCTACCTTTTCCTACAGGTTTTATGCTACTCTTGATGTAAGAGTGGCTCCCTCTGACTCTGACAAGCTGACAGCCTGCTGCCAGCTGTTGCAAGCTCGGGGCTCTCAGCAGCCTCACGTGGGCAGGGGAGGGGATGGACCCCCAGCACGGGGACTGGCAGGCTAATGTAGCGGGGCTGCAGTGATCCTAGGGAAGCCCTGACTACTCCCAGGGAGTGGGAGAAGCGGCACAACATGTGCTGAAGCTCTCCAGGCAGCAGAAAGGTTTCTACAGAGCAGGAAACGGGGATGGGGAGACCCGCAGTGCACACAAGCAGGCACAGCCAGGAGTCGCGTTGCTGCATGGGGAAAGGCTGTGTGGTGCAATGATGGGTGACACACTGATGTCCCCGCTGAGGGGCAAGCACGCTGTGCACGACCCTCCGGGGATGTGAGGAGAAGCAAGGGCTGCTCTTTGGGTCCCTTTTCCCCAGCACCCCCTGCTAGGCTGGCTTGGGTGAGGGCAGGAGGAGAGGCAGGCTTGCCACCACGCTGCTCTGAATCCACTCACGTCCCGGTTGGTCATGTTCCAGTACGGTCGCTCGCCGTAGGCCAACACCTCCCACATGACGATGCCGTAGCTCCACACATCGCTGGCAGAGGAGAACTTGCGGTACGCGATGGCCTCCGGAGCCGTCCAGCGAATGGGGATCTTCCCCCCCTGAAAAAGTGAGCGACAGTGGAGGTTCAGAGCATGCAGGGCTCAGGCACCCCTACCTCTCTGCAGCTGGGACAGTGGGCTAGACAAGCAATTAGCTGGGATGGCATCTTCTGGAAAGGACTGAGGAGGCAATCTGCACAAGATAAGCCTAGTGGCGTACCTGAAGGGTGACTTCAAGGTATTTCCAGTAGAGTAAGGAGAAATCTGTGCTGTTTTACGAGATCTGCTTCATGCACAATTCTGGCAGTGTTCAAGAGAGAGGAATTCAAAGTGATGAGGCAGAGCCAAGGGCTACTGGAGCCCAAAGGCATGGAGTTGACAGGGGGAGCAGGCAGAGAGCCTGACTTGAGCAGACAAGGAGAGCGATGGCATGTGCTCCCTGTCCATTACTGCCTTGGCAGGCAAGCACTGAAGAGGAGGACTTGTCGAATTAAAGGATCATGCTGACCAAAATCAGCAATAAATGGGCTAAGAACACAATTAAGCTGCAAATGTAGTCGCCAGCCACTCGAAGAGGAAAGTCGTGGCACAGGGAATGTAGGGTGGGTTTCCCAGAACAGCTGCGGCAGGCGTGACGTGCCTGGGAACACCTTTCAGGTATCGCTGTCTAGGGAGAGGTGCTTCCACCCAACTGAGTCCTGCCTACTCTGGCACACTCTTGATGGGGACTGAAGATGAATGATGTGACCTTTGGGAGAGTCTGTATTGGGAAGACATCTCCTGAGCAGGTCAAGGACAACAGAGGAGGAACACAGGACACCATCTTATCACAAGTTTCTGAACAAGAAAGCATCTTTATTTTCAGTATACCCTGACTGAGACCTCGCCAGATATCTCGTGCTACTGATCGTATCACTGCATCCTTGTGGTTCAGCTTTATCCAGACTATGTACCTAGTCTTCCTACAGAGCAATGGTGTCTACTGAGTTGCACTGTGCCAACATACCTCTAAGCTTCTGCTTGCGACATGCCCAGTGGCTGCTCCATCCTCCAGTGACCTCCCTGCTTGCACTCACACTGGGAACACGAGGCAGTGTCTCTAGAAACTGGGCAGGACTGGAAAGGGTCAGCAGGTAGGTCAGTTCATGAGCTCTGGTCACTCAGGTCACCTTCCTGACCCAGTGTGGTCATTGACATACTGTCTCTGGAAATGGGACATATTCTGGCTCCTTTCACCACCTGGCTGAAGTCAAGACAGGAGCACGAAGACCATGTTCTCCAGGCTGGGCCACTGTGCATTCATCCCTCAGAACTGCAACCGCTTTGGGTCCTGCTCTGCAGTGCTGTGAACTATCCCAAACTGGCCCAAAGCTCTTTCTGCTTCCCTAGTCCCGGTCCTTCAGAAAACTGATGCTCAGACTCCTCAGCTGCGGCTCCAAACTGACCTTCATTGAGAACTGATGATCCATAACATTTGCCCCACCAGAGGCATGCCTTGTGGGCACACTTAAGTCCTTTCATGGCCAGAGAAGTGCAAAAAGAGCACATTCCCACAATGTATTTAATTTCCCCTCCAATGACCTCCAGTGGAAGAGTGCATCAAGCTCCAGAGCTATCATGTTGGCCAGAAAATCTTAAAATTACTTCACAGACAATACTGTCCTATTGTAAACCAAAATTATGCAGGTTGCAAAGCCAGTTCCTACCCTTTCCACTCCCTGAATGAGGCAGAGTCACATGGAAAAGCTAGTGTGTGGCCACACTCCTGAAAATTGTACCAGAGCACTGACCAATTTCCCTAGGACAAATGAAGCACTGGATGGAGCTACACAGCTGTCCTGGTTTCAGCTGGGATAGAGTTGATATTCATACTAGTGTCTGTTTTGGATTTAGTATGAGAATAATGTTGATAACACATAGTTGTTGCTAGGTAATGCTTATATTAAGTCAAGGATTTTTCCGCTCCCCGAGGAAGCTGAGGGAGCACAGCCATGACCAGCTGGCCAAAGGAATACCATAGACATCATGTTCAGTATATAAATGGGGGCTGGCCTCGGGGCAGGAATCCGCAATCACTGCTCGGGATGGGCTGGACCATTGATCATCGGCTGGTAAGCATTACTCATTTCGTATATTCTTTTATCATTATTGTTATTGTTATCTTCTCTTCCATATATTCTATTAAACTGTCTTTTGCTCAACCCACCAGGTTTCCTTTTTTTGCAGTTCTCCTCCCCTATCACGCAGCGGGTGGTGGTGAGTCAACAGCTGCGTGGTTCTGGTTCCCACTTGGGATAAGCCATGACAACAGTCTAGGGAAGGGCTCCAGCAGGGACATAAGAGTGTCCCTGTGCAGTGGACCACGGGTGAGGACAGGAGCTGTTGGCTGGGGGGGTTTGATCAGCTCCCTGCTCTCCCACCCTGCTTCTCTTTGTTCACTGCGCACTTCAGTTCTGGGATGTCCCTGTACTAAGGACAATGCATTAAGGCTCAGAAGCTCTTTGGGTTCATGCTCTTGGTCCAGACATCAGCGGAGGTGACTATCTCCACTTGTTCCCTGCCTACGTTGACTTGAGAGTGTCTAGCTTTTCCATCTGTCAGTGGACCGGGGCAATCACTGTCAGTAAGGATCAGCGAGACTGCAGCGCTAGGAGCCACGCACCGTGGTGGTGTACGCAGCATCGGGGTCATCCTCCAGGATGCGGGAGAGGCCAAAGTCAGACACTTTGCAGACCAGGTTGCTGTTCACCAGGATGTTGCGGGCGGCCAGGTCCCGGTGCACGTAGCCCAGGTCAGACAGATACCTCATACCCGCTCCGATGCCACGCAACATGCCCACCAGTTGGATGATGGTGAACTGCCCATCGTGTTTCTGGAGAGGAAATAACCCAGAGTTCATGATGATTTTCACCAGCATCCTATTGATGCTGCTGTCATTAAACTGACCCCGTAGTGCCTCTCATCTTTGGCTTAGCACCTCCTCTAACCCAGTGCCTCTCTCTTGTCCCCCCAGCCAACCTCCTGCCCTCCCAGCGCCTCTGACACACCACTCTGGCAGGTGGCCCTGCCTTTGCAGCGTCGCTTCGGGGAGCCAGCCAGGATGCCCTGGAGATGGTGTCTGCTGGAGAGGTGAGAGCCCAGAGCACACCACTGTCATGTAGGGGTCACAGCGGCCGTGAGGCTGAGGAGCAGAAACCAGCCTCTCCTCCAGTCACTCAGCCCAGGGGGATGTGCGATGAATAAAAATACAAAGAGCTCTTTACCCTGAGGAAGGTGTCTAGCGAGCCATTCTCCATGTATTCAGTAACAATCATTACCAATTTGCCTGCAGAAGACAAGGGAGGTCAAGTTAGCAGAGAAGTCACCTTCCTCCGGGAAGCCCAGTGCCAGGCTTTTACTGGGAGAGACATGAATCCAGGCCCGTGGATATCCTGCAGCCCCGCAGAGCGATCTCACCCCTGCACCACGCAGGACCGGCACAATGGTGGGGATGTGGCAATAACCCCGACACTTACCCCTCCCTCCAGGTGTTATTGATGTGGCTAGCTCAGCTTTGTTATCCTGCTGAAATTTGCATGCCATTAGCATAACTCTTTGCATCAGAATGTGCCTTTTTGAAGGAAGACTTCAAATTATGATTCAATACAGGCAGCCTTTAAAATAAACGCTAATGGGTAGGATGTCTCCTAAACCAATAGCCCTGACTTGGGGCGCACTGCGGAGCAAAGAGAGGAACTGCCGCAAGGGAAGTTTGTCCTGTAAGAGAAGGCAAGGGGCTGGGGTGGAGGGGGCCCAGGTAAACGGACACCTGACAAGGGAGCAACCGGGGCAGCCAAAGGATGGAGTGCACCCAAAGTGGTCCCTGACCCCCATCTCCCAGGGTGCCCACAGGGAGATATGTCCCAACTCTGCCCCACCACAGGGTCCCGTTCGCGCCAGGCACATACTCCTGGTCACCACTCCCTCCAGATGGATGACGTTGGGGTGGTCGAACTGCGCCATGATGCTGGCTTCACTAAGGAAGTCCCGTCTCTGCTTCTCTGTGTAGCCTGCTTTCAGTGCCTTGATGGCCACAGGAATCTCTCTCTTCCCTGGCAGCTTCAGACGGCCGTAGCACACCTCTCCGGACTCTCCTGCAAGGCAAGGAAAGGTGAGGGCATGGGGAGATCCTCAGCTTCTCGCACTAACCCACCAGCACCACGGATCACCCAATCTGCCGGCATGCTCGCAGCATACTCCAGCCCCTCAGGACTCCTGGGCTCCTTGTGCATCGCTGCTCTGAGTCCAGAAAGGATTGCCCATCTCCAGCTTCCAGTGCCACCTCCGGGAACTGGGCAGAAATATCAGAAGCCACCTCTCTCTGATACCTTTTACTGAAGGCGTTGGGCCAAGAGCAGTGACTACACTGGCACTTGCTTTACCACTTTCAATGAACAAATTTGGGGGTCTCTTAGAGCAGCAGGTATGTCTCTCAGACAGGCTTCCTAACGCTGCTCTGGGGTAAGCCCTTGAGGTGCTGATGATGAAGTTCCAGCTCTGCCTTTACCCTGTACTTCCCTGCAAGCCCTTATTCCTATGCAACAACCCCTTTTGTTCTGAAAACTTACCAGTTTGATTGCAATTCCACTTGCATTTTGTCACTCCAGATGCTTGGTTCGAGGTTTGAAAGCAGGGTGGCCACCTTGGAGCAGGGGCAGGACAGGCTGAGCCCTCTGCTGTGTCAGCCTGAGCCATCGGTGCCACAGTGGCTGAGCAGCAACCCTCTGCTCCAGGCTGCCTCCGAAGAGTTTATTTCATGCCCCGGGGACTCACCAGACCCAATGACCTTCTCAATCTTGATCCGTGAGGCCTCAATTTCACGGGTGAACTCGTGCACAGCTTGGCAGGGGTCCTCATACGTATGGGGGTCCACATAGAACTTGGACTCAGGGAACTTCACTGCCAGGTTTCAAAGGGGAGAGAGGAGATAAGCTCTTTCAGGCAGCCCTTCCAAGAAGTAGGGGCACCCAGCAGCTGGGCAGAGGATGGGCAGGGGTAGGACTTCTTGGGTTGACATGCTGAGGGGCCACAGAGGCTGCAGCCCCAAGGAAACCCAAGGCACTCTTTGGCGCAGCGGTGTGCTCAGAGCAGTCCAGGACGTGGCTACCCAGGTCTCCTCCGTGTGATTGTCCCCATCCATCAACCCCCCATCCCTCGCCTGTGATGAATTTTCCACTCTTCTAGCCTGCTGCTATCTGGGATGAAAGTGCTGCAGTCCCATCTCGCACTGTGCAGCCCTTCAGCCCCATTACCTGGATGTCCCTGGGATCAGAGCCCCTGCTCAGCTCTCCTAGACACATCCCCAGAAGCAGTCAGTGGCCAAACCCCTTATCCCTGGAAAGCACAGCAGTGCCAGGGGCTAATGGTCCAGGTCCTTGCCCATCCACAGGGCTGAGGTCCTTCGCGCCCCAGGGGCAGCAGCAGGGAGGGTCCTACCTTGCCCGTTCTGATAATGCATCTTCTCCTTATCGGAGTCCTGGAAAGCCTTGCTGTACCCGCAGTGCCTGCCACAGGGACACAAGGGTCAGAAGAGGTGCTCCTGTCCCTCACTCCCACAAGCAGCCCTAAGGCAGGGTGGAAGACTGTGTGTCAGGGCTCTTGGCAGCCCAGGAGGAGCTGCAGCTAACACTTGGCCCTCTACCAGCAGCATCCCTGCACCTTGATGGACAGACACTTTGGCCTGGAGCAAGGTACCTTCCAGGTGCTCTCCAAGGCTTGGCAGCACTATAAAAGCTGCTGCCCTTTTGTCTCCTCTAGGCAGTGAAAAGTGTGTTCCAGATGCCTGGCTCAGCCATGCTGAGATGGAGCAGCACACAGTCCTCCTTAGACTTTTCTGGTGGAGTAGAGCTCTTTCCACTCCTGACCTGCCTCCTAGCCCATCCCTTCAGCCCTCATGCTGGTACTGGTATAGGTATTGCTATGGCTATCGCTATCGCTATTGCTGTTCAGACTGCTGGCAGGAGGAGAAGGTCTGGAGACTGGTTCTGCCCCAGTGAAGGTGGAGGCATGGTGACTTCTAAATGAAGTCTCTCGGTTGCTTATTAACTGCTGACCTACGGATGCTCTGGACAAACTGAGAGGAGAAAAATTGCACCCAAGTGTTCCCATGCCTCCTGCCCTGCTTGGTGACAAGCTGCACTGACCGCCAGAAAACACTTACCTCTTCTTGCAGATTAGGACCACCAGCAACGCGACAAGGCCAGTGATGAGTGTCAGGCAGATCCAGACAATCGTCATCGTGTCGTACCGGAGATACACTGGAAGAAGCAGGGTAAGAAGGAGGTGAGCTGGATTGAGGAGCGCTCTGCTGTGCTCAGAAACTCACCTGCCCTACTGGGGTCATGCTCTTCAAAGATAAAGCACCATTTCCCACCCAACCCCAGCTTTTGTGTACAGGAACCATTTACACATGGGGAAACAGGCGCAGATCTGGGAAAGCCGTGGTGATACAGAAAACCAGTCCAGAGAGGAGTCTGGAGCCTCAGGACCCCACCAGGTCTTCCCTGCCCTAACTGCTGTGTCCTTCCTCCCGTATTCTTTCTAATGTATAAGCACATCTCTGGAGGGCTACCTCAAGCAAGCCCTGCAGCCTGAAACCCCAGGAGGTGTGCCTCCACCCTCCCTCCTGGCAGAGGAACAATGGCCACAGACAAGGACATCGCCATCCCCCCGTGCTCCCTGTCCCATATTTCCCACATCCCACAACTGCACACACTCACCTGGCTTCCCCGTTTCCACCTCCACAGTCTGGCTGAACCTCCCGCAGCCAGCAGAAGTGCGAGCCCGAACCTGGAAAATGTAGCGGGTCGCAGGCTTGAGCCCGGAGATGGTGGCAGTGGTGCCCTTGGATTTCAGAGTGGAATAGCTCTGCATTTCCTTGTCCTGGGGAAAAGCAACACCAAAAGCCTTGCTGCATCAGCACAGCAACCACAAAGTCTTCCAAAATCAGCCTTTGTGCAAGGCTGGTTGATAGCAGCAATTGCACCAGCAGGATTTAAACTGTATAAATTCACCACGCTGGGACCGGCTTGCGGCAGCAAGCTCAGCATTACCTTCTCATAGTACTTGATCTCGTACTCCAGGATGATGCCGTTAGGCTGGTCTGGCTCTTGCCACAGCAAGGTGACACTGTTCTGTCCCGTGCTCTCCTGACGGACCACCACCACCTGGGACGGGGCTGAGGGTGCAGACAGCAGGGTGTTAGGTGCCTGCTGGTGGGGTCCTACAGGGGTGAGGGAAGCAGGACACAGCAGCAGGAAAGGGTGGAACCGGAGCCCCATGCAGGACCCCTGGTTTAAACCATATTTCTGTTTTAATTAAAGCCGCGTGGACATGAGTGCTTTGAAGGATGGGAGAAGAGGCTTGCAAACGGGCTCTTGTTCACTTCAGTTGCCTGGATCTCTTTCCCATGGGGTGAGCAGTCTCCAAGGACATGAAAGAGGAGAGCACTGTCCCAGCACACACAGGAGGGGGACACTGGTGCTTCATGGTGATCTGAAGCCAGAAAGGAGAAGGAGCCGTGGGGCTGGAGGCCATGGAGTTCCCTTGCAGGACCCTCACCCCTCCTGCCCGACCTGGGGAAGGGGGAGAGGGAAAGGAGAGAGGGAGAGGGGAGATGACAAAGGCCCAGAGGGGTGGTCAGGGTGCCTAAAGGTCTAAAGGTGCCCTGGGGGTGCTCTCCTGCCCTGAGACACTTGTCATTTGCTTGGGCCTGGGTTGGTAGCCCGTGAATCAGTCCTTGTACCTGCCATGTCCGAATTGGAGCTGCCAGGGCTGGAAGAGCCAACTCACCAGCCTCCTTTCCTGCTGGGAAAATCCACTCAGGAAGGACCTCAAAGAGTGCCAGCTATTGGGTCCAACTTATGGGAAGGGGTCAGGCACCCTTTACGACCTTAATTGCCAGTTGAGAAGTGGGATGTGGCAGCTCTGGGGAAGACAGTGCTGCTCTCTGCCATGGCTGCAGCAGCACGGAGACCGAAAGGGGCCACAGGGGTTGCAGCAGCAGTGGGGCACCCAGGGACTGAAAGGTGTCAGTTTTATCTCAGTTCATCTTTGGGCTGCCTCCTTTAAGAAGCAGAAATCACTGTTGGCACACAGAACCCCGGGGAGCTGGGACTGGGTGGGATGGTGGGAATCAGCTAAACCCTGCAGGCACCTGCAGCGCCATCTCTCCAAACAGCCCCAGGGCACCTCCGCTGCACCTGCGCCTGCCCTGCTCAGCCACCTGCGGCTGGGGGGACACGAGTGACCAGCACCCAGCATGGGCACGCCGCAGTGCAGTGCAGCAGCGGTCCCTAAGCCCCTCCTGGCGGGCAGGGATGCTCTGTGATGTGCAGCAGCTGGAGCACCACGTAGGCACGGCAGCTAAACTTCAATCACTACCAAATTCCCAACCCTGCTGGTTTCACAGCACCTGCTCAGTATCCCCTTCCCAGCAGAAAGGTTGAAATGGGAATATTCATCACTTCCCACAAGCATCCCACCCCGAGGCATCACGCTGATGCTGCTCGTCAGCACTTGGAGGGATCACCATTTCCACGTGGGCTCAGTGGAGGGGTGAAGAAGTGCCACAGGCAGGCATTGGTAACAAAAGGGCCGCCTTCTCCTGCCAGCTATGAGCTAACCCAGCGAGACTCCCTGTGTTTCTCCTGCTGGCACTGCTGCCATGAGAGCAGAAGGGGCTCAGCATCACAGCAAGTTCCCGTGGGCTTGTTTACAACTGGGAGGATTAACAAGAAGGGTCAGTCCCTGCCCCGTCCCCTCTGCCTGCAGCAATCTCCATGGAACGGGGCTTAGCTGGGCTCTGCTCCGGGGAGATGCCCAGGTGACCCTGCAGCAAGGTCCTGGCCCACCTGGAGTAGAGCATTGCTCAGAAGTATTTCCTGGGGAAAGAGCATTTCACAGCAAGGGATTTGCAAAGATGAGACATGCATGAGAGAGGCTTTTCCCAGCAAACATTGCTGTCACCTGCCAGGTCCTGGCATTGGTGTGAGCTAAGAGCAGACCATGAACTGCTGCTTGGCCCTTTGGGAAGGGACAGAAGGCTGGAGGAACAGCCTGAAAGATTCATGCTCCACTTAGTGTTCCTGTCAACAAACAAGTGTTCTCCATGCCCCCTGTCTCCTGAGAAAACGAGCCTCCACCAGCGGCTGCAGGCTGGAGTGGAGGAAAAGGAGAACAAAAAAGGATACCATGAACCAGAGAAGGGTAAGAGTTGCCTTGGGCAGCAGCTTGTCTCCAGCCCACCTGGGCTCCCTGAACCCACCTCCATCAGCAGAGAGGATGGGGGTCCCATCTCCTGGGGGCCCCATGCCCATCACCAAACCAGCCCTTGGCTGCTCATGGAGGTTCTGCCTCCTGCAGATGCCAGCTGGGGCAACACTGGAGCGACATCAGCATCACCCACATGGGCAAAGCCTGGGGGGGGGTGTCTGCTCCTCCTACCTGCCTGGTTTGTCGTGATGTTGGCGACTGCAGCTCTCCTGGACTCCAGGCTGAGGTCAGAGACGCCATTGACTGCCTCCACCCAAAAGGAGTAGTTGGTGTGGGCCAGGAGGTTGGTCACTGTCAGCGCTCCCTGCACCAGGCTCATCTGCTGGGGCACGAAGCGGATCCCGCTGCCGCACGCCTCGCACTGGCCAGCGTCCCCCGCGCAGCGCCTGCAGACCACGTTGTACACGACATCAGCGCGGCCACCTTTGTCCAGGGGTGGGCCCCACTCCAGTGTCACCGAGGTGCCATTTACACTGGAGATCAGGTTCACAGGAGCAGAGGGGGGGCCTGGAAAAGAAGCAGAGGTTCAGGCAGAGCCGGGGCTGCCGAAGTGTGTTGGGACTGGCGGGGTGTGGGACCAACGGGCAGATGCACCTTGGGCAGCACGTACAACAGTGCTACAGGGAATACAGAGCTGCCCGGAGGGGAAAGTGCTCCAAACAGAAGGCAGCAAAGACCCAGACAGGTCTCAGGATGAAATGCCGTGGAGGTAAGATGCTCTGGACCAGGATGCCAAATGCCAAGCAGGCCAGAGCTGATGTTTGTTCTGGGGGGAAGCGGGAAGCCATGGGGCTGCATGAAGCTTTTGGGGGAAGAGACAAGGCGTCGATGGTCTGGACAGTAGAGAACAGGACCTGCTCACCTAAAGGGACGGCAAACTCATATTCTCTGGGGAGATTAACAATCTTGGGTGGATATCCCCGAGGGAAGCACAAGTCAGATGTTGCTGACCTGTCTTTCACCCTGGCTTCAGCTAGCAGCCCCACACCTTTCTGCCCTCCTGGAACAACTACAGAGGGGATGACTCCTCCTGGGATGTTCTTGTCCCTTTTTAATAGCATCAGGCCCCTCAAACCAGCCTCTTGCAGAGAGCTGATCTGGAGCCACATGGCAAGCCCTGGTGCCACCGTCCACCCACAGTGAAGGGGAGCACAGCAACACTTGCACTGCCCCGTGGGCTGCCAGGGGTCCGACCACCCATAGCATTTCTGCAAAGGACAGCAGCCAGCAAGCAGTCGGCACGCTGGCTGGTGCGCGAGCAGGCAAGCGTGCCGTCAGAGCCATGGTCTCACCTTCTCCTGCTCCAACACAGGAGAGAGCGCCAGGAGGGAAGCAAACTCTGGCCAGGGGTGCTTGGAGAGCAGCAGGATGAGGACGAGACGGAGGGCAGCGAGGGAGTGCAGCTAAGGGCATCTCAGCTCTTGCGCCAAAGGGAGACACGGGGTTGAAATGCTGCCACGTCGCCTTGGTCGGCATGCAGAGAGGGAAGGGGGCACGCTGGCCTCCGCCAGGGAGCATGAGTGTCTGAGGACGCGGCGCCTGCCCCGCTGCAGCGCAGACGGGCGCCTGGGCAGCCGGGGTACTCACGCGTGCAGGCGGCCGAAGGGGGGTCCTGCACCGCCCTGTAGAAGCTGCTGTCGCAGCGGCACACGCGGGCCGCCCGGCTCTCCGAATGGCTGTGCAGGGGGCACTTTGCACACAGCTGGTCCCCGGGGGCCGACTTGTAAAATCCCAGCTGGCAGGCTGCAGGGGAGGGAAGGGGCAGAGATCAGAGGGATGCGCCTGGACGAGGAGCATCCCACGATTCAGTGGATCCCACCAGCACAGAGCTGGACCCCACTCTCATCCCTTTCCCAGTGCATGAGAAACCAGCCCTTCTCCCCAGTGCCTGGTCCAGCTGAAAAACGGGCTCTGTGAAAACTGCTCTAGTCTCCCCCAGGCTGTACTTGCTGCCGTCCTGGTACCATTTCCCCACCGTTTCAGAAGCAGACTTGGGTGCCTCCAGTTTTCTAGAGCTGCAGAGCTCGAGGTGCTCTCCTTGCAGAGCTCTCCCCACTGCAGCCACCCCGATGGGCCACTGCCTGGCCCCGGGGCCCTGCAAAGATCTAACCAGGCAGTACTGGAAATTACCTTGTTAATTGTTCTAAGAACCATCATTTATGGGTCAAATTTACGGCACAGTCCTCACTTCACAGCGGTTGCCACACTATTCATGCTGGGTGCGCCCGAGTGCCCCAGAGCACCCGCGTGGGTGGTTTCAAGAATTAAAAGCTCCGCACCTGGGACGTGGCGCGCATCCCTCTGCAAGCCCCTGAAGCGCTGCTGTACAAAGCAACAAGTTTCCTTGCACAGAACAAAGGGAGAACACCCTCTCTTTATTCACGTTTCGGCAAACCGGCAGCGCACGCACGCTGCCTGCTCTCTGCGGAGGACAGCAAGGCCAAATGAGCCAGCCTGAGCTTTTTCTGACAACACGACCCGCCTTCGGTTGCCCTGACACCTCCCGGTGCTGGGGGCTCTGCGTCAGGAGCACACGCTCATCCCACGCCGGGGCTGGCATCGGTCTGCTCCGTCCTACCCCCGCCTCTCCCGGCAGCCCCTCGGGCGAACCATTTGTCACACAAACAAGCGACTCGTATCTCATTAGGAAAATTGATTAGCTCAAAAGTGACATGTGGCATGTCAGGTATCTGTCTGGGGGTGGAAAGATCTGTCCTCTCTTGCAGATTTTGATTCCAAGTAAGGAAAAACAGGCTCTGTCTGTGTTCCCGTATTTATCAAGCACTTCTAGGACCAGTTCCAGTGATTCAAGCATTAATCCTGGCTCTGACTCATTTCTGTTTTTCCCTACTGAGGTAGTAAAACCTTCATTTTCCCATCTTTACCCCCAGTGGCCAGCTCTGCATACAGCCTCAATTTTTGCTTCCAAGCATGTAGAAGGGTTTTGTTTGCGATCCAGCATCCCCGGTGGTCTGGGTCCCTCTGTGCTGTCTGTTTGTTCTGCTTCTAGGTGCTGATTTGTTTTCTTATATAATAACACTCCTTTCCTCGCCTTGCCACAGATCTCCTTGGCGTGATTGCTACTGAGATATTTCACATATCACACACTGCACAGTAATACAAGCGCCTCTTTATGGCTGAGCTACTTCCAGCAGTGGCAGCTGAAGGCAGCGCTCCAGCCACATGTGTTCCTGGTGGCTTGCTGGTCCCTCTTCAGACTCTGCCACCAGCTTCTGTGGCAGTTTTGCACCTAACGCTGCCTTAAAGACAGGGCAGCAATACCCCCAGCAGGACGTACACGTGCTGCACACGCCAGAGATGTTGGTATCACATCTTGGTACAGCAGGCTGGAAAAAGCCAAGGCCAGCAGCTCCCGGAGTTCATTCCTAAATTCTTCATTCTCCACTCCCCAAAGGCATCAGAGCAAAGAGCAGAAATGCCCAAACTTGGGGGGGAAGGGAAGGAGGATGTGATTCACAGGGAAATGGCAGCAGCTCGGGGTTTGCTTTGCTGCCCAGCTCTCTCGACAGCCTTCACCCGGTCGATGGCATCAGAAGAGGAACCAGGGACTCTCTGCCTTTACCGAATGCCCTCTTCCTGATGCTGCAGCACTCGTTGGTCTGCAACGCCTTCTTTTTGGGTGTAAGACTGAGACGAGTGCTGTTACACCCTGTTCTCAGGTGGGGACAAATTTGGGAGGTAGCCAGCCGGCGGGCGGGAAGCAAAAAAATACCCCCAAAAATATCTCAGAGAGAAAAGTTCCCAGTTTTACTACGTGGGAAAGGATGAAGACACGGCACGAGCACAGCCTCCCAGGTGGGAACCGAGCAGGCGCTCGGCAGGCTTTGCTGCCTTCAACTCACGTGAATCCCCCTCGGACCTGCACACCACCTCTACCTGTGCAGCAACCAGCAACTCTTGATTCAGGAGGCACTGGAGTGGTTCCCCCCACCAATATTTATTTAAGGGCAGAGAAATCAGTACCACATATGGCAAGACAGGCCAGCAGGAAGGATAGGAACACAAAGCACAGCAGATTTGCACCAAGCAACTGTAATCACTTAGCATTTAATGCTGTAAAAAAATCCCTGTTAATTACCTGTAGCAATGATTCACAATTATTTTAGATGCACTCAGGGGGAAAATTACCCTAAATGACAAATTGCAGGTGAATTTGTGCACCGGGGCAGAGCCGTCGGGAGCCATGTCCCGGCACCTGGAGAGCAGAAGCATGCGAGGAGGCCTGGAGAGCCACTGGGGCTGGGGCAGACGCTGCCCTGGATGGGGTCACGCACCTCTGTGTGTCTCGGTGCTTGCTTTAGACGCAAGCAGGACACATGTGCAAAGTCTTTCACGGGCATGGGAGAGGGCACCAGCTAGGAGCCTGCGCAAGATAGGAAAACCCCACAGTACAGGATGACAGGCATGTCCCGCTCTGGATTGAGCTCTGTCGTGCCAGGCCAATGACATGTGGAAGACCAGGACCTCCCCCGTTAGCTCTGGTAAGAGCAAATCATCAGAGAAGTGGCCAGCGAGAAAAATTCAATGAAACGCACCAGGTCTAAAATCTACAGGGCTCCACAGCCATGGTTGTAGCACACACTGAAGCCGCCAATATCTGAAGCCACCCATCAGGGAGGTGCAGAACAGTTGTTCTGGTGTCTTCACTGCAACCAGCTACTCCCAGCTGCCAGAAGTGCCCTCCCAGGAGCCCTGCAGAAGGTGGTGATTTCTTTTTTTAAATTATTTTATGCAATTGATGCCCTTGTTCTATGTCTGAGGATCTCGGGTCCTGCCTCTTTGCGGACCACCAGAGGTCCTGCTCCTGGTGTTCTCCTTCTGTCCCCAGTGCCGTTCCCCCTGCAAAACCCAGCCGAGGCTGCCTGTCCTTGTAGTCTCCTCTCACGGTGTGGTTCTGCAGCGCGCAAGGGACGGCAGCAGACCTTCACCCACAGCCTCAGCTCAAGACTTGCACATCTGCACTGGGCGTGCTGCCCAGACACCTGGCTGGCCCCAGTGTCACAAGCAGAGCCTACAAAAGCCAACACTAAACCTTGTGCTTGGCACAGCACATCTCCAGCCCTCTGTCGCATATGTGGGTTCCCAATTATCACCCCAGCCCGTTGGGGTCAATAGCAGGGCGCTTCCACTGATCCCCCCCACCCTGCACAGCGCACCTTACCTGTTTTTCCGAGCCCACCAGCCCCACTCCCTCATGCATCGCCTGCCCAAGGGGCCCTGGAGCAGCAGGCTTGCCTCAGAAACAGCAAGCTCTGCCAGCCGTCTGTAGTTCGGTCCATTTGTTTCCCTCCCTCTCCGTCCTCTGGGGACAGGACAACATCTGCTAATAAGCTGGCAGAGCTCGGGAGATGATAGATGAACCTGTCGAGGATACACTAGCCGGGAACAAGCCACTCTCCTCAGCCTGAAGTCACCGTCTGGGACTAGTGCTCTGCAGGTGGCCCTGGCGGGACCACCAAGGGCTACTTCAGTGGGGCTGCAAATGCGAGCATTGACCCCGTGTCACTCCCTCTGGGCTCCATCCTCAGCCCAGGAGGTTTGGGCAGGGCAAGGGCACAGTTGGGAGGGTCCCATGGGGCAGTTCTGTGGCAGTGGTGCCACCAATTGCTCCCTTCCCTGACCCTGAAATAAAGCTGGGCATCAGCAAGCACCAGAAGAGCAGCCAGGTACCTCCCTTTGGCAGCACTGGGATGAGATAGAGATGGAAATAAGGGTGTCATAGCCACTGTGACAGCCAGAGACAGGCACCAGTCCCAGAGCCCTCCAGGCTGCGAGAGAAGCTAACACACAAAATCCCAGCTCCTTTTGATCCAGTTTCAGCATGGTGCCTCCACTCTCAGCTCCCACATGACATGGGCACTGAAACAGAAGCACATTATTCACAGTTATTGTCTGAAAAAGAGGTATCCACCTGATTGCCCCAAACCCTGTGTTTTTGCAATGCTGTGTTCCCCTTTCCCTGCAATCCCAGATCAGCCCAGGCTTTGTCCCCAGGTTGGCCAGTCTGGAGGGGGTTCTGGGGGCTGGCTGGGCTGGTTCTCTTGGGCAAACTCTTGTTTCCCATGGCTAATGCTCTGTACATCCTTTGGGTGCTGCTTGCCCCTACACTGTCTCACGCCCCCGACCACTGCCCTACCTCCCATGCCTGAGCACCACCTTACAGCCCACTTCCTACCTTGCAGCCCCTTTGTATAGCTCACAGCCCTTCCCACCTCCAACACTTACTGACGTACAACCCGTCACACCACTCCGCACACCTGAAGTCATCTCATATCACACCAGGCTCCACNCTCCAGGCTGAACCCCCCGAGTTCTCTCAGCCTGTCCTCCCAGCAGAGGGGCTCCAGCCCTCCCAGCATCTCCAGGGCCTCCTCTGGCCCCGCTCCGACAGGTCCATGTCCTTCTTGTGCTGAGGGCTCCAGAACTGGTGGACACAATACTCCAGGTGGGGTCTCACCAGAGCAGAGCAGAGGGGCAGAATCACCTCCCTCGCCCTGCTGGCCATATTTCTTTTGATGCAGCGCAGGATGCAGTTGGCTTTCTGGGCTGCAAGCGTGCATTGCCGAGCCGTGTTGAGCTTCTCATCCACCGGCACCCCCAAGTCCTTCTCCTCAGGGCTGTCCCTGCCCCTTCTTTCCCACAGTTCAACCCATTTTATCCTCCTTCACACCCCTAAATGTTGCAGAGTGGGAAACAGGGCGAATTTTCACCCACCAAGGTTTTGCAGAGCTGGCAAAATCCTATGCATCAGGCTGCGAGCAGACGGCACATGCAGCAAAGGGCACTCTGCACGGCTTCTTGCTCAGCGCCCAGCTTTCAGGGCTGCCAGGACAAGTTGTATAAGGAGGGCCCTGCACTTTCCAGTGGAGTAATTCGATTTGTGGTTCTGGGCAAACTGGTACCATGGTGGTCCAGCCCGTCTGCATCCCAAACTGTACTTGTGCAGGGTGCTGCCATAGAAAAATCAGCCGGTCTCACTTCTTGCCTTGAAGTCAGTACTGTTGACTCTGCCCAGCTCTTGAGGGCTGGACTAAGTGATCTCCAGAGGTCCATTCCAACCCCTACCATTCTGTGATTCTGTGATTCTTCTTCCTTACGTCTTTAAAAAAAAAAAAAAAGCAGGAAACATCCAAATCCCAGTTTGCTGCGAGTGCTGCTCGGCTGCCCAGTGCAGACATCTTTTTGCAGGAGCAAAGTCGAGGTGACACTGTGCAGGCTTATGCAGGTGAGACAGGCTGGCATGCTCTCGGAGCAAAGGCTTTTTTATAAAGCTTATCTGGGGAAATGCTACAGCTTGCAGGAGTCGGATGGAAACAGACGGCCTAATGCTAGAATTAGAAAAAAAGCTGTTTCCAAATCTCAGACTTGTCAAAGGATTTTAGACAGAACTATCCAAGGCTTCTGGAAAAAAAAAAAAAAAAAAACCAACCCAACAACAACAACAACAAAAAAAAAAGCGAAAAAAAAAAAAGTNTAGAAATACTGGGAGATTAAAAAAAAAAAACAACCCAACAACAACAACAAAAAAAAAAGCGAAAAACAAAATAGTTTTCAGCAGACCAAAAACAAACCCAGAAAACGCTGTGTTCAGGAAGGAGTGGGGCTTGAATGGGAGCCACCCCTGCAGATGACGGTGCTGGAGGTAACCCTGCATCCCTGCTGCAAGGCTTCCGGGAGAAAAGACACATAAATGTAGAAAGGACATACAAAACACCAAGAACTTGATCCCAGTCCCTGCAGGAACCAGTAGGCAGCTTTGCAGGGTTTGAGAGCCCTCTCACCACATGCTGATCACTCTGGATACCTACAGGGGCTGAGCTTTGAAATAAAGGTGCCCAGCTCTCCGGCAGAAGCAAGTGAAGAGCATCGCAGGGGCCAGCGCAGCCCTCGCCCCGCACAGCTGAGCGCCACCAGCTTTTGGATCCCTTTCTCCTTCCTAGGGAAGTGTCAGCAGCAGCATGTTGTTTTCGGGAAGGGGGGAGAAGTCGGCACCCAAGGAGCAGGGACACGGCTGGGATCTGGATCTCGTGCCAAGCACAGAACAAATTTTTTGGCACAGTCCTGCTGCTCTGTGGGAATGTGGAGCATCTTCCCCATGCAAGGCGGCGACACCAAACCTCTGAATATGTTGGCAGCGAATTGAAGGTCCCCTTCAAGCGAATCACCATTGCACTGCACCATCTCCAGTGTAAGTACTGGTGCAAAATGCTGGGTCTTTCCCGCAGATTTTATTTCTAAACTCCCCAACAGCAGTTTCCCAGGCACCTGCACACTCTGAATCCGGAGCAACAACCTGTGTTCATGACCTGAACCTGGCCCAATTCTGTGGAAGAGTTCTAACAAAAAAAAAAAAAGCCCACAATCCAAAACTGCTGAAGGTCTTTGAATGCTGCCAGATCCATCTATCACAGTCCAGCTGCTCTTCAGCGCTTCTTATAGGGACTACGAAGACCTACCAAGCACAAACGACATTTGTTTCAACCCCATCGATACCCTGCACTCCAGTCTACCATCACTCTCACCCTTCATCTGTGTCAGTGACTAAACACAGCAAACTCAGGGAAAAGTGGCAAACAACAAAATATTCAGCCAGGGACAAAACCCATTTTGCTCTGTTGGTGGGGAAAGGGCGGCTCTGAAGTCATCTCCGTTCTTTTTGTTTCTTCCAAACCAGAAATAAAAATAAATGGGTTTAGGTGTTGGGGGGGAGGGGGGGGGTGTCGCTTGCTTGGTTTTGTTTTCCTAGTAAGTGCAATTGGTCGTTTGCTTCAATTTTAGAGGAGGGATTGAAGGTGCTGGAGATACTGAAAACACCATGTTCTGCGCCCTGCCTTCTCCAGCATGCTCACCGTGCTAAATTATCCACGTACACACAGCGCAGCAGACCGGGGATCCAAACGGACCGATTAGCAGCCAGCTCTGAGACCATAAACTGGAAGCCCTGGTACGAGGCAAGTATGAATCCCAGGATCCCATCCCAGGGCTGGATGATCCTCCCGGGGAAGAGGTTTTTCCTAATGTCCAAGTAATTTGGACAATGTCCTAATTGCAAGCAATTTGTGGCTCTGACACCTCTTCTTTGCAGTCTGTTTCCATCTGAAGTCTGACACCTGGATCCCGAACAAGTCCGAGCTTATGTGGTTTGGAAAACAGTTTTCGGTTTTTGTTTGTATGACGCGGGGCTTTGCATGGGATAAACAGAAGGCGATATAATCTTACCAGTCCGTATAGCCTGTATTTTAAAAAGCAGCTGACTGGCTTGCAAACCAGCAGTGAAAATCTTGTGAGTCACTAAGTGTCTTTGATTTTCCTGCCTGGCAACACTGAAAGGACGTTTGCGTAACTCCCACAGCACATTATTGAAAACTATCCCTGCTCCTGCCCTTGAATGGTTTATTTCGGTTGACTCACGGCAGAAGCCCTCGGCGGTGGGCTCCCGGGGCATTGGTGCAGCCTAGGGCCGGGTGTGACAGCCTGGAACCCTGCCGGCAGGCACGGGGGGGCTCCGAGCAGGCGTCACTGAGGTGCAGCACGGCCACCAAACCTGCGGCTTGGAGCTGGCACGTGCGCGCCGAGACTCGCATGGAGAGTCTCCTTGAAACCCACACCAATTTGCAAAGAAGCACAAAACGCTCCATCGTGCTTGCTTGGAGTTGCAATGACAGGGTATTCTGACACACGTTTATCTGTCATCTTGATACGTGGTACGCATGCTTCCAGGCAGGACCTAAGGGAGGTGGAGCCCAGCCTGGAAATGGGTTCCTCAGAATCCCAGATTTGCTGGTTGACAGAGGCATGTGTGACAGCCCCCCCCCCACACACACACACATTTTTGGGGGCCCGGTGTAGCTCAGAGACAAGAAGAAGGGGTGTTCTTGGAGTCAGCCCAGCCAGACCAGTGTCCTGTTTCCAGCTGAGCAGCCTGTATTGGCAGTTTCCCATGAAGACACAACACAAGCTCACGGTTGCACCCAAGCCCAAGGAGAGCAGCTCACGTGCTTTCCTCCCCTTCCAACGCCGGCATCTGGACCACATCTGCTCGCACACTGCAAAGGTTTGCTGCTGTGGCTGCAGGTGAGTGCCCAGCCCAGCACAGCTGGGCTCCAAGTCTCTGACCTGGCTTCCCCTGCCAATGGCTTCCCCTGTGTTTTTTTGCCCCCCAGTGTTTCTAGGGCTTACCCTGACCCTGTCTGGCCAGGGCTGTCCTCACCAGCACGGTACACGGGTGATGGGGTGAAGCTAGGTGGGGTTTCCCCTCCTCTCACGCCACGTAGCTCTGCTCCCCACTTCCCCACCAGCTGGAAAGTCAGTCTCCACTGACTTTCTTCATAAATGTCCATGGATGCAAAACTGTATTCACAAGCACATAATTACCAAGCTGGGTATTTTCTCCTCTTAATTAGCAATGCTGTGGTGCTTTAATTGCTCGATTAAAGTTGCCCACAAGGAAGGTTTAAGGTACATTAAATTTGCTGATTGGTTCACCAGAATGAATCCCACCAACTGGAAAAAATTAACTGGCTTCCAGGTTGCTACCCAGACTCTCCAGATCAACTTCCACCGGCCGTGTGCCACAGGAGGCACGGGAGAGCCAAGCAGCAGAGGGGATTGCCCACAAAGAGCCAGCAGCCCTTCTCCCCATCTGGGAGCTAGAGGGGAAAGGGTCCCGGCAGCGACAGCCTCCCTCTCTTCTTCTCCAGAGGACACAGGCCTTTTTTCAGCTTAAGCAGAGCTGGGTAAAGTCTGCCCCATGCCACGTGCATCAGACCCCTGTTTGGTAGCTGCTCTCGCTCGGGCCTGGCAGGCTACAAACACCCATCCTCATGTGCAAATGGCAGGCTGATGGAGCAGCAGCTGCTTAATTGTTGCTCCCTCATCCCTGTCTTCCAGCCAAAGGCACCGGCCAAGCTGGAGCCTCTGAGCACCGCAGTGGGAAAGCGGCCAGAGCATTCAGGACACCCAGAGGCTAAGATGCCTGGTCCCAAACTTTTGAACAGCCAGTCCCGCTCCTGAAACCCATGGATATACTGCAAAGATGCTCTTTGGGAACTGCATTGCTGCCAAAGGCTCATCCACCTGCTCTGACGGCTGGGAAGGGGGCCTGTCCCTTCTGTTTTACTCTTTTTCACTTGCTCATTAAAGAAAAAGCTTCCTGGGAGATTCTGCACTCCTAGAGGTCTCCACGGCTGGTGGCTGGCTGGCTGGATTCTGTCAGCTCCCAGAGAGCAGCACCATGATCCATAGTCGTGACTCCGCTACTGGTGGCCCAAACCAACTCTCTGCGCGTGTGCAACTCACAATCAGCTAAACAGATTTTAGCCCAGCTTTCCATTTTTGCTCACTGGTAGCTGGTGCCAGGCGCAGCCCAAGGAAGAATTCAGATCCCCTCCAAAAGGCTGATCCCGATGCCAGGGCCACAGCCCCAAAGCCTCGGTGGGTCAGGACCCCAGCAGCCCTCCCCAGAGAGGTGGGAGTGGGGTGGGCGAAGAGCCGCTGTCGCCACCTGATCCTCTGGGTACACCTCTGCATCCACCCACGGGACGTGGTGCACGTGTCCCAGCTCTCAGCCCCACGGCTGTTTGAGGGGGTGGCTTGTGGGTTTCTTCCCACAGAAGCAGCCCTGGGGTCAAACTGCTCCCTTTTCCCATTTCTCTAATTGCACTGACCTTATTGAAATGGGTCTCTGTTTGTCCTGTACAGGAGCTGCATGTAAGCAAGGTGAATTATACTGATTGTCTTCTTATCTGATAAATTGCTGGGACAGATCCTTTTCACTTAGGCTATTGCTTATTCTGCTATTCAGGCAGAGCAGTCGCTATTTGCCGTGCGTGAGAGATACGTGTCTTGTTGTGGGCTGATAGGTTTCAAGGAGGAAACAGCAGCACACCCAAGGCTGGATGCGGGTGACGGGGGCTGAGGGAATCAAAGTCCTTCAGAGCCTTGAAACCAGAGGGGAAAAGCGAGTGGGGCAGCAGGGCTGCGCTGCCCGGGGAGGGGGACCCCGAGGGGTTTCATCCTTGGGGTGGCTGTGGCAGAACATGCCATGGGAATGTTCGGAGCCAGCAGACCTCAGGGCCCCATCAGCAGCTGTGGCAATTCATGCTCGATCCTGGTTTCTGCCCAGTAAGGCACAGCAGCACCTGTGCCCAGCCACAGCTGGAAAAGGGGGTCCTGTGCCTCTGAGAATGAATCAGGCAGATGCATGAGGCACGGACGCAAGGGACAAATGTCTTGTGGGATGCAGGGCTGGGACACATCTGATGCCTGCCTTAGCATGGTCCTGACCCCAGTGCCCGTGGGCTGAGGTCTGGCCCCCTCGTTTCCATGGGAAGTGCCCCTCACATCCTTATGGAAAACACCAGTACATCCCAACAAGACGAAACGTGTGGATGCTGCCCGGGTAAGTGCAAGTGGCCAGAGATCCCAGCCACCACCCCTCTTCCCAAACAAAGGGACATCCGGGGTGATAGCGGAGAGTACAGGGGATGAGAGGCAGCAAAGTTCCCTGGATTCCTACACATCCTCCAGCACGTCCCACCTCACCCCGTCCTTCCCAGCTCTGTGGCACAGCCTTCCTTCTCCTCCGAAGGGCTGAGAACAGCTCTGGCCATGATCTGGTTTCCTGAACTGTCTTCCATCACTCTGGCAGGTCCTTAGAAAAATGAACGTTAAAGAGGAGGGGGAGAAACCTCCACTGTTCAAACATCTTTAGCTTTGACAAATAAGGCGTCCGGCTGTGAAAGGCGAAAGGAAATTAATTTGGAATCACATTTTAAACACTGCCATAGAGGCAAAGTATCTTCTCTTTAATTTTTTTCCCCCCAAGCAAAAAATGAATTTCCCTGATATTTATAGAAAGATTATTAGGGCCACAAGGAGTGATTTATATCATCTCATCCCTGTGACGGAGAATGAAAAATTGCTGGGGTGACAGCCACTGGAAACCTGCTTTTGTCCGCCTGACAATTAAAACGGCTAATTTCCAACTCGGACGGATCCGCTGGGGTTATAAATCATTCCGGAAAGGGACTTTTCACTGTGAAAAATGAACTCTGCCCCAATCAAGCACGAGAAGCTTAGATCAGAGATTTGCATCTGTTTGCTTTCCTGTGTAAATATATGTACTCCGGCTCCATGTCCAACCACCAAAGGAGATGCCAGGAAGGAGGCGCTGCCCCTGCTTGCTTGATGCTGGGCTATCAAACTCCCTGTGCTAGGAGCTGCTAGGGATAAATGGAACAGGGAAGGCAGGAGGGCGAGACGACACTGAGGTCGGAGAAAATCCTGTGACATTTCTGTTCTGACGCCACAAGCCCTGGAAAGCTTCACCCGAGAGCATTGCTGGTTGAGCAGCGCAGGTTTGAGTCTGCGTGCATGCAGAAGGACCAGCTTCTGCCCGTGTCCACCCCATCCAGGGAGGCAGGTTGGACCATGCTGCCTCCTGCACCGCACCTACGTCTGGGGCAATGCCACCAGGAAAGGGCAGGAGGGCAGAGAAGGATCTCTCCTGCAGCTTCGCTCCCAGGAGAGAGAAACGTGTCCAAGCAAAGACAGGAAAATGAAGCGGGTTTAGCACAACATGGACCCCGGGGCATCCCTCTGCCTCCAGGCTTTGGGGTGGTGATATCTTGGGGCAGACTCTGCTGTACAGGACTGCAGGAGGCAAATACAGGGAAGAGACATTTGGCCCTTCTGAACCAAACCTCCAACTCGCCGCTCCCTGCAGTGATGGGGCTGGCACCCCGCCGTCCAGGTGGCCCGTGCCAGTGCCCCGTCCCACGGTAGCACGTGCCTTGTCCCGAGCACGCTTTGCACCCACTTTTTAACGTGGGAGGAGAAGACACTTTCTGAATTACCAGATCTATCTCAGGATGACTTTCAAATCAATGGTCACAGACAGGAGGAGTTTCTGATAGAAGCATTTATTCTGCCCATCCTTCCCACTCTGTGTAGCTGGAAACCCACTGGGGCCGGCACAGGTCCCAGCAGCACCCGTATCCATTCCAGTCCCGCGTCGGACGCCCTAACCTTGTGTCAAGTCCCCCTAAGATAAATGCTCCACTTGACGTTTCCACGAAACTCAAACAAAGGCCCCGCACTCTTATTTGTGCTGCTCCCCTGAACACATCCCATAAAGAAGCCGAGAGCAAACAAACCTGTGCGGAGGGCTCTCACGGGGAGCCCCGAGCGCTGTGCTCTGTACACACACATCCCTGTGCCTGGCGCGTGGCTGCTGCTGGTCACCCCGCTTCCTTATCACAGTTTGTACAGTCGACAGCTTGAAGTCTGCCCAGCAGCACAGAGGACCCCCGGGAAGGCTCTCTGCACCCCGGGATGGCAGGGCTCTGCAGCAGCCCCGGGGAGGAGCGATGGATGGACGCAATAACCTTGTTTCATAAAAGCTCAGTGTTTTACTTTGTGCTTTCCTCACTTTCAAATGCTCTGCCAAAGGCAAGCGAGCCATGGGGCATGTTGGAGAGGCCAAGTTGTGCTTTGCTGGAGCGTGCCAGCAGAGATCTCAACCAGAGATACCAACCAGAGCTGCTGGGGGCACTGGGCTGGGATGTCTGGGATGTGCGCTCCATGGTAAGGAAAGATGGAGCCAGGGCAGCCAGTCCCCGTCGCAAAGCCAGTCCCCATCCCAAAGCCATGCCCTGTGCACCAGGATCTTTCACAGTCAGGCTCATAGGAGCTCCCAAGGAGCTTGCCAGTGGTACCAGTGACACATTTTGGAAGCATGAAGCCAGCCAGCATAAGGTTTGAGCAGCCCCTGGCCTCCACAGAGGCTGTCCAAGTTTTTGCAAGCAGGCTTCTGTCCTCAGCCCTTCCCCAGAGGCAAGAGACCCTTGCAGCCATCCCTCCCTTGCAGGCACCACCAGGAAGAAGCAGGGACTCACCCATGCAGGAATCCCGCTGCTCTTCGTAGCCAGCACTGCACACGCACTTCCCGATGGGCACCAACCATTCTCCCTCGGCACTGCAGTACATTTTGGGGGTGTCCCTCTCCTCCGAGTGGCCCACGCACTCTCCCCGCACTTCCACCAGGGAGGACGAGTCCGCCCCAGTCACAGCCTCGGAGAAGGATGCCAAGTTCCTCACCATTGCCGGGCACTTCTTGTAGTACACCCGCACCGAAACGATGGCGATGCAAGCACCTATGTCCTGGAAGGCCAAGTAGAAACCCCTCTTGCTCAGTGGCCCAACGCCCCGCACCTCTGTGTTCAGCTTCAGGCGCCTCACCCCCAGGTCCACGTTGGTGAAGCTCTCATCAGCTGCGATGGTGTCGATCTTCATAAACTGGCTCTCCCGTGTGCTGGTGCCCAGGTCCCGGTCGGACTCCAGGTAGTAGAGGTTGAAAGTCTCCTTGCAGGTGCCCAGCACGCCCGGCATGCTGTTACAGTCCCGCAGTGTGAATTTAATCTCTGCATAGACCCGCCGCGCACCGTCCCGTTGAACCCAGTTGGTCCGTAGCCAGTTGTTCTGGTTGGGGGTCATGACATTACAGACCTGGTAGGTGTGGATGGGGCTGAAAAACTCATCCATTTCATTGATCGAATCCCACTGTGGGACAGAGAGAGAACAGGTCATACCAGATGTCCCCAGACACTGGGTGAGCACAGGGTACGCGGGAGTCTGTGCCATCACCCACCCTGGGATGAATTCCCTCTTCTCCTGCAGCTGCATCTGGATGAGAGATCACTGCTGCCACAGGCCAAAGGAAAATGAGGATGAACGGACTTAACCCGGCACTAATACGGGCAGTAACTGTCACATCCCACCCTGAAGCAGAGCTGGGTGAAGTGCCCCCGTGTTCGCAGGTGGGAATGCTTGCACAAGCCGGATCTGACAGCAGAAACTGATGGTGGTGTGTGTTTGTGAGGGCTCCAAATGCTCCAGACCATGTCTGCAAGTCCCTTCTCTTGGTGCTCAACCTGCCATTCACAGCCGCAGCGGGAAGGCACCTGCACAGTGCTCCCCTGGGTCTCTTCTGGCTCATGCAATCTCCATGCACAAGCTGAAGAGGTTGCTTTCCAGCTGGAGAATGAGTTTCAGGGTGCATACCACAGGGTGAAGGGGAAGCATGCAGTGAACAGAGAACTTCCAGCAAGAAACAGGGGTCCACAAGGGCTCAGAGCCCCCTTCTTCCCAGGCAAGGTGAGGTCAGTGTGATTGCTCGGTGTGAGCCCACTGTGCTCAGCCCAGCTGAGAGGCTGGACTAGGGGCTGGCTCTGGGAACCCTCCCTGGGTAAGCCCCTCTTACAGGTTGACAGCTTTGGGGTTAAAATTCAGTGTCAGCAGGGTGAGCCTGGGGAGGAGATATTGGGCAGCAAGCAGGATTGCAATGCAGGGGTGGTCTGGGGGAGTTCAGAGGAACAGGGACATTTGGATCATCCAAGGAATGGATGCTAAGTAGTTTTGACCGATTGGCAGTGAGAAGTAGTGAGATTTGGGGTACAAGCAAGCTCCATAGCTGAGGGACAAGTTGACCTTAGTTGGTGCGGGCTACAGGACGCTTCTAGGGGCTCACTCTTGCCTCACATGTCTCCCTGTCCAGACCCACCTCACCAGGACCTGTGGACCTTTCCTTCTCTGGGGGCTTCCCACCAGCTTTTCATCTCACATTCCTTTCCAAACCAGGCACCCCGATCACATCTCCCATGCACAGGTCTGGGACCCCTGAATTCTTCATATGGGAGAAGGAGGAGGAGGAAGAGGAGAAGAGGAGGACTTAAAACCTTCTGACTTCTCCCTGGACATAGCAACAGGCTTTGAAGATGCCTGAGTCCCACCACCATGCCCACATCCAGCTGTGAGGGGCAGCCCCAGATGCAGCCACGCAGAAGCTGGGGAAGGTACTGGCACCCCTGCACCACTTGCTGCTCTGCCTACCAAAGCTGCCCCCTGCCTGCACCTTCCTCGGGTTGCCAAAAATGGTGTTTTCTTATGCAAGTGGTGACCTGTGGTTCATTACAGACCCAAAACCAATGGCAGCCCAGAGAGGAGGAGCCTGATGCTCAGCTCAGAGGGGATGAGCCTAAGGACATCACCCCAGTGACTGTGGGAGCTGGCAAGGATGCAGATCTGCCAGGACAGGCACCCAACAGCCTCACTATGTGGCCGCCAGCACTGCAAGGACAGGACGTGGCTAGGGGATGGCATCACATCTCCAGAGTGTAAGAGATATTGGAAAGACATTATCAGTGATAGGACAGCCTGCTCCCTTCTCCCCTCTCAGGTGGGAAAGTCCTTCCTCATTTAACCTCCTCGACCTGCAGCTCCTGGGGAGGAGGTTTTGCTGTGCCTTCTGCTAGTGCTAGGGTGATCAGAGCAGTCATTTCAATGACGTACATCTTCAAAACTTCCCCAGCATCTTGCATTTAGGTGAAAACTCTGCTTCTCACTCCTAAAGAGCTTAAAGCAACCTGGAAAAGGCATCAGCTCCGGGTGCAAACTTCAACGAAAGCTCATTCAGAGGGTAATATATTAGCAAAGGGTGTGAAAGTCAAGCCACTGCCAGGAGAGAAAATATTTCTGGTTCCTTTATAAAAAAAAAAAAAAAACAAAAAGTCTTCTGAATTCCAGAAATGCCCAGGTTTGTCCTAGGTCCTAGGATCACTGAAGACCTGCTCTTCACCCCAGCACTCTGGTAGATGACACGGAAAGGGGCCAGGTTACCTGTGTGCTTTGATGGAGGGGTGAGCGGCAGCACCCCTCTTATTATGCCTCAGCTTCCCCAGCCACAGAGAGGAGCCCGTAGGAAGCGCTGTGACAGCCAGGATACACTCCTGCCGCTCGGCCGAGGGGCGCTGGGGTGCCCTGAAGTGCGCGCACAGCTCCCTGCACACCCCTGCGCCGGGGTGGGAGCCAGCCAGCTCCCCACTCCTGCGCCAACGTGCGCACGCACCGCGGTGCTGCGGAGGGTGTGGAAGCCGTTGTCTAAATTAATTGAGCACAAATTAACACAACAGCTGTTCCCTGTCTTTTCCCTGCTGGGTTCCCCGGGGGAGGGAAGTGAGGCAGAGCTGTGCGCCGGAGGAGAGACGCGGGGCAGGGGCAGGGCTGAGGGTGGTGGGCAGGGATGCTCCTGCGTCTGTGGGGCTCGGGGCTCTGCAGGGCTGTCTGGCAGGGGAAACATGAGGTTATTGCGTGCACCAAAATGCCTCGGCCTCCAGCTAGTGTGGTTTCTTTGGGTCTCCAGACATTCCCTTCACTCCCAAATCTGGCAGAGGAGACAGTGCTTACGGTGTCCCCACACCCCTGTGGCACTGCCAGAGCTGGCAGTGTCCTCACCGCTGGCAGAGACCTAAATGCCCATCTCCAAACACTGGCAGTGGTCACCGTCAGCCACAGGGGAGAATTTGGAGGGTTTGCATTTGCAGCGTCACACTTTCAGACTTGGTGCTTTTTTTTTGCACAGCAGCTGGACTGTCAGGTCATACGCAGTGCCCTGGGATCCCAGTCTGAGACTAGCCCAAAACACCACATCCATACCACTCGCCTACGGGGCAAGTGCTCTGCCATCACTGGAAATGCAGGGAGGGAAGGCAGGCCACATGGACTGATGGCTCAGATGCCACAGGTGCATCTTCCCAGTGTGCCACAAGGCAACACGGGTCCCACGAGCTCAGGACCTGTTGGGCAGCTGGGATGGAGGGACCTACTTCAGGAATCCCCATGGCCCGAAGGTTTTTTCTGTTTTGCTTTTAATTACAGGCTTTTATGGTCAGGGAGAGGAGTTTCCATGCTGGGTACCATCCGTTCAAGAGCGAAGGCAGCGCGCACGCACCCCACCTCCCAGCATCGCCCGCTCTCGGCTGACGGCTTGAAGTGGCTTTTATTAAACGAAGCTCAGCCCAGCCCCCGTCACTGCGATAAGATCCCCCAGCGAGACGGAAATGAGGACATCATAATTAACTTGGTGAGCGCACGCATTGCAGGGGGGTGGGTGGGAACATGATTACATCTGTATTCAGGGGCTTGCCTAATAGTTTAAATTAAAGTCAACACCAGTTATAAAAAAATTTGCCAGATTATGAAAGGCGAGAGATGCAAATGCCAGATATCTGGGCAGCTGAATGAGGACTTTGAAGTCTCCCAGGGCCTGTGCGGTGCAGCAGAGTGGGGAGGAGGAGGAGGAGGAGCAGAGGGGGTGAACACGCAAGGAGAGACCACGTCCACCTGCAGCAGCAGCTCAGCCTCCCACCATCCTTGCGCTGGCCACGGAGGGAGCCAAGGGACGAGGTCACCCCAGCCCTGGAACAGCTTCCAGGAGGGACGCCAGGTCCGCCTGGTACAGCAAAGCTTTTGCTGCCACTGGGACATCTGTCACTTCCCTTCCTCCCGAGAGCAAGCACTAAGCTACAGCACCTCCAGAGGAGCTGCCAGGTCCCTCACACCACTGTCACTGGGTGAGGGGGGGGGAAAGAGAAGGACGTTATTGCAGCTATAAATCATTAGGTGGGAGGCGTTAATGGAGATAATCCCCATGAAATCAGTCACTGCTGTGGCTAAGGAGGGATTTGTCAGGCAGTTAACTACTATGAGCTACACTGCAGGTGATTAACTCCTGGTAGTGACCAGCATCTGGGGAATTAGCAATAACCCAGCATTTACTGAACAAGCACTGGGAGATAAGCTTTTATCTCAATTACTAGCCTAAATCTTTATTTTCCAGTGCTCCATTCCTACTCACCTTTTTTTCAAAGAAAATGAGTTTTGGTGCAGCTTGCCCTGTAACTTGCTGGTATTTCTGTATCCAGGCAGAGGCTCGGATTGGAGGAGAAACCCAAGAAGTGGCACAGGTGACAGAGGGCAGAAGACATGGCCTGGGCAGGTGGGAGAGCCCCCATACCTGTTGGTGCTCCGAGGAGAAAGACGTGACCCTGAAGGGGGTTGAAACGGCAAACCCGCAGCACAGCTGGGACCAGGGAGAGGTTTTTTGCAGAGTGGGGTTGGGGCAACGAGAGACCCTGCCCTGTAACAGCGCTGGCGTGTCAGACAGGCTTCACCCCAGCCACGAGCTGGCTGTTGGCCGCAGGACCAGAGCCAGGCGAAACAAGTCCCCTGCTGTGTGGGCTTTGCTCCTCAAACAGTTCAGTCCCGGGGCGTTTACAGCAGGACTGTACACCGGCAAGAAACCCCCATCTCTGATGGGCAAACACTGCTGGGAGACCATCCTACAGGCAGAAATGTGTTGTCTGTGCTCTCAGCAGGTTGTTTAAGCAAATCTGGTGCCTTTCTGCCAGTTTTCTCTCTGAGCTGCTGCAGAATGAAGGAAGAGCACTCTTGGCTAATTGTGCCCAGGGCGCTCAGGATACGTCCCTTTCCCAGGAGTGGAAGGGCAGAGAAGGGGAGGCGCAAAGCACCTCTGAAGATCTTTCCTGGTGTTCCCACCAGTAAAGGCAACGTGGGACATGCCAGGTACTGGGGCAGCTGCCTGGGTGGCAGATGCCCACCAGCTCTCTGGGCTCACCCCAGCCCAGGGTGGGGGATGCTGTGGGGCCAAACCGCGGAGGTGCTGGTGGGGGGCAGGGAGGGAGCGAATGGGCAGCATGGGAGGGTCCTTTCTCCGGCACTCAAGGTGCTCCCATTATAATTAGCTTTTGCAAGGCATCGTTCAAGCTCCTCAGATACCCCCTGTCTGAACAAAATCATTTCCTGTTTGACTTTGTAAATCAAAGTAGACGATACAATAATTATTAATAATATGTTGACTTACCTCATCAGCGTTTTAATTAGTCAGTAGAAAAGCAATTTGCAAAGGGGCCGATCAGGCTCCCTCTGACTCAATAGGTCACGTGCCAGGCAAGGAGAGGGGAGAGAAGGGCACTGGGGCACTGGGGCGTTGTGCTGGGGAGAGCTGGGAAACTGGAGGCACAGAAGGGGAACAGGGGAACGGGCGGCCTCTTTGACGGCACTGATAAGGGTTTAATTTTCAATGCAAAGGGAATTGTTCTGGAGATGGAGTGAGCTGCAAAGCTCCTGGGAGCCCTTTGATGTTATAATTGAGAGGAGCCGCAGCCTGCGGGACAGGGATGCTCCCGGTGACCCTTCCGCTTCCTGCACGTGTCTCCGGGGTGGAGGTGAGGGGGGGGATGCAATTAAACCCCTGAGCGGCAATTACCCCTCAGTTAATTGTCTGGCAAAAGGAAATGTCAAAACAGGCCACGCATGCCTCCCTGACGGCTTGACTCTCCCCAGGGACAATGGCGCGGCTGACCCCCACTGTGCCCCTTGCTCCTGGCCTCCTGCGCCTCTGCTCCTGCTGGCCACAGCAAACCCAGAGAGTCAAAAAACTTTCCTGTGAAGCAAGTTCACCTTGCCCACAGGTGTGGTGAAAACATGGGGACTTTGCAAGTGGTACCCTTCCAGTTTTGCACTGCGGATGCTTTGGACTGTTTCCCTGGCTGTGCGGGCAGCTCTTAGATTTCCCAGTTCATAAGAGGAAACCTCTGAGGCTGCCGCCTTTCCTCTGGCACCCCAGGAGCCCCAGAGAGGTGGGACAGGACCTGCAGGTGCTGGAAAAGCAAGCTGTAGGGCACTAGGGACTGAGCTAGTGGGCACAAGTCCCCTTCTTGGGCTCCTCAGGCTGGGGACCGGGGCTCTGTGCCATGCAAAGACCCAGCCACAGCTACCCACCTCCCCACTGTCACACCTGTGGTGGCCCTGGGCTCACACAAGGCTGCAAAGTGTGACTTCAGCTGGGGAGCCAGGGTCAGCAACGCCATTCCTTGGCAGGAGGATGCTGCGACAGATGTGTCTGTCTGTGGATGGAGCAGAGACACCGCAGGGAAAGCCTGCATCCTCCGGCTCAGGCAGGACAGCCAGCGGGCAGCAAGGGAGGATAGCACAGAGGGCACGCTCCCACCTTTTTTCCAGCAGGAGTATCTGAATCCAGGAAATGGCAGCAAAATTAAGGGACCCCAAATAAAATCTGGCTTAAAAGTACACCAGCAACTGGGCTCTACCCAGCCCAGGGCTGCTGGAGTTGCAGCGTGCCGCAGGGGGCAGGGACAGTCCTCCCCTGAGACGGCGACCAGCAAGCACGGTCCCTTTCCCAGAGCAGAGATCACACAAGGCGTGGAGCCATGTGGACCCGAGCTACCAAACCTGTGAGTCACCCAGCCTCTCTCCTACCTGGATCTGAACCCTGCAGCCAAATCATTGGCACTTGGAGTAAGTATCTCGCAGCAGCTCCTCTGAGACATCAGCACCCCATCACACCTCCAGTTCACTACCCAAAAAGCACCTGCAGCTGAAGAACTGGTGGGATGGTAAAGGGATGAGATGCTTTTTCAGGATGAAGCAATGCAATGGCCCATGGAGGAACAACCACAGCCCAGAAAACTGTTCAGAGGAGTCATCAGAACATCCATCTGGAAAAAGATTTGCAAAGTTGTTTGTGCAAGAAAGTCGTGTTAGAACCTAGGCACCCTCCTTGAAGGTGTCCAAGCCAGTTTGCACCCAGCTGCATGGTTGTCCTCTTGGTAACAAGGCCATGAGTTGGGCAAAAGCACAGGGTAAGCGAAGAGTGGTGTTACCCCGTGACTTACCTAAGACTTGTAGGAGGACACAGCATCATAAGATGTCCAAGAGGTGGCTTTGGCGTTAGGTATTGCAGAAGTATTTTTATTTTTTTGGCATCCAGTATTAACTATTCTGAATAAACATCACCAATAAGGTGGAAACTTCAGACATATGTTTGGATTCAGGAGCTGCTGGGTTTTTGGTGAAGGGCTGCTGGGCATCTGCTGCAGTGCAAGAGACCAGCAGAGCAGGGACTGCCCTGCAAGCCAGCTCCAGCACTCTGTGGCCGCATAAGGCACTACACGTGACAGCCCTAACGGGTCAGGGCCCAGGCTTCTTCCCCTGGATTTGCAGATGAACTATACAGCACCTTAACTGGTCATGGAAGTCCCTGATGTGGTGAGAAAGAGGCACCTGTAGGCTCAGTCCCTTGTCTGCTGTGGGAGTGCAAGGTCCTGCCCAGCCATGCCCATGTGTCCCCAGAACAGCCAGCTCAGGTGGATTCACCTTCATCCAAGCCATCTAGGTGATGTGATGGATCCCATCTGCGTGTCTGACAGCCAAGCAATGGGCCTGGGGATGTGATCACACAGGCGTCAGGAGAGCTGGACTCATGGTGGAGAATCCAGAAGGAGGGTCTTAGGGCAGCGTGTGAGTAGTGCAGGGTCTGACCATGGGGAGGGATTGCTTAGGATGCGGTGAAGAGCAGAGCAGTGGAAGTGGACAAAGAAAAACAGGCTTCACTCCCAGAAACGTCCCAGAAACATCCTCCCTCCCAGGGGAGCAGAGGAAGCCCTGGTCCCTGATCCCCTGAACAAGCATC
The DNA here is from genome assembly GCA_013400035.1 of Rynchops niger. Classification (NCBI taxonomy): domain Eukaryota; kingdom Metazoa; phylum Chordata; class Aves; order Charadriiformes; family Laridae; genus Rynchops; species Rynchops niger. Next base: position 118,718 of record VXBH01002007.1, on the reverse strand, counting down.
GGGCCCCTCCAGGATGCCTGGACTTGGCGGCAGGGCTGGGATGAGGTGGCAGCAGCAGGGTGACAGGGCAGGGATCCACATAACCAAGGGCAGCCTGTGCACGACCACGAAGAGGAGGACAACTCCCTCATCCAGGCAATGGCAGAAGAGGGTCCGGTGGCTGGAAACTGCAGCCAGGCAAAACCACGTAGCAATGGGCTTTTAACAGCGGCCTGTTAACAACATCGCTACGGGACCTGGAAGATTTACCACCGCTGGCAATTTTGTAGTCAAGACTGTTTTTTTTCCAAAAGCTGGGCTTTTCTGAGATGCAGGTGAATTGACAGGTCTGAAGGCCTATATTTATGCAGGAGATCACATCACATTAGCTCTGCAGTCCCCTCTCACCTTGTACCTCTGAATCTATTACCTTCCAGGGTAGTCATCACGGCAACAGCTAACTGCTAAAATTAGAGCTAATGATTTAATATATTTACATATATGATAATGTCTGATATAAATCTGATCATTGTTATTATTACGAATTCACCGTTCTGATCACTCCTGCTCAAACAGCGCAGGGACTGAAAGTCTCAAGCAACAGATCAATGAAAACGATTAGAAGCCTGGGAAGACTTCTGTAGGAGGCAGAATTGAAAAGATTAGGACCGTTTAGTTCAGAGAGGGGATGAAAAATAGTGGTCACGAAAAACCAACACAGCAGCAAATGCCAGGTGGGCACCCCGATTTTGCACATCTTGTGTGTGTAGCAAGTCCCACTGTGCCTCGCAGTTGGTCCTGTGTGTATTTATGGGATTGTTTCTGTTCTCTAAACGAACAAGCAAAATCTTTACAGCCAGGTCACCGCTGCCATCGGAAACTCACAATTTCCGGAAAGCTGCTGCAGCAGGAAAAACTGGCCTTGGAAATGCGAGTGAAGGGAACGTGCCAAGAGGATCCAGCCAGCAGAGATGTCAGACTCGCATGGGGGTCACCACCCCTACGTCCCTCCCACACACACCGCAGGGCTGTGCATTTACAACCCCATCCCTCGTAAGAGACCATCCGGAGGGATTCCCCTTTGCCCCCCTTGCCCAGTTCCCACAGAAACTCCTCTGATGGCAGGAGGTTGAGAGCTTTCCAGCCATTTTGGGCTGTTCCTCCAGATGGTCCCCTGGTGGAACAAGGAACAAAACGCTTCTCAGCATGAGTGCCCGTGGATGACCCAGTTCTTGAGTTCCCTCAAAGCTCAGGACCGGGTGACAACCTGGTCCCTACCAGGGGAAAGGAGCAGTTAAATGGCATTTCCAAACCAGCTGCATCCCACTGCTAGTCTTTCAGGCTGGCAATTTCCAGACAGGGTCTCTTTGCCCCGTCAGCACTGACCAAGGCACAAGCCTGGCGCTGAGATGTCCACCCACCCTGCCCATGGGGACCTGTGGTGACCCGCGCCGCTGGGGTCCCCCACGTACCAACAGTTCATACTTACCCCGTGCGAGGGATAGGTCATCCAGCCCCAGTCCCCCAGGATTGTCGACGTGTCTAGCAAGTTCACTGAAAAACACAGGAGCAAAATGCTGCATTAGAAAGCTTGCTCCCCCTCCCCGAGGGGTGAGGAATCAAACCGCCAACAGCGATCCCTCCTCTCACCCCACTCACTTGATTGTCCCCTGTGCCCATCGATCCATGGGGCTGCTGCCAGGGACCTGCCTGGCTGCAGCTGAGGCAGATACGGAGTGAGGGGATGGCAGCAAACGATGCTCCCCAGAGCTGCGGGGTCAGGGTAGTGTTGGGGTGGGGCTGTATCAGTACCAGCCATAGGAATAGGAGCAACGTGTCCTTTTGGAGGCAAGGGGGCTGCAAACAGCAGCTTGGAGAGGATGCAGAGAAGATCAGAGGGGAAACAAATTGCAAGCATCACCTTGTCCACCAGTCCCACCCTGGGGCCAACACTGATGCAACCAGAGCATCATTCCCTGCTTGGACACTTCTCTTCCGGAGGCTCTGCTGAGCCTTTTACACTCACATCCCTCCCACCATCACTGGTTTGAAGTCTGCACTCCAGCAGCCACCTTAATTACACACCACGGTGCCTGGCTCCAGCACAAAGTGACCCCCCCATGGTCCTGGCTGACACCCCACTGGAGAGGCCAGACCATGGGGGACAGGCTACATGAGGAGGACCATCAAAGCCAACCATTCAAAAGCCCTGCCACCACTGGAAGCCCAGCTTAACAAGGAGACGTGGGCAAATCTGCAAGGAGAGGGGAAAGGCTTCTGTGGGGGAAGAGGGGAGGATGCCTTTGAACGTGCTCAGGAGCTTCCCGTGGAAACCTGTGCAGTGTCAGCAGGGAGGGGAAAGCGGGATGCCGCAGCATTGCTGCATGCACAGGGTGAGCTGCCCCTGAGCGTCTTCTGCTGCCCAGGAGCCCCACCACCAGCTCCCGCAGCATCAGGCGGAGGAAGGCTTTGCGTCTGCCTGATAACCCCCAACTTGCTCAGCACCCGGGGAAGAAGCTCGAGCCCCAGCTCCAGAGTGCAGATCCACAGGGATGAAGGCTCGGGAGAGGGTGCCAGCAAGGTGCCCTGACCCTTGGGAATGAGTGCGGTGGGCTCCGACACCAGCGCGCCCATGCCTCGTCACCCTCGTCAGCACCGGGCTCCCCCAGGGACCTCCCGTGCCCCCAGCGTTCCCCAACACTCTGTCCTGCAGACACCCGGTAAGGTCAAGCCCACACGGGACGCTGCGTCCGTGCTGGCTGCTTTTCCTCACTCCCGAGCAGCGCGTTAAACTCGACCTTTGGGCAACCTGGGGCCAACGTCCCTGCTGCGGCTCTAGGTCTCGGCTGGCCCCCGGGCTCTGGATGGATGGTGGTCACGGCACGGATTGGGGACAGCGGCTCCAGCCCTGGCAGAGGCTGGGCTCGGCGTGACGCTGGTCCCCGCCGCAGGAGTGGGTGCCATTTTCATTTACCGTTACCAGGCAGGGAAGGAGAGCAGGGGGAGAGAGGAGAAGAGACGTGAGCTGGCTGTGAAACGCCCAGACGTCATGCTCCTGACAGAGCAGATTAGGAGCTTTTGAGGCATTTATTAATGTTAGCAGAACAATTTGAAAGAATTTCCAGGGTTTCTTGTGTGACTCCATTGGCCCAACAGCAGGCCAAGCCCCTCCACTCCCTGCACGACACTGCTCCCACTGCTAAAGAGGCCCCTTGCCCTCAGCATGGAGTAATTACCTTGGAGATCTCAAATCCATTTTTATTTGTTATTGTTAATCTGAAGATTTTCTGCCTATTTTCCCTGGGTAATTCGCCCAGCGGGAGCCTGGGCTCAGGAGTTTCCCTGCTCGCAGTGCAGGAGCGCAGTCCCAGTGACCCTCAGCGGGCAGGCTGCGGGGAGGGGACCGCTTTCGCAGACCCTCTCTCCCCCCCGCCGCGGTCTCTGCACCTTCTTTCCCACGCTGAGATGCTCAGTGATGGACGCGGCTGCCTGTCGCTGCTCTCCAGGCAGCACGAGAAGCCTGCACAGACTGGGGTCCAGCTGGAGCACCACGCCGTGGGGAACCACGCTGAGATAGGAGCAGGCACTGTGGGACGCGCTCCAGGCTTGCCTGCACAGCGGTGCGTGGGACCTGGAACCAGCTTGCTACACCCCATCCCATCATATGGACCATATGGGTGTCACCCAACCGCATGTAGATGAAGGAGCCGTCTCCTTGCGGGTGCTTTGGTGCACAAATAAGTAGACAAGTTTGCATTCCCTGCAACATGCCCGTGGAGCAGGTTGCTTGTGCCTCTTTGTAGGAAGACGGCTAAGTTATTTCTTTTGTTCCTTAGCCAAGCGCATAGGAGTCCCACGCGTTAAGCCCACTGCAGTGGGCATTGCACAAATATAAAGGCCCCCTGTGTCCAAGACCTCTTGCGTTAACTCGTGGTATAGCACACATCTGTGGAGATGAGCACCCATCTAACAACACTATGACGTGCTGTGCTCGGATACGGGGAGACCAACACTCTCCTGAAACCGAACCGTCCATGTCAGGGAAAGGCTACGGACCAACACCGAAGGGAAACTGCCGTATTGCATGCGACAACTTCCCCGTCCAGCCCCCAGGTGATCTCACGGCTGCGTAACTCCTCCGGGGGCGATGCTCAGAAAGAGCCTGCCCTTGATGCCGGAGGGTGGGCGAGACCGCCACAAAGAACCCCTTTCAGCTGAAACGTTTCTCAGAAAACGTGCCGGTTTGGGAGACCTCTCTCCTACAGCTGGGCAATTCTGTTTGATGTTATGGACTGTCTGCACGTATCAGTCTCAAACTGCGAGCTCCATTTTGTTTTCCTGAGCACCATTTTGTATTTCCCCTATTCTGTGCCTTGGCCTTGGCTCGGCGTATTGAGCCAAAACACCAGGAGGTGTCAGGGGAAATACTTGCACTGGTGGAAAAGCTGTCAAGCCTGATTGCCCATTCAAATGGAAGCACCTAGGAGCAAGCAGGTCGCTTCCCCAGCACCAGCTGGGCTCTTGAGACGGAGTCTCGCACGAGGCGGACCCGCTTGCTCCTTTATAAAGTTGCATCACGTAATGTTGCGTGAGTAGTGCACACTGCAATCTCACAGGTGCAGATTATGCAGGAGTCAAAGACTAGGTGTATGTATGTGTATATGTTTAATTTATTCATACCTACACCTTCATTTTTATGCCTATGTATCTGTACCTATATCCATAACCATATCTGTACCCATATTTACCAAATTCTAAGCACTGCTCAGGATGAGTGAGGAAGACGAGGCAGGGACTAGCATCCAGAGGACGTGCGTTTTGCCTGGGTCCATATGTCTCTTGCCATGTCTCTTGCCATATATCTATCTATATCTATATCTATATCTATATCTATATCTATATCTATATCTATATCTATATCTATGTCTATATCTATATCTATCTATATTTATATCTATATCTATGTCTATATCTAAATCTATGAAGAGTGAGCGCTCAGAAACCCTTCCCAAAACCTGCGCTGGTGGCTGCGTCTCCTGCAGAGGTGTATAACATCCCTACAAACATAGGTGCTGGCACCATGGGGTCCCACATCCAAGCATCCCGGACTCAGGAATGGTGCTGTGGGAGCCATGGCTGCCCAGCCCAGGGGAGGCTGTGGACCCCCCCAGCCCACCCTGGGGCGTGAGGTGGGGGATGCACTGAGCCCCATCCTCTAGAAGAGCAGTGGGGGACCAAAGAGGGGTCTGAGCTCCCTCACTAATTGTTAACCCACTGCAGTCCTCACTCTAATTACTCCGCCATCTCCCTCCTGGGCAGGGGCTTTGTAGCTCAGGCGTGGGGAGGAAGGGTCAGTGGGAGCAGCCCTGTTCCCTTGGGCTTCAGCTCCTCTCCATCACAACTTCAAAGGCCTCCCAAGATTCACAGCAAGGCTTCCCCCCCGTCCAACAACGCCTTTTGCATCGATAATTAAACTCTTACCAGCACAGTTAGGAGCTACTGCTCCCTGCTACCCAAAGACCGGCAGGCTCAGTCCCCGCAGCCCCACAAGGGTCTGCGCCCCCCATGCCGGCCCCACAGCCCCAGCCCCACTCGGTGGGGGCATGACATGTGGAGGGTTATCCGCAGCTGGAAAAGAGAGTTGAGTATGGGAAAGGGGCAGGGAGAGGCTCCCTGAGAGGAGGGAACAAGGACCAGCAACATTCATTTCCTATAAGCCCAGGCAGAACTTTGAAGGGGCAGGTGGGGCCGGGGTGGGTCAGCTATCTGTGTCCCACCGTTTAATCCAGGGGCGTGCTGAATAGCCAGCCGCGACCTTTCCAACTCGGGAGGCAAAGCTGAGCAACAAAGCTGTGTCCTACTGGCCTCGGAGCATCGCGAGGGGACGGGACGGGATGCTTCGCTTTCAGCTTCCCCCCTTTCCGGGGCAATATTTATCTTTAAAAAGAAAGAAAGACAGTCATTTATTCACCAACACACGAGGCCAACCATTGCGGCTTCGAGGTAAAAGCAGCAAGCCTGGAGGGCAGGTCAGCTCTTCCCCGTCAGGAGCTGCGCGCAGGGGATGCTCCCCACGGATGCGGGTCGGGGCCGCGGCAGTGGGGCGACGCACACCAGCGCTGTGCCGCGCCACCGCCGGATCCAGGCAGGCTGTGTCCGGCAGCTGCTGGCCCTCGGGCTGCACGTACGAAGGGCACAGCGGGGATGGTGCTCGCGTCGGCACCCGCCGGCCTCAGCCGCCCATAAAGGAAATATCGGAAAGCATTGCGGGTAAATATAAAAGATGTCACAAAATCCAGCAGGAACGCAGGATTTCCACATTTCTGGAACTGCCAAAATCAGGCTGAAAAAAATTATATAAATATTAAAAAGAAACACTTTTCAAACAACTGCCATGAAAAAGCAGTGCTGCTGTTCAGATATGACCAAATTCCCGTTTCAGGATTTTTTCTCAGACCTCTGGATTGTTGCTGTGAACTTTCTGTATTTAATTTTATACCGCTTTGTAATGCATCAGGAGTGGTAATACCTGTAAGGACCAGCCCAGAGGGTCACCCCTTTTCAGTATACCAGGAGAAGGAAATACTTTGATGTAGGAAGAAAGATTGTTTGTTCAGTCAGTGCTAACAAAAAGCCGTAGTTCCGGTTTTAAAAATAAAAAGATCAACCTGATCCTTCCAGGCCCTGCATGATATCATGTAAGATAATGTGCAAGCGCAAGAGCATAACCTGTGGTAAGACCGAGATGTCGTGAAATAATGTAAAAAATGAAGAAAACAAAACAAAACACCCTGAACAAGGTATTTCCAAGGCTAAAAACCTTGAAATTACAGGGCAGAAAAAAACACCACACATCAAAAGCCAAGCAACAAAAAAACGTTCCCCCTCAGAAATATAGATGAGAAAATATAGATGTAAAAGTGCTCATGTTTCCTACTCCGTTTGAGACTCCTGATGCTCATGTGCGGTGGGACAGCCAGGGCAAATTGGACGCGCCGGTTTGGCGACCCGAATTAAAGCACGAACACTACCCACCGCCGGGCAGGGTGTCACAGCACCGGTGTGCATCTCCACACCGTGGCACCCACAGGCTTCCGTGCCAGTGATGCATGGCCAGCTGGACATAAATAACCGACTGGAAGTGTTAAAAACACACGGGCTGCCCCAGGGCTCGAGGACGGGGTGTGCGGGGCCAGACCCGAGGCTCAGGAAAGGGTTGAGCCCACGTTTCCATGTCCCCAGTCCGGGAGCTTGTGTCGGTGGGGAAGGAGCTGTTTTGGGCTCAAGGGGCGTCTGGGCTCGTTGTAATTCAGGGCAGAAGCCAGAGGAGGAGGTGGGAAGGCTCTGGGGATGGTGTGAGGGGGAGAAAGGTCAGGGAGGCAAGAAATTCCATGGAAACATCCGATGCGAGCAGGACTGCGGCAAAGCTGGGGAGGGGGCAGGCGCTGGGGAGCACCGAGGACGGCTGGAGGGTCCCTGCAGCCCGCGAGGAGAGCTCTGCAGACCTGGTGTCCCCGGGCCTGGGTTTGGCCATCTGGGAGTCACGCCAGTCCTTTCCTTTGCGAAGTCCCCAGCCTGAGGGACAGCGAGACGACACGGACGCATCCGCTGGCAGAGAGGAGCTTGCACCGTGCACAGCCACCCCTTGGCATCCGAAGCCCTGCGTTCAACCCACACACCGTCAAAGGACAGATCCTTGCATCCCTGACCAGTGCCCCCCAACCCAGAAGCTCGAAGAACAGCACCCGGACCAGGACTTCCCTCTCGCCACCAAGCTGCAGTCCCAGGCTCAGGCACGGGCTGAATATCTCGTGTGATATCGCGGTATTCTTTAAAAATTATACAGGAGAGTTTTCTAACCACAAAATACAGCTCTTCTGCTCGCAGTAAGTGAAACCTGCGTGGTACAGACTCGGGGATATGGGAGCCGTCTCCAGAGGAGTTTGTGCCGGTGGCTCCTTTGGTGTTCTCTGTGCTGGTCCTTACACCAGTCCTGACTCCCTCTTCTCTTTTCTCACGCACGTTGGGTTTAGCAAAATAGACATGAATGTATTTTCGGCATTAGCTGCTGAAGTTTCAGACTTCTGCTGCATTTTTTGGGAGTTGAAGCTCAGTCTAGGCAAGCCCCTAACACCACCCCAGGTCCTTAATCCCAGAACACCTCAGCACTTCCAAATCGCATCTGAACACCGCACGCCCGCTCGGTTATCTCCCGCCTGTCTGGGATTTTGCAGGTTTCTTACCCAAAATCGGGACTCCCCGGTATCGCTCCCAGCCTCTTCCAATGCCGGCCACAACGGACTCGGCTGGAAACCAGAACCCATGAGCCCATCAGCAGGACAAACCCCGCAGCACGCTGAGAAAGACACCCTGCCCTTCCCACTGACTCCTGCATCCCAGCAGTCCTGGCAAAGGTTTGAATTCTGTCCTCTCTGGAGGATGCACTAGGAAAATGTGGATTTTCATAAATGTGCTCGCTTACAATCACCTGGATTGTCTGACGGGGCTTTGGATGGCAGTTTTTCAGGCTGTCAGATGATTTTTCCCTAATTTCTCTGAGAACATCTTTTACTCTCACACCAGTTGGCCACCCTACACCATGCTTATCTGTTTGCACCCCAGTGACATTTTTAAAGCAAGTTAATTTCTTTTTAAAGGCGATTTCTTTGCCTTGTTAAAAATAGCCTCCTAAACCAGAACATTTTCACAGACAAAAATACCAGTACTAAAAACATTTGAAGGGACGGGCTGAATATCTCAAGCGACCGGTAATGAAATATGATGGGTCCTTAAAAATCGTATGGGAGGTTTTGCTAACACAGAAGGTATCGCACCGAAGGAAGGATCCAGCGACGTGTGCGCGCCCTTGATGCTGGGATGGAGCTGGCTCCATCCACCTGCAGCCAGCACTGTTGTCACTCATGTACGTGGTTAAAGCATTTTAAATATGAGAAACCGGAGATGGAGAAGATACCACGGGCACAACCATGATACCAGGGCTGGAGGAAAAAAAAATAGGAGCAAGGGGGACCTGCAGAGCCCAATCTGCTTGTGCCCAGGAGGGGTGCAAGGCACCCGGTTGCACTCAGTGTACTTTCACGGCAGAAAAATACGGGCTTCTTAATCTAGCAAGAAAAGCCTAACAAGAACAAATGGCTGAAAGGTGAAGCCAGGCAAATTTGTATTAGAGAAAAGAGGGGTCCAATTTTTTTAAGGCTACGGCTGATGAGCCATTGAAACGAGTCATTAAAGGCAGGGATGGGTCTGCCTTTGCCGACGTCTTCAGATAAATGTTGAATACCTTTCTGGACGCTATCCTTGGGCCAAATACGGTTCATTAGTCTTTATTGGTGTGGCTGGACCTGATTCATAAAGGAGTTATATACTTTATGTGGTTATTTATGACCCTAAGCACCGCACATCTACACAGGTAGGACATGGGGGTTTTTTTGCTCCTTTTTGATGCAAAATGGGACTGTACAATCCCACTGCTCACTTTTGAACTACCGGGGCCGAAGGGGTTAATCGCTTCTCTGTGGCAGAGGAATAATTTTGAGTGTTGGTCATGCAAGCACGCTGGGGTTAGGAGAATGAACTATCAAAAACCGTCAGGGGATGAATAGAGTTATCATATGAATGGACTTGCCCCCGGAGATACAGGCAGCACCGAAGGCTGGCAGCGAGGCCAGCAGGGACGTACGAAACACGGGACCCGACCGAAACAAAGAGCAGAGGTGTCAGGGCACCTTGATGAAGCTGGCACTCCCCGGGGTCTTGCCCACCGGGACCCGCGTGTGCCGATCCCAGCGGGATGCGTGGGACGAGCCGCTCTCCCTCCCTCCCCAGCAGAGCGTCTTTTGGGGCTGGGATTCATTGTTTTGGCTTGTTTTGGTTTGGGTTTTTTTTTCTTTCTTTTGGGTAAAATATTTTTCTAAATATTCCTCACCAATCGAAAAAATAGGGAATTCCTTCGCCCCTGTAGTAATTCATGGGGTTTTCAGCTGTACTTAAATTTGGACTCATCAGATCTATTTCCACCACCACCAAAATGGGTCCCCATTTATTTTCACTGTAAATAAACCCATCATGATCTCAGGAAACAAGAATTCAAGGAGAAGGAAAAAAAGCTCACGGAGTAGGTGCATTTTGTGTGCAGTTGTGTTATTTTTCTGAAAATTTGGGGGTTTGATTTTTCAGGAGTTTTATAAGCTACTAATACAAGAAGGATGGAAATTAATAGGAGACCAGAAACATATTCTCACGAGCCTACCCAAAATCACGCAAGTATTTGCTTTATATCAGTGTTTTGGGAGCAATCAAAAAATTACACACTCTAAATTTTTTTTTTCTCTGCAAAGGTAGCCCAAATCAGCTCCTTGTTTTAAACTAATATTTCTCCATCCCCCCTTCACCAAAACTCTGTGTACCTAAAGCCTCTTGTTTCCTGTTCTTACGGAGCAGCACGCCATCCTCACAGCCTTTTTACAACCAAAAAAGCTATTTCCTCTCCCTTTCAGAGCCTTCCTTCTCCCGCAGCCCTGACTTCGGCATCGCTGCGGAAGGGGTAGAAAAGTAGCGCTGAATAGACGCGCAGACGAGTTTTTACCTCTTTTTCTGTTTGAGCAGAGGGGCAATTAATGAGATTACAATCGAGAGATTAGCAGGGGGAGATCGCCACAAACCCTTCCTCTGGCCCCCGTTTCGGCAGCGCAGCAAGCTGCTGGCTTTTCCCAAGGACCCCGCTGCTCTCCCGCGCCCCATCCCTCTTGCGAGGAGGAACAAAACGTCTCCATCGCCAGGCCCGTGGTGCGGGGAAAAGGCGAGCATCCCTGTGTCATCGGCTCTGCGTCCTCCCCGGTGTGCTTCCTGTACATCACCCTCTCCCCGTCACCGGCTGTTTCCCTCAGCCGTCCCTACGTGCCCTGAAATGCTGGGGGAGATGTCCCCCATCCCCATTCCCTGCCGCACCATGTTCCCCACCAAGGTACCACCCAAGCTCACCCGCAGGCCGCGGGGGGTGTGTTGTGATGGGCAGGAGGGTCGCCCACCTCGCGGATGGAGGGCAGAGCCGAGCATCACCTGGGAAGGAGCAGACCACAGCGGCAGCGTCTGAAGTGCCATTTTCTGGCAGAAAATACGAATTTGTCACCCCCCACCCAGGCCCCAAGTGTGGTGATTTCTGCTCATCTGGTTTTCTTTCAATGCAACACAAATAATTCTTATTTTATTATTTAACTTCTATTTGTGGTGTCATATAAAATATCTGTTTTAATATTTTTGCCTATGCAACTCAGTGTGTAATAGTGTAAATCATAGAATCATTAAATCATAGGGTTGGAAGGGAACTCTGGAGATCATCTAGTCCAATCGCCCTGCCAGAGGGGTTTTTTCCTATTTTTTTAGTCTATCACTATCACTAATATTTTAGTCTATCACACTATCTCCGTATTATTGAAAATAACTTTTCTGTCTCCCTGCTCTAAAGCAATTTAACAATTCCAGACAAAATTTTTTCGGTGCTCCAAATGAAAATTTTTCCCACCCTGCAAATTTTCACCCACCTAGAAAATATTTTGAGTTTTGGCTTTCAATGCATTTTGCAATGGCTGCCACACCGAAATGTGGGGATATCCCACAGAACGGCGATTCCCTTTTCCTCCCATTTCCAGGGCACCCACTGCATGCAAGACTGAAAGGAATAAAAATTATAAGCTCAAAACTTCTTGGAACAAATTTTTCAGGAGAGAGAAAGGCACTGGGAGCTCTTGGAAGGGGAAGAAAATTGGACTGAAGCTTGTATTCAGTTTAATACATGTCTTTATTTACCAATTGCCTCCCGATACGCACACACAGAGTGCGGCGCACACCGGCCTTAAATTTGCTTTACAGCTGGAATTTTCTACCCCGCAGCTCTCAAACGAGCATTGGGTTTGCTGGGCAGCATGGCCGGAGATGCACGGCAAGAAGCAGAGCGTGGCTGCGGCAGCCGGCAGAGGTCACGGTCGGCGGCAGCGGGGCACCTTTGTGCACCACGGCTACACCCTCACACCATGCCCGCACGTGCCATGCGCTGTGGAAACGGGGGTAGCAAAGCCCAACACAACCGGAGTGCAGGAAACTCCAGGGCTGGGCTGTGCTTTGCAGGATCTCTCCACATTTCCAGTCCCATCCCCGCGCCAAGGCGCTCAACCACCGGCGCCGCAACCGCCCCGGCAGGGACGCTGCCACCAGCCCGTCTCAGCAGCCCCGGACGCCGGGCGCCGGCGGGAGCCTGCAGCCACATCCCCAGATCCACCGCCCACACTGTGGGGCCCGGCTGGCAACCAGCTGCCCCATGCCACAGCGGTCCCCCAGCACCCATGGAGGTACGAGCATCCCTGGGGGTGGAGGACGGAGCACCTCCAGCTTTCTATGGGTTCTTTGTCTGATGCCACCCAGCACCTTCTGCCCAGTCTAACCCAGACCCAGCCTGCTTGGTCTTCCCCAGAGTCCGGCTCATCTCCAGCCCCACGCAACCCCCTGACAAAGGCTCTTATTGAAACTAACTTTCCTTTCCAAAAGATCTAGCGGGAAACACAGGTCTTTCCCAGCCAGGGACAGGCAGACAGCAGTCCAGGGCCTGTCTGTCCATACGGACTCCATAAAACCCACCCCAGCAGCTAGCAATCTCCTCTGCAGGGGAAAGCAAAGGGGTCCCAATCTCGCCTGTCCATGCCCAGGGTTAGCCGAGTTCAGGCTGGGCTTTGCGGGGCTGCGGCACCGGGAGCCCGGGGCAGCGCAGGCAGCACCATGCACTGCGCTCTGCCCAGGGCATGGGACACGGAGCAGCTGGTGCACCGTGGAGCGGACAGCGAGCAAGGGCTAGGGGTGTCGGGGTGCCGGGGTCCCACCTTGCACCCACTGAGTCCACCCCCAGCAGCGAGAGCCCAATGCATCCCCCAGGAAGGGAAGGAAAGCCAGTGGGGAAAAGAGCAGGGGGAGTGCTGGGAAGTGGACAGCTGTCAGAGACCAGGGCTAGGACCAGCAAATCGCTGGAAAAGGGTAATACAGGTGAGGAAGACAGGCTGGGTGGGAGGGGAGGTGCGGGTGGGTGTTGGAAGATGGCAGTAGGCACAAGGACCTGGCCCAGCAGGGTGCTGCACAGTGCACGAGGCATTGCAGTGCCAGCCCATGGGCCTTGGCATGCCGGAAGGATGGTGGGGAGGCAGGGGCAGGAGAAGGGAGGGATGCCGCTGCCGCCACCGGGTAGGGACACCAGCACCGGGGCTCGCTGCAGACGGCTGTGCCGTGCTGGCCGCGGCTCTCAGGCATAGCAGAAGGGAGGAAGGATGATGCTGCCGGTGCCAAGGACAAGCTCGGGAGCGGGAACGGCAGCAATCTGGGTGATGAAGAGCAGCAGACCTGGGAAGCAGCCGTGCCACCGCTGCCAGCGGGGACAGAGGCAGGCGAGCAGGTGGATGGCAGGCAGTGGGAGCAGCGCTGCCGAAGCCGAGGGGGGCCTGGGACGCCGGAGTAGGGTTGCACTGCCGACAAGGGCTGGGGATGAGTGCCACCGGCAGCAGGGTAGAGTGGCCAGCTGGAGGGAGCAGGCCTGAGGTGGCTGACACCGAGATGCAGCCCTTCTTTCCACTTCAGAAGTTTCCAGCCCTTTCCCTCATGACAAGTGTCCCACCTGAGTACCCCTCCAGCTCCCCGCGTCCTCTGCACGCCTTCCCGTGCCCACCTACTCGCTCCATCACAGCCCACACCGCCCATCCGGAAAGCACGGCCCCGCACTGCCGCCAGCTCCGGGGATGGGGATCACCACGGCTGAGCCAGTGCCTGTGTCCCTGTCCCCTCTGCAGCCACCCTGCGTGCTGCAGCAGAGCCCTTGCAGGGAGGCCGGGCAGAGCTGGCAGGCTTTGCTGCAGAAATCGAGTCCTCCTGCCCAGCTCCGAAGTTTAGCCTCTGGTGCAAAAGCTCCAGGATCAGCAAACTCAGGCAGGCAGGAACCTGGAGCTGCGCTCTCCCGGGAGCAGGGAGAAGCTAAGCCCAGCAGAGCAAGCAAGCCCACGCGGACACATCCAAATAGCCACAGCGATCCTGCGCGTCCCCCCGACACTACCCTGTCGCTCCAGGGCCACCCCGGTTCCTACCTTCGCTGGTGGTGGCGGAGAGGCAGGCAGCCAAAGCGATGACGATGGAGAGTGAGGATGTCAGATCCCACTGTGCCCATGCCATGGTCCGGCGGGGCCACCAGGCGTGGGACAGGGCCACCTCAGTCGTCCCAGCACCTCCGCGAGCGAGCGCCCAGAGCTACAGCGCTCAGCGGCTAATGCAAAGGCACTTTGCGCACATTGCTCGCATCCACACAGGCGAGCGGCTCGGCAGGGAGGGAGCAGCCTGCCTGTCACCGCTCACAAGCCAATGGGGTGGGTGGGCTCTGCAGCGAGCCCCCCTTCCCGCACCACACGCGCACGCTGTACCCAGCCCGAGCATCCGGACGGCGGGCTCCTGCTCCCCCCTGCCACCCGTCCTCCCTCCCTCGGGATGCTCGAGTAGCCCCCCTTGCTCCTCACGCGCCTCGTCCCCCTTCGCTGCTCTCGTCCAACTGATGTGAGAGTCAAACTTGCAGCCTGAGCCGTGGTCCGGTGCTGGGGGGGGCTCCGTGCTTGGTCGGGGTCAGGTGTGAAGGGGATGGGGGTTGCCCTTCAGTCCCTGCGTGCACAGAAAGGAAAACCCCTTGCCTGTGCTCCTCTTGCATGTGTGGGGCTGGGGAAAAGAGGCAGAATCCCCCCCCTCCTGCCCCTCAATGCTTTCCCACATCGTCCTGGGACAGACACCCTCCGCTCGCCCTTGAGCTGGGGCAGCAGGGGCAAGGGACAACACAGCCAGGGCTCACAACCCCCAGCCTGCTTACAGCCACGTTGGCTGCCTGAGGCAGGGCCAGCTCCTTCAAAAGCAGAGTTTGGGAGGATGCAGCCGTCGTCCCAGGGTGGGCAAGGCCAGGCGCTGGGCAAGGGAACCCAGCGACAGGGGGCTGGGCTGCCTCAGGAGCACAGAGCATCCTCCCCAGAGCACTGCTGAGGAAGCCTCTGCATCGCTCTCGCTTGGAGCCGCCAGAATTGCCGAGCGGGTGAGTACCTTGCTCAGCATTAAACACTCGGCATCTGTCAACAGACCCCCTACAGCGGCCATGACTGTTTCCCCATCTAAATGCTGAACGATCACTAACACCTGCCCATGGTAACCACAGATGCTGACTCCCAGCTCTGCCACACGCGGTGGGGCATTCACTCTTCCATGCGCTCAGGGCCAGGGGACCGACGTGTGATTGCAGCCCTCCCCTGTCCCCAGTAACTCACCCCAGGAAAAGGCACGTGGAGAGAACGGACATTGATCTCCATCGGATAAAGCTCACCCCAGACTTGTTCGGTGGGCTCGGGGCAGGGGAGCAGAGTATCGCACAGCCTCCATCCCACCCTGGACCCCACTGTGCTCCCTGGAGATGCTGGACCACCCCACAGCACTGTTAGTAGCTTCCTACGTGCTGAGGTGAGGGGGGGGCTCCCTGCCCGTCGCACAGCGCGTGGTGGCAACAATTCCCCATTCAGAGCGGATGAGGATCGTGCCTGCGGGGCCATGTCTGCACCACTCATCACCAGGACCTGGGAATGGCCCAGAGCCTCGGGTCTCTCCAGGATTTTTGCTCTGCCTGCCTGGGAAGCAATCCATTCTGAGACAGCGCTGGAGAGATCCTGTCATCAGCAGTATCACGGGATGGGCTTGCAGAGGGGCTCAGGCGGGGACAGGGCTGTGACTCGGGGAGGACTCCAGCTGGCAGCTGGCAGAGGCTGGGGGGAGCTGTCGGGCCGTGGGTGCAGCCGAGCAGGGGTCTTTGCAATGGGCCTTGGAGCAAAGGGGTAAGGGCTGATGGGTTCCTGAATACCACCAAGCGGGTGGGAGAGCTGCTCTTCTGCCAGCTATTGCAGCGCTACTCCAACCAAGCGATCTCCTCGTGCCAAAAGGTCTTGTCACAGCTCAGTGGTGGATGCCTCAACTCCCTGTCACCCAGTGTCCAAGCAGAGCCCGGCATGCCAGAGAGACACCACCCGCACAGCCACCATCTCAGTCCCAAGCTCTGGAAATGAGCAGTGCTTGCAGTGCTGAGCGGTGTGATGCTCCGGGTGTGACGCTCTAACACAGGGGGTCAACCCTGCAGACTTCCAGCACAAACCGGGCACCCACATGGGCTCTCAAGTTCCCTGGTGCCATCCCAGCCCCAGATGTCCCAGGAATGTGGGTTCTCCAGGTCTTGCAGAGGTGCTCAGAGTTACCAGATATTGCACCTCCCTGCAGGTTTTGGCTTTGCCATGGCCCAGGATCCTAGAGAAGCGGCAGGGGTCAGGTACACAGAGTGTAAAGGGGCTCTGCAGGAGCCAAGACACAGTGACCCCAGAATAGTGTGCCCCAACTCCCTCCGAGGGAATGGGAAGCTTCTCAGACAGACTGCCAGCTTTGGGGAGGAGAGAGGGCGAACTGTACTTGGGTGCCTGCGTGCAGGGGTGGGCGCAGCGGGGTGCTGTGTCCTGGTGGAGGGCTGGGCTCAGCGTGAACTGCGTACCGTAACGCAGTGCATGCACACGGAGCACTGAAGGGCTGTGGGAGTAGGGGCAGGCATCCTGGTTTCACTGGACGCTCGGTTTTAGGTTTGGGATGTGCTGTGTGTGTGTAATTAGCATGTGTTCCTGGAGGCTGGGCACTGTCGGGAGTGTTCGAGGTGGTACAGAATGCAAACACATGTGCAAAGGGCATGGGATGCTCCTGTCGGGAAACACCAGGACATGGTCCTGCAGCCCAGGAACACCAAACAGCCCAGGAACCAGACGCATGGAAGGCATCACACCAGGCTCCCCAGCCCTTCTCCCCACCCGCATCCCTCCCCCAGGCTCCCAGTCACCTCTCCTGGATGGGCACGACGCGCGCCCGCCGGCTGCCTCCCCCGTCTCACTGCATGCCGCTGCCTCCACTCCTTGGCGAGCCTCCTGTCGTCGCCACGTCCCTCAAAAGTGGTCCCGCACCTGGCTGTCACGGAGGTGGGGAGGATATTTATAGATGCTGCAGAGAGAGGGAAGCGCAGCTCAGACAGGGAGGATCGGTGAAGGAGGGGACCCAAGCCTGGCTATACCCTCTTTTAGCACCACCCAGGTTAATGTGCATTTACCAGGGAGCCCACAGTCTCCTCGCTAACTCAGCAGCTCAGGCTGGAGTGGCTGTTGCCCTTTTCACCCAGCTTTTCACCCCGGGATTGTCCATCGCAGCCTTGCAAGACCGAACCTGTGCCCAGGCTAGCAGAGCGGGGGGCAGCCCTGCCTGCCCCCGGTGTCCCCACTCCTCCTGGATCGGGAAAGCAACATCCAGGCACTTCTGCTCTCCTGTAGCATTTGCCGGGCCGGGTGCCTGCAGGTCAGGGCTAGTGTGGGCAGCACAGGTGGCAGTCATTAAGCAGGGTGGCAGTCATTAAGGGGGGTGGCAGTCATTAAGGGAACAGTGCCGACTCCAGGACCCATGCCACTCCGAGTCAGGCCACCAGCAGACCCAGGAGCCCTCCTCTAACCCCGACAGAGAAAGGGCTGCTCAGGGCAGGGATCAGAGCTGTGCTGCAGGTCTCCGTAACCCCCTGACACCTGCCCATCCATCTGTCCCCTGCTGTACGTCCCTTTCCCAGGAGGAGGAGGAGTGCCAAGAGAGGACGGGGCATGGGTGTCCTCTCCCAAGCCCAATGCGTGTCCCTGTCCCACTCACAAGGTGTCTGTGGGAGGAGGAAGAGGACGAGCTGAGTGCGTTCCAAGCACAGGCAATGCTGTGCAGAGATGTGCCACCATGGGTGGTGGGCATAGGAGTACTGGGCGTCTCTGCCCACACGAATGGCCATGCACAATGCCCTCTCCATCCCTTGCCCAGGCAACAGCCCCAAATCTGAAGACCTTTTAAACTAGGATTGAGTAAACAAGTCAGGGTCCTCCCTTTTTCCCCCGTCCCAGCCCTGATCCCTCTGCCCTGGCCTCCCCAGCAAAGCCCTGGGGGTAGCAGGACAGGAGGCGGGTGCTGGGCCCACGTGGGTGGTACATCCCCACTCTGCATTTTCACGTGGCTGTGGCGTCCACCAGCAAAACTTGTATTTGGTGCCCCAGCCTGAGCTGTTAGCAGTAATTCCCACTGAACTTCGGTGTCCCCCATCTAACAATGCATGTGGAAAGAGCTTTAAACTGGCACCTCCTATATAAACATGCTGACAAGTTATCTACATCGACATAAACAATTCATCTGGAGCAATACCCATGCCACATCGGTGCCACTGTAAGTCCTCGTGCTGTATCAGGGCTGGGACAGATCGCTTGGCAGCAAGGTCGAGCATCACAGGGACGGCGTCTCGCCTCCTCCCTGCCTCCTGGGGCAGCCCGCACCAGGCTGTTTTCCCCCTCCAGTGCCCCGGGGTTTTCCCTTTCCTAATATGTTGGGCCTCTTTTTTGGCAAGGAGCCTGCCCTGTGGAGCAGGCAGAGCGGTGCCTTCCCTGCTTGCCCCAACACTGCCTGAGGCTCGCCAGTAGCCCCATCACCACCTGGCTTTCGAGCCAGCATCTTTCACGAGGTGCCATGGCCGAGCATCCCACCCAGCCCCTCACCACCGCCAGGCAGAGGGTGCCGCTTCCCTCCCGTTACCGCAGGCGGGCGACTGGTTTCTTCCATTAACACCAGCAGAGAGGGTCAGCCCTTGGCATCGGTCGCGATGAGGCACAACTGTGGGAGGCCCTTGGCCAGCTGAGCAGTCGGCACCCGATTAATTCAGGTCAAGGCTGGGGAGGCCTGGCATGCCTTTCTTCCTTGTCGTTATCAGAAATGCGGTGTATTAATATCCTTTATATTAAAAAAAATAATCTTATCATAATTTTTCCTCGTTGAAGGAGGTGGTTTGGAATTGGAATTGAGACAAACACAAGCCAGGAGCAACGGCTGCAGAAGGGGAGAGTTTAAGAAAGGCTTTTTGGTAATATCCATCGTTCCCTTATCAGTGAGGATATTAAACGTATTGAAATGCTAAGCAGCTCTTTAATGGCTGTCTCTGATTTTCATTAAACAAGCAGGGGATGAGCAGAAGGGAAGGGGATGCAGCACTGTTCTCTCTCTAAGAAATTCTGATTGCTGGATATTAACGGCATTAATGTTCTTTTATCCAAGAGCGCCGGGGTTGTGCCTGCCTCCTTGCCTATTTTCTGTCTTGCTGAAGTGGAACTAAGTCCCTGCTCCCTCAGGTGGGTGCACAGTTGCCATGAAGCTTTTAGGGACCAGGGTTGCACAAAGAAGCAAAAGAGGGGCCTCCCAGGGAACATTTTTTTGGTACCCGCATCTCCAAGCCCCACCACATCTATGCTGCCCAAAAGGAGACATATACTCATGCCTTGACGGGACAGCCTGGTCCTGGAGAGAAGAGGAGATGGGCAGTCAGAAGTTTAGCCAAAGTGAAGTCACCACAACACCCTCAGGCCCGTATTGGAAGCATTGCCCGTAAGCCCGGCAATAGCACAGCCCTTATCCTGAGGGGTGGGGAGGGATGTGCTGCCCCTTCGAAACGGGTATGGCAGTAAGTTCCGGCGATCCACAGGCACCTCCAAGCATGGAGAAAAGTGCATATGTGTCTGGAGGGAGGTCTGGGGAACATCTCTGCCTCCCTCTGCACCCAGTGCTGTAATGACCTCAGGGACCATCCCTCAGGTTTCCAAAGTGGACGTTGCTGTGGGGAGCATCGGAGGAAAGCCACCATAGCAGGTCATGCCCGAGCATGAGCACACAGCAAGGCTGGGGCCACACGGGGTCCACGGCAGGGGCTCTGGGGTGCCCTGCAGAGGGTCCCAAGCCTGGCCGCAGTGCTGTTATGGCCAGATGAACACTTGCAGGAGTTCCAACCCACACTCACCGCTCTGACACCCAGGCAAGGCTGTGATACCCTCTGGATTTCTCTGCAGACAGCCCAAGCAATGATGTTTCGCTGGCTGAAGAAGCAGAGGAGCAACGCAGTTAAGCCCAAGAACTTAAAAGACACATCAGGAAACAAAACCCACGAATCAGGCACTAAAATGGCACAAGAGCCACAAATACACCCCTCCACTCTTAATACCTCTCCTTTGCCTTCCAGTTTCTAACCTTGGCACGCACGTGGCTCTGTTCTGCACGGTCACAGAGGCCAAAGGCTTTGCTATTACAATCATATGCCTCCAGGAGCCAGGGCTTGAAAGCATCCAAAAATAACACAAGGTGGCCCACGGTATTGTGAGAGCCAGCAGCCGTGGAGGAAAACAGCGGACTGGCCCGCTGAAGTCCCGCCTCGTCATCCAGAGCACATGTGTTCAGTAAAGAAAGGGACACACGGGCAGCCCCAGCTCTCGTGGGAAAGTCTGGTACAAACAAACAAAAATTAGCCAGAGCTAATAAAACAGTGGCCACTAGCATAGGCAGCGCTGCATATTTTTAATCCCAGTCCCCAAAGAGCAGCGGCTCTGATACCGCCAGAGGGAATGGCTTTGTGGGCTAAGCAGGTGGTTTGAAACACTTAGGGTCCCTGCAGGGCAGCTGAGCATGCGACCCAGTTCACTACCCCTCTGCCCCACGGGACCCTGGCATCACCCAGCTCTGGGGCATCCCGTGCATTTCTTGAGCCCAGCTTGCGCTTCTTTCCTCCCAATTTATTCCACACCTTTTTCTTCTCTCCCCTCTGTCCTTGCTCTTTCCTTTCTTGTGCATGGCTTGTTCCCTTCTGTCTCCGAGGCTTTATCCCGCACGGACAGATGAACTGCTTTGTGTCTGCCAGATGGCGGTGGCACCTCAGTCCCCATACCCTGCCACCCACCACCGCCTCCTCTGCACAGCCGGTCACCGCTTTGCTCCCTGATACCGGCTTTCTCTTTATCCCATCCGCACCATCAGGCTTCTCCAGCAGCAATGAGCCAAGGCACCCAAAAACCCTGTTAGTTGTGTTAGGGGACACAAAACCTCTGTAGGATCAAAGGGGGCACTTCCATGGTTGTTTCTTGCTTGGGGTTCCTGGACGAAAACTCAAGCTTGTGTCTGGACACTGGTGGTGAGATGGAAAGTAAAGCAAAACAACCCACACCAGCCATCTCCAGAATCCTGCAGCCTGCCTTGGAATTAAATTACAGCAAGTGTTAACACCCTCCAGCATCCCTAGTCTCTCCCATCCCAAGTGAAAGATCCCTGCTTGGCCCCAAACCCCCAGTGCCAATGGCATAGCCACAAGACAGGCAGAAAAGACCTCCAGCCCCACTTCAGGCACCCTTTGCACTGCCGACAAAACGCGCCGATAGCTGCCTAAACTGCCGGCTTCATTTCAAGAGCTTTGTTTCTGCTGGAAGTGGAAATCTCAAAGAGACTTAATTATAGAGCTGGGCAGACACAGGCGTAATCCTTTTGAAAGCTTACAATGAGACACTCTCCAAAATTAATTTTGACGCTGCAAAAATAACCAAACAAAGCTCTATTTGAAACGGAGTGAGTGATAGGGGGGACAATAGTGAAACGAATGGGAACACCCGCAGCCACTTCAGAACGCAGCCAGGGTTGGCCTTTTGCAGAGAGGGGCACCCCTCGGGCACGAGGCTTCAGCCTGGCAGCTCGCTGCCGGCGCTGCCTGGGTCCCGCTCGCCTGGGCTATGCTTTCACAGAGCTGGGCTCTACCTTTATCTTTTGTTTCCTCAGGAATTTGGGAACAGGCCACCAGTGTGCAAAGGTGGGGCTGGCAACAGCAAAGCACAGCCTTAAGCCAAGATCTTCTCCTCCAGTTTGCATATCCCAGGATCCCCATCCGCAGTTTCAGATTCAATATTTGTTCTTTCTGGTGATGAAGTCCAGCTGTATCGGTGACCACGCCACCAGCTGGGACTATTTATTACCCAGCATAAGTCTCTGCGTACACAGTTTGGAACCCGTCTCCTGCCCAGGAGCCCTGTTCCTTCGTGTGGGATGTTGGATGTAGGACTATTTAGGAAGAAGTGGATCTACCCACCCAGCCCTGGCTATTATACAAAGTTATAAATAACTTGGTTACCTTGGATAACCTTGTAGAATTGCAGCCTAATTTCTTCAAACATCCACCTCTTCACTGAGATTTAACTCCCTGTGGGGTGTGAGGGGTCAGTGAAAAACCCTTCCTTGGTTCAAGGGTCAGCAGAAGATGAGCAAACAAATTGAAATTTTGTAAAGGGGGTGTATTTAATTAACACTGTCTCAGGAACTAATTAACAGATCCACTTGGAAATTGTCAGGGATATAATCTATGTTTCAAGGGTAGGTGGCAAAGGGTCAGGGAGGACAAGTACGTGTTTCACACGAAGCGAGGGACTCAGATCTGGGAGTCAGATGCAGACAAAATCCAGTGTTTGGCTGGGAGCTGGGGCATCGCTGCAGGAAGGACCATGTGTGACCAGCCAGATCCAAAGCCTCGCTGGCTCAGGGTCAGCAGGAGGCGGTTTGCTGCTCCCAAAGGTCAGTGCAAGCAGGTCCAAGTTGCACAGACGAGCGAGGAACCTTTTAGCGCGGTCGCTGTGCTTTAGAGAAGCCAAGGCTGGCAGCATACAGCATCACCGGGTAGCTCTGGCTGCCATCCCACAGCCTCCTCACAGCTAAACCAGCCACGATGCTGCTGTGTCATCTCACAGCGCTGGGTTTAGATCTCAGCTTCGCCCCTGGATAGTCTTCAAGGGCTTGCCCAAAATGTCATATGCTGCTGCCTGCTCAGCTGAAGACTGTGTTCTCAGCAGGCAGGTCACATTGTCAGATTCTGGCATCACTTTTCCCCATGTCATGTCTTCAAACATCATGAGATTTACCTAGCCCCCAGCATAGGTGACACTTATTTGTCCTCTGGTTTGGGGAATTTGGGATAAATTGAAGGCAAGCAGCTTCAGAAGGGAGCGGCATCAAACCCTAGATATTACAGGGCCTGAGACAAGTGCACAGGAATTGGCAGGACAGCCACTCAACGGTCATCCTTCTCTTGCTTTGACTGACAGCAAGCTGTCTCTAATTTTTAAATATATACAGGTCTTTGGAAACAGTCTCTCCATAAGGCAAAGTAAAATGAGCCCCAGGAGGAGCTGTTTTAATGACCACAGCATTCCCATGGATTGTTCTCCTCTCCAGTACCCCATCCTGAGGACATTAGCCACTGCTGGCAGCCCCTGCATGGGCTCTGTCGTGTTGTCTGAGGTCCCATGGGACACCTGGCATTCGCAAGAGTCCATCCAAGGCTTTGGTATGCCTGCAAGGCAGGACACTGCTTCCTGCTTGGGCATCACAGCCCACCAAAGCACCACCCCTAGGATCATACCTTCTTTCCAACCTATCTTTAGAAATACTTCTCAACAAGTTAGTCATTCATCTTCATAGCAGTGTGGCCGGGGTTTCAATGTGACAAGTCGTGTTCCCCAGGGGTCAGTGCTGGGTCCAGTCCTCTTCAATATATTCATCAACGACCGGGATGAGGGGACAGAGCGCACCCTCAGCAAGTTTGTCGATGGCACAAAGCTGGGGGGGTGGCTGACACAGCAGNCTGGGTCCAGTTCTGGGCTCCCCGGTTCCAGAAGGACGGGGAACTGCTGGAGAGGGGACAGCAAAGGGCTACCAAGGTGCTGAGGGGACTGGAACCCCTCTCTGATGAGGAAAGGCTGAGGGATTTGGGTCTCTTCAGCCTGGAAAAAAGACGGCTGAGGGGGGATCTTATCAACGCTTATCAATACTGAAAGGGGGGGTGTCAGGAGGATGGGGCCAGGCTCTTCTCGGTGGTGCCTGGGGACAGGACAAGGGGCAATGGGCACAAACTTGACCATGGGAAGTTCCATCTCAACCTGAGGAGGAACTTCTTTGCTGTGAGGGTGGCAGAGCCCTGGCACAGGCTGCCCAGAGAGGTGGGGGAGTCTCCGTCTCTGGAGACATCCCAACCCCGCCTGGACGCGTTCCTGTGCCACCTGCTGTGGGTGACCCTGCTCTGGCAGGGGGTGGGATGGGGTGATCTCCAGAGGTCCCTTCCAGCCCTATGATTCTGTGATTCTGTGCCCTAAGAGAGGATTTAGGCCCTAGAATCCCTTTGAAGGCAGCTCCACTGCCAGTTGCACTTGTCCTGACTGGGCCATGTCCAATCTAGCCACTGAAGCTTTGCAGTAGGCTCCATGCTCCTTGTTCCTCTTATCTGGCCATGCAGGAGAACATGCCCTAACATCTTCCAGTCCTTTGGTCCTCCAGTCACAGCACTCGGGTCTTGGGACGCTTGACTGGGTGACAACGTTAGCAGAAATAGGTTCTTATCTGGTCAGCAGCACACTCAGGTGATGTCCACATGTAGCAGACAGAAGTCTCTTCATCGCTGTTAGAGGCAGCTCCTTTTGTAGAGATACCTTCAAAGTAAAGCAAGTTGCCTTGGTCTGGAGATTTAGAGTCCGTTTGCCTTCTGCTGCAGCACGGTCCTTCGTGCCTTTGAAGAAATCATCTCAGCTAATAGCATGGTCACCACCTTCGTTATCCTTCCTGCGTATCTGCTGGTGCTTGCAAACTCCTGCATTTGCTGCCTCTCCCCGTAAGGCAGGGCGCTCTGCTTTCCCCGCTTATCACAGTTCATGCAGCATCCAGGTGCTGTGCTGGCTTCATTCCTGCGTTCAGATCCGCTCTCGCCTCTGCCGCGGGTCACTCTGGTGGTGTCAAGTGTTTTCAACCGTGTCTATGAAGGCTACATGCTACTCACCCTTCAAAGCTGTCACTCTGGACAGGGTGACTTCTGCTGCCTGGCAAATTCTAATTGCACTGCCTGGAGTTAGCTCTGTGACCAGACTTCTCTCACGGCCGCTGTCTCTCTCTCAGTTGCCTGTTCTCCAGCCGCGGATCAGTCACTAGCTCTTCTGAGATTTTGCTTGCTTTCAATCCTCTCTGATTAAACCATGTCTTTCATATGTTCCATTTTTTTCCATGGTGTTCCCGCGAGCCTTAGATTTCTGTGCCACACTTCCGTAATTATTGTCTTCGGCCTCAGTCAAATGAAAGAGAAATCAAATGCTTCAAAACCGGCCAGTGTCAAAAATAAAGGCTACTGCCTCGACACGTTACTTTTTGCTGCAACATATGGCTTAGAGTGGCTGTCAGAAAAGCTGCTTGAAGCTCCGTCACAGTGCGGGGGAAGTCCAGCTCCAGAGGAGCTCTAGCATCCTCCCATGGACCAGTCTGCACCCAAGCAGCTGGAGGAGCGGGGCAAGAGGAGAAACACTCCTGTTGTACAGGAGCCGCACAAGCGACCAGCAAACTCACCCATGCTGTGGGACAGGAGCACCACACCTCCCTCTTCCCAAGGGGATTAAAACCCCACCTTTTGCCTCTCCAGGTTGTGCCTCAACCTTTGGCAGGAGGTGTTTCTCCCAGGGTGCGTGACTGGGCGCCCCTTGGTCAGTGCTTGCACGTACAGATGTGGCTCCTGAATACAGACCCTCTTGCAGCAGACGAGCCTCCTGCAGGGCTTGGAGAGATAGATTTTTGTCCCAGCGAGGTCCCTGAGAGGTCAAGCATGGAGACCAAACTCAGAAGATGGCTCTGCAGTTGGTATCATACCTGAGATGTGTGCCCCAACCTTAGAGAGAGTGGAAATTTTGTCTCCTCAGTTTTTCCCAACCTCCAGAAGACACATTATATCGGGTGCCTTGAACTGTGAAAGTGGATTGCACCAACCAGGCTGGTTTTGTGGTGCCAAAATCCCACTAAAGATGTTACCTACATGGCTGAGGCACTTCAAAGTGAAGTGTAATAGGCTCTAACCAGCCAAGTAAAACCTATATCTCCCTGCTTATTTGGGAAGCTCAGTCTTTCACAGCAGAGCATTCGTAACGTGGCCGAGGCTGAGGATTTCCAGACCATTTTTCTCCTGTACCCAGAAGAAAATGCTGCTGCTCCAGAGGCTATTAAATAAAGTGGTTGAAGATCTAAGTGCACTGAAAAGGAGGGAACAGGACAGAAGTCAGGGCTGCCTTTGCACAGCAGATGGACCCCTGGGTCCTGTTCTCTCCTTTGCTGGCAGGTTTACACACCAAATCTACCCTTGCCTTAAAGCCCAGGCAGGCAGATGTCTGGCCAGGCTACCTTGTCTCAAGTTCTTCCACATGCACATTAAATGAAATGCCCTTGTCCTGCCCTTTGGACATGGTCTGACCCATGGGGTTGGAAAATCATCTCATACGGTCCCAAAGACTTTGCAAGTACACACAGCAGGAGAGAGGAGCTGAGGACAATCCACACCCAGGGGTGGCAGATGTCCTAAAGCCTGAGCTCCAGCCTGGCGCATGGTCTCCCACACAGGGGACATCCTCCTGAATGGCCATGCTTGAGGAGATAGGTCTTAAACCTAAGCAGAAACATTTCTCCTGTCTAACTCATTTAGGGAATGTGGATAAGATGTACGTATCATCAAGGAAAAGACTCAGAAATCAATGTGTGAAGTCAAGGACTGGGCCAGGAATGAGCTGCATGGGCCTGATGGATCCACTGATCACATCTCCTTCCCTCCAGCAGAGTTGACGCCAGCATCCCTCCCACATCATCATGCCGGGGCAGCGTGAAGGCACTGCCGTGGGTGTTAGCGTGCGTAGGAACAGCAACAGAAAGCAAACAGCTTTGGACTGAAGTCAGAATTGCGATTTGGAATCAGTATGAATATCCCTGTAGCTCTGGGATTATCTTCAGCCTGTCCCACTTTGGCACAAATCCGTTGACCTTCCCACAAAGGCATTCCCCGCTCCGACAGGCAGAGGGGAACAAGGACAGGGGCTGCTGGGGCTCCTTGGAGACACCCCCCCAGTGTTTCTGAGCCCCCAGGAAAGCAGAGCAGCACCCCCGCAGCTCAGAGCAAAGTGTTTCCAGAGGTCCCTGGTGAGCGGAGGAGGTCACGTTGGGAGGAGGAAGCAGCACACCAGGTGGGCTGGCGTCGCTGAGGGTTTGCTCGGGCTCCGCCGAGTCGTGCCGTGGGTGCTGAGCTCAGCTCACAGCATCCCCACGGGCTCAGCAAGGTGGGGGGTCGGGGGCACAAGTGGGATGCGGACGAGTGCTTCAAGCACCACAGTGAGAGCCATGCCTCCCCATTGTGCCCCCTTCCCCTGAAACTGGCTGTCAGACCTCCACTGGAGAGACCTGTCAAAGGCAGCAGGCTCCGGTGGCAGGTCGGGGCAGCAAAGCCCCCTGGGGACGGCCTGATGGACAGGCGTTGGTATGGATGCGGGGGACAGACCTCCCGGGTGTGCGCCAGCATCGTGCCGGGGCTGCGAGCCTGCCCTTGCCGGCCCCATGGCCAGCGACTGCCCGCCCAGGGCTGTCAGGAGCACATCAAGCCATAGCATGGCCTGGGGGTGATGCTGGGTCTGGACGTGCCTACACTCACTGAAAGACTCACCAAGCTTCTCCTGGTCCCACAGAGGGGATGAGGTACCTCGCACAGGGGTGCCCGGGCACTGGGGATGCTCCCAACCCCATCTGGGGTGTGGTGTCAGCTGCACCCACTTGCCCCCTCACTGTCCTTCGCCTCCTCACACACAGATGCTGAAGGTCCGGCTCAACGTCAACCCACCGACAGGTTTGCCCCGGGGCGTTGCTGGTTGCCCACCCTGGGGCAGCCCAGGAGCTGGGGGGTCTTCATGAGATGACAGGCCTCCAGCTCAGGTTAGGGAATTATCCCTTCTGCTCTTTGCGGCTCCAGCCAGCAACGAAGAAGATTATTACAAGCGATAATTTATTCATTATTGGTTATCCCGTTTAGTCTGCCTAATTAGAAAACAAGGACCAGGCCGCCTCTCCTAGGTGGTCTCTTTCCCTAAAGAGGCTTTTCCAATAGCGATGCCCACTGCCGAGCGGAAAGGGAGCCGGCGGGACCCCTGCCCTCCCACAGCCCGGCAACGCGGCGGTGAGGAGCTGGGGAGGCAGGAGTGAAGTCTGCCCAATTCAGGGAAGCCACCGGCAGGACTGTGCCCTGCATCGGAGGGGTCCCTGGAGGTACCGAACGTCATCGCAGAGGGATGTGCAGCTACTTTGGGATTTGCGAACAGGAGAGGCTGAGAGAAGGCCTGTCCCCATCACTGACATGGTATGCCAGGGCGGTGCTGAGACCCCGTGCCAGAGTGGCAAAGCTGGCATGGTGGCAGCAGAGCCTGGAAGGAGCCGTCCCGAAGCAGTGATGCCCAGGGCAATGCCGAGACTCCCTTCCCTCGTCCGGCCGCCCGCAGGACGGCGCTGCAGGGATGGCTGCGGCAGAGCGGCGAGGGGCAGGGGACGAGGGGTGAGGGCAAGCTTCGCGTGAGGCCACCGCAGTGCAGCCTGGCCAGGAGGGAGCTGCACACAGCTGCTGCAGGACTGCCGGGCCTCCCGCTGGGCACCAATCTTCATCTCTTTGAAATACGCATTAAAATACATGAGCCACACTCTCTGGCCAGGGCTCCCAGCACTGGATAATTGCTTCTTAAGTGCTTTCTAAATGCAAACTGCATGTCATTCTTACCACCACTGCCACCTCCCCTGCACCCAGCCTTTGATCTTCTACATGTCATGACAATATTGCAATTACCCCGTCAGTGTCGGGATGTGGAGGTGCTCCCGGCTGGAAAACTCGGGGATGCGCTGGACCGCAGAGTCCTGCCCTCCTGATCAATACGTATGAGGGGACGGCGAGTGTCCTTCGAGCCGCGTGCTGGCCAAGCCTCAGCCTGTTGGTGGCTCCAGAAGAGCACTCGGGAGTCACCAGAGAGGCGCACCGGTGCAGATCTCCTTGGTTAAAGAGGTGATGCGCAGCAGGCTGCGGCTGGCACGCCAATGCAATGCACCCTCTTGCGTCGCCTGCTGCGTGAAACATTCTGGGTGCGCGTCCCCTTCCCTCTGGCAGGGCACCTGCAAAGCCCACAGCCTTTAAAACTCAACCCCAGCTCCCTGCTTGTGTATCTGTTTATTTTTCTTGTCGGCCTGAGCCTTAAATGATGCCGAAGCCCAAAAATCACTCACAAAAATCACCCCAAAAACCAATTTCTTTCTGACTTTTTGATTTGTGGGAAATACCTGGGGGANAGGGGGGGGAAGTATTATTCTGGATGGGTCCCAGGTATTAATTTAAAAGCACTGTTTTCAGACCTGGCGGAAAAGCTGAACTCTGATGCACCTGCCTCATCATGGGGAGGTGCAGCTTTGAAGGCGGCAGCAGCCGGCGAGGCTTCCCCACAGCTCGCCCCGAGCTCTCCGCGAGCGTCGCTCCTCCGTGCTGCCGGGGGGGACCTACCCCTGCCGCCGTCCACAGCCCAATGCCCCTGTGCCGGCTGGGCCACGGGGCCTGGAAGATGCTTCACAGCGAGGTGAGACAACAAGGCGGTGTTGTTTAGCAGAGCGTGGCGAGGAAAACCTTAGGGAATGCCGTGGGGATGCAGAGAGGAGGAGCAGCCCTCAGGTCTTTCCCATCTCCACCTGCTCTGTCTGGCCCAAATGGGGACGGCAAGGCTGGGATGCAGGCAGTCCCCAGCAGGGGACAGGAGCTGGGGTGGAAATGCTGTGAAAAGCACCTCCCCATGGTGGCAGAGCCTTTTGTAGTGTCACGCCAGCAGCTCAGGGGAAAAAAAAAATACCACAACCCACAACAAAAAACCAAACGCGAAATGATCTTAATGAAGCTCTGCGGGAGCCGCATGCGTCGCACACGCACCACAGCACTGCCCACAGCGTCACCATCACTGTCACCGAGCAGGTCCAGGCACACGGGGCTGTGGATTGGCTCCTCCAGCAGCCCAGTACCAGCTTCCAGTGTGCCCCATGTGCCCAGTGTGCCCCGTGTGCCCAGCAGAGCAGACCCCAGGGAGAGGGCGCAGAGACCTGACGGCTCCGGTCCCCGCAGGGACAGGACAGAGGGACTCCCTCATCCCACCGTGAAGCCCCAGGAGCCACATTGCCTCCTGACACTGGGGAAAGGTGACGGAAGGGACATGCAAAAAGATTGTATTAGTGCTGCTTTCCTTCCCCGTTTGCTCTGGGTGGGTAACTCCCTCTGACCACTCCGGAACCCTACAGGGATTCTCTGGGTATCAATGCCCACATCACACCCTCCCCTGAGCCTCCATACGTGCAGCTCCCCATCACCCACCACCTTTAATGTGGAGTACCCAACAGCATCTCGGGCAGTATTTTCCAGTTTCCATAGCCCCTTGCCCAGTCACACATGCACTGAGTGGCCAGGACTCAGCAGGGGATGGCCCTTGAACTCACCCGCATTCACCGCCTTGGGGTGGGAATGTGCAGCTGGGGTGGGGGACTCCAATCCCTGTGTCTGTGTCCACCGTTTCTCAGGCATTCAGTCACTTCTGAAGGCATTTGATGTCCGCCCCCCCGCTGCCTGAGAGCTGTTGTCAGAGGGAATCCAGGCATTTCATACCTGGCTAACTCATCTGCAAAGCCTCAGAGCCCTGCAGCCATCACCACGGCCTTTGTGCCCACAAGCAGCCGCAGCCACAACCTGCTTGGCGTGACACCAGAGGGAAACACCACGCTGACGAGCTGCTGGGGATCACTGCCGTTTCTGGGAGCAAACAGAGCGTATCAGAGATCCTGCCTTGCTGGATGCTGGTGGGAAGGTGGGGGGAGATGGAGGCAGATGCAGGCAGCTCCAGCAGAAATAAGCTGGTGCTTTCCCTTCTGCTTCCTGCTGTCCTGGATCCCATGGACAGATCACTCGAACTCTGCCAGAAAGCATTTTCTTGCATCCATTTGCAAGAAGGGCCCTTTCAGTTCCCCAGGCGCCTCTTGCTTTGTCAAGGGTGACTGGTGGATGTGTCTTCCCCGTCCCATTCATTATTATCTCCATCTCACCATGTTCTCTCTCGTTCATCCCCTCTCAAACTAAATAGCTCCTTTCCTCTCTCTTCTCATGTGGAAATCGTTCTCCACCCATTATCATTTTCATGATTTCACTTTCTGCTGTGTCCTCTGTGATGAGACACCAGGACGCAGCAGTTCCCCATGCATTTCTGGGCACGTGGAACATCTTCCTTCAGACTGGTGTGTCTTGTCTTAATGCATGTGGAAAAACTCATTTCCTCCCTTTTAGTGGCAATACCATCCCCTGGTGAGAGCCCATTGCTGCAGTTCCCAGGCCCTGTGTCGATGCAGGGGCACCAGAAACATATTGTGAGGGTCTTGTTCCCACCTTCAAACAATCCTCTCTTGGCTGTTGCATTGCCCTCTTTAATTTCCTTCTTTTCACCCTCTCATGTCAGTATAAGACGATGCACCACGTGTCTCTCCATGGTTCCCCACCAATTTATTCCTGGAGTATCAGCAGACCTAGTCAGCAGGGGTTTATGAAAGGCGGGTCCTGCCTGACAAACCTGATCTCCTTCTATGACAAGATGACCCGATTAGTGGACGAGAGAAAGGCTGTGGACATTGTCTACCTAGACTTTCAAAAAGCATTTGACACTGTCCCCCATAGAATTCTCATGGAAAAACTGGCGGCTCATGGCCGGGATGAGCATACGATCTGCTGGATCNTGAAGGGCCTGGAGAATAAATCTGATGAGGAGCGATTGAAGGAGCTGGGACTGTTCAGTTTGAGGAAGAGGAGGCTGAGGGGAGACCTCCTCACTCTCTACAACTACCTGAAAGGACATTGTAGAGAGGTTGGGGCTGGTCTCTTCTCACAGGTGATTAGCGATAGAACAAGAGGGAATGGCTTCAAGCTGCAGCAGGGAAGGTTTAGGCTGGACATTAGGAAAAAAATTGTTCCCAGAAAGAGTGGTCAGACCCTGGAATAGGCTGCCCAGGGAGGTGGTGGAGTCACCATCCCTGAATGTGTTTAAGACTCATTTAGATGTGGTGTTGCGGGATGTGGTGTAGGGTGGAACTTTGTAGAGTGGGGTTGATGGTTGGACTCGATGATCCCAAGGGTCTTTTCCAACCTGAATGACTCTATGATTGACTCTATGGATATCAAGGCTCAGCGCAGCAGCTCAGAGGCGTTTCCACCTGTGGGTCATGCACAGTGCGGTCCTGCCTCACCCACCACAGAACGGCCATCATCGTGCTAATGGTACTTCCTTCAGGCCAGGCTCACGCTGTGTGGATCCGCCTCTCCGTGACACTCAGCAGAGCAGTGCTGGGACTCGTCTCCGCTGCAGGGCAGCATCCCTCCTGTCTGCGATGCAGCGGGCGGCCTTCCCCCACCACCGCCAACCTGTCCATTCACACAGTCAGCTGCTCGCGGAGCTGAGCAAACGCTCAGGCTGGCGCGTTCCTGATAAGGCTTTGTTTTATTCTGCAAAACAGTGTCACGCTTCTCATCTGACACGAATCCTCAGTGTTAATCCAGTAGTTCTCCAAAACGGTAATTTAACCCTGGACACGTTGGTGCGAACTTGGGTAATTATATCCAGAGCTGCCTCCAGCTCTGTGAGGTCTGTAGGTGTTACAGGTGCTCTGTCTCAGCAAGGTTAGTGGGATTAGATACATCATCCTCCCATGAGATGGTAGCTCAGTCCTGGAATATAAATCAGCCTCTTCCCTCGGCTGGTATGTCACCTTTTTCACATGACCCCCCCAGAGCACGGTGCAATGCTTTGCACCACATTTCCCCTGTGACTAAGCAGAGCGTTAGCAATTGCGGCCCGTCGGTGGGGTCTTCCAGTTCATGGCCAAATGATCATTGAGTGCAGTCTCCAGATCATGACCGTGTGTCACACCAAGCCTGAGCAGCACCACCAGCAGAGCCTGGAAATGGCGGAGCTCACAGTGACTCCCCCCACTACCCTCCTACCTCTCAGCAAAACTGAAGAAGGAAAGAACAGGGTTCACGCTTCCCCACAGAGCCAGGTCAGGTAACGAAAGGGCCACCACTAGCTGACCAAGCAGAAGGAAAGTGCCAGCTCTGAGGACAGTCCAGGGAGATGCTGCTCTCCCCGAAGGCTTGCTGGGCTCAAGGAGCCCTTCTGAAGGGCAGACCTTACAGTGGGGACCGTTATGGCACTTCACAGGTGATTAACGAGCCTAATGCTTGCCCCACTTCTCCACATGGTGGGAACAACCTAGATGGCCAGTGCTGTTTGTTCCCACCAGTCCCCCCATGCCTAAGCCTACACACACCGTGGGCAAGTACCTAAACTGGGCATAGAGAAGGTGACCAGCCTCACACCGTGGTCCTTGGGGTGAGCGTAAGGGGCAGTGACATCTGCAGTAGCGTTGCCCCACTTGGCCACCCAGCTCAGGGCCACGGGCAAGGGGAGCAGTGTGGGGCCACCCTGGCTCTGCCTGCAGACCCAAAGTCACCCAGGCACTGGCTCCTGGCAGGGGCAGAGGGGGACATGCCCAGGCTGGAGGAAAGGAAGAGATGACCGTGGTGCCACAGTCAACGTTTGCAGACCGATCCCAGGACCCTTCTCAAATCCTGACGCATCCCGTAGCCACCGTCTGGTGGCAGACCCTACTGCTAGAGAGAAAACCCGCTCATCCCCCAGGCTACGGGAATTTCCCAGGGTCGAGGACAAAAGGACGGATGAGGACCCCGAACATCAGCATTGTGCAGAGGGCTGGGGCAAATTTCAGGTTTGATCTCTGCATGTCTAATGGGAAGAGATGCCTCCCCGCACAGGCTGTTTCACTGCAGCGGGGACAAACTCAAATGCACGCGGAGGGAGGCACACAGATGCCAGCATAATTAGCCACAAAATAGACTTTTCAGTATCACAAAACGACAAAGAAAAATAAAAAAGGCCTGCGTGCTGATAATTCCTCAGCGCGCCTTGGTGACAAGGAACTGGGACAGACCTGAGCTTCCACTGAGCCAGAGGAAAATGTATTTTTAAAAAGCAGATTATCTGGTTAAACAGAGGGCAGGGGGCTGAGCCGAGAGATAATGGGGGTGTCTGTGACAGCTTTATTAGGAAGTGCCTAATGTCGGAGAGATTTCACGGCGGATCTCAGAGCGGCGGGCTGCGGTCTCCGCCGCAGAGCCTCGGTGGCACTGTCAGAGGGGTTAGACACCAACTGACCCCAGCTTTTTGCTGCAGGAGACAATGAAAGCGGCAGGGATGCCTTGCAGGGGGTCACCAGCCCGCGCAAACTCCTGGGGTACCACCTGAGGGGTGGGATGGGCGAGCGCTGTATTCGTTAGCCGTCATTAGCAGTGGGATTTGCTCTCCTAACCTGAGAAGAGGGGCATGCTCGGAAACATGGGGCAGTGCTACCTGTACCGGCCTTGGCCCCGATAGCTCCTGGGCTCAGCAGGCACAGGGTATCGCCCTGCCTTTGCCTTGCAGCTGCCTTCCAGGATGCTCTCACCTGCACAGTTCCCCTTGTCTTTTTTTCACAGTTTCCTCACCTCTCCTGTCTCGTTCCTTGCTGTGTCATCTTCCCATACGGTACAAAGACTCCTGCAAAGCTGGTAGGGCATCCGTGCAGCCGAGGATGGTCCTCATCCCTCCCCAGCGCCTTCTGCATCCAGGTCGCACGGAGAGATGCCACCTCCATCCCTCGGGGTCCTGTTGCCTGCTCTGGCAGCACGGCACATCCCACACGAGCACCCGCTGGCACTGACCCCTGCAGTGCTCTAGGATGGGTGTGTGTGCGTGGGGCACGTACTTGTCTTCTCTGGGCTCTTCTGCCAGAGCAGGAGCACAGCCTGGCATCAGTGTGGGGTGGAGCACTAGCAGGATGCTCACCACTAAGAAACCTGAACTGGGAGCATCCCATTCCCAGGGACCAGCTAGCAATATAGGCTACCAGAGAGCACGCGTGAACCGAGGCTTTGCCAGCGTGACTCCTGGCCTAGGTCTCTGGGAGCAGCTGTAATCGGGAACAGGGGGCACTTGAACCAGTCTCTAATCCCAGATTTTACATGAGCTGAACAGGTTCTGATCAGCTTGCCTGGGGTTTACGGTGGGATTGACAGCCTCTCCCATGCCCCGGCCAACCAGAGCAGCCCCGAGTGGCTCCCGT
Source organism: Rynchops niger (assembly GCA_013400035.1). Taxonomy (NCBI): domain Eukaryota; kingdom Metazoa; phylum Chordata; class Aves; order Charadriiformes; family Laridae; genus Rynchops; species Rynchops niger. Next base: position 83,711 of record VXBH01002007.1, on the reverse strand, counting down.
CATCTGGGCCAGGGCTTCCCTGTGAGAGGAGGGCAAGCTCGGATGCCGGAACCAGCGCTTAAACGCGCCCCTCCATGGCTCTGTCCATGGGCATCAGACGGAGGATGCAAATCCGGGTCTCCGGGAACAAAAGACTGCGGCGCCTCTGCCCCCAGAGCTGCCAGCTCAGCGTGAGAGGACTCCCCAAGGCGCAGGAGAGCCAGCGATGAAGCTGTCTCTGACAAGGGAAACTAAAGATGTAAGAGGGAGCATGAAATCACGGGTGACAACCATAACAGGGGCAGCTCCAGACATGAGAGGGGGAGCAGGAGCTGTGCTGCATCCCCCCGGGAGGCTCTGCTGCCTTTGTAGAGAGCGGTGCCAGCGGTGGAGGACCAACGGGTGAGATGGAGACAGTCCCCACATCGGCCCCACTGCCTGCTGGTGCCCCGTCCCCTGTCTTTCACCAGCACCGGGACTGGGTGACACGTCCCAGTCCTGGCCACGCTGCAGTTTGCCAACTCCAGCCGCTGGAGCCACCCGCCTGTTGCTGCGACCCCCCACAGAAATGCGTTAAACCACAAAGGGCATCGCAGCGCCCGGGTGCAGGTTTGCAGGGGGGCAGTTGTTGACAGATGAGCCCAAAACCTGCCTGCCACTTTCCCCTGCTGCAAGAGCTCATCTCCCCCGGGCTGCCGGCCTGGGCAGCCGATTCCGACAGAAAAAAGCTTCCTAATTTCCTCGTGAAAGCATTTTCTGTGTCATTATCAGTTTAACCCGGATTGCCTGAGCCATTACACCGTTTTGTCAGCACCCTCGGCGCTGCCTGTGCCGGCGGGGACGCTGCCCGGCCGCCCCCCATCGCCTCCTCCCACCCCCCAGCGCCACATTTCCCCTTTGTGCGCCTCTGCACAAGGGCGCCAGAATTTACCCACCCTCTCTTTCAACTTTTCCCCTCTCTCCTTTCCCCCCCTCTGTATCAAATCAGTGAAAAGAGGGAAGAGAAGAGGCTCCAATGACAGATGGAGCTGGCGCTATCATCTCTCTTAACTGTCACCGAGAAAATCACACGGCAGCCACTGAAATTCAAATTAGAGTTTTGCTGAAGCTGCTAAAACTCATCAAAAGATATCTTTGAAGTCCACTGGCAGGCTGGTCATTTCTTTTAAATTAGTCCCTGTTGAAAATGAAATTGCAGGGAGTTGGTGTATTAGCATATTGGAGTGCGAGAGACAGCACAATACTGCCTTTCCAGGGAGCAGAGACAGTTTGCTCCTGCACAAAGACCGCGCTCAAACCAGGCTCTTATTGCATTAGGGTAAATGAACAAGTCATTTCAAAGTTCCCCATTAAGGGGGACGGGCTGGCACTCAGAGAGGAGGCGGCAAAGACAGGTCAGTGCTGTCCCTGCGTTCGTGCCCTCGGAGCCAACCTCCCGGCCGCAGCGTCGCCAGCCCGTGCAAGAGCCAGCTTGGTGACGAGGGTAGAGGGGCCCTCTCCCATCCCGATCCAGGGAGCGGCGTTCCCAGCGTTGATGCGATGTGCGGGACGCGCGGCTCATCACAGCCCTCTGGGGAGGATGCCGAGCCAGGATCGATCCCACCAAAGCACGTTCTGTCCCCTGAACACCGGCTTTTTCCACCCTGTGCTTTCTTCCAGCACCTTCCAGATAGACCGGAGTCAGCATCCCAGTCTGAGGTAGCTGAGCCTCAAGGAAGAGCCCTAGAGACCCCTAGACCGTCCCTGGGTAGCTGCAGTGGGAGCCCAGGACAGACCACCTCTGACCTGAACTGGCCTGAAAATGAGGGTCACTCCCAGTGCCGGGTCCTCCTAATCCGAACCCCACGTGCCTTGCATCTCAAAGGTGCCTGTCGGAGCTGAGCGCAGGCATTCATGGCCTCCAAGTTCCGCATGAGCCAAAGAGCATTGGTGGGACCAAGAGAAATGCACCAAGACACTGGAAACCAGTGACTGGCCACAGTGGGGTGGTGGCCAGTGACCCTAAGAACAGCTGTGGCATCTCCCATCAGTAAATATTTCTTAACATGGACAATATTAGGTTGACATCCAGCTCCAGTTCAGTCCAACCCAGGCATCTGCCCAGAAATATCGGCCTTTAGGATGAGTACCAACCCTCTTCTCCCAGGCTTTGCACCACACCGTCCTCCCCCCTCCCGAGGGGCCGAGCAGAGCGTTGCTGCCTACGCGGGAGGCAGAGGGCTCTTCACCCAGCTCTGCCAGCCCAGGGCATCCAGTTTCCTCTGCCTGCCTTGAATCTCTAAGCAGAGGTTTCCCCGTCAGCCTGAAACCTCGAGCTGTCAGCTGCTTTCGGATAGAGTTGTTTCTTTCATTACGGAGCTGATGTGATGGGATTTTGAGTGGCACTAGTTACACTCCTGTGTCTTTACACATAATGTCTTCGAGCCAAGAGCTATCGGCTGCAGATTTCACGTGGCTCTGAGAGGGGCTGGGAGCGGGTCAGAGGTGGGAAGCGTGGCCAGTTCCCCCCTGAACAGCCGGAGAAGATGGAGCAGAACTTGCCCCAGAGCACGTAACCTGTGACATTTTCCTGGGATAATGCAAATCTCATCAACACAGACGGGGAGATGAGCTCCCGCCATCACAAGCACTTGCTGAGCAGAGGCTTTCGCTGCAGGTTTTCTTAGAAAGGTCACTACAGTCCAGGGCTGAATGTCTCTTCCAAATTGTTAGCTGTTTACTGTGGGTTTGCCCTGGATTCCTGACAAAGGGGCACAAGGAAGCTCACACCCAGTCAAACAACTGCACCATCAGGGTTCAGAGTGAGGGGTTTTTTTCTCCACCGTCTTGGTTAATTCTTGGTGTTTGGCTGCACTTCCCAGCCTTGGTCGGGTCCAACACCAAAGTGTCTGGATGGGATGGGTGACACTGGGGGTCATGCAGACTGTGCTGCATATAGCCCACCACCCCACTTTCCCAGGCAAGAGCAGCACGCAGGGAAGCCGGTGCAAGAGTTATGGGCATGTGTTTCTGCCGTGCAACTTAAAATCCACTGGCCGGGAGGAAGGCTTGAAGCAGCGATAGCAGTTTGCCGGAGGTCATCAACCTCCTACTCGGAAGGAGAAGCAGTGCCCAGGGATCACTGGGCACATCTCACCACTGTTTCTGTTGGCAAGAGGGTGGCCAGCTGGTCTGCAACCGGTGTTTATACACCCTGGTCACCTTGGGCAAGGCTTCTGATCCTAATTTTCAGTGTCTCACCTCATCCCCTTGCATTCCCCCCAGAACCCTGTCACTTTGACTGCCAGCAGCCTGGATGGGAAAGTAGTAGGACGGCCAGAAAGCCGTGCCAGAAACAAATTTCTTGCAGCTCTGGGCTGTTAATCACCCTCTCCTTAAGACGATGCCAGAGTCTGAGATGCTGTAGGCTCCAATTCCTTTGCTTTTCCCGTGGCAGCTCACCATCCCTCTGCAGGCACCAGCAGTGCCAGCAGGTGTGCGCCTGGGGCAAGGGCAGCACCGTCCTATCCCCAATGGGATACTCCTCTGCTCACCCTGAGTGCCAAAACCACCGGGCACCAATACCAAGAGCTGCCATGCTCCTTCTTACTGCCGTTGAAACGCTGGGCTCCTGAGACACCAGCTGCAACAGGAGAGGAGGAGGCAGCGCAGGGGCCTCTGTTCCCGTATCAAACATTCGGAGGATTGCCCCTTTCATCTGCTTCGTGCAAGGAGAGGAGCAGCTGGTGCCCCTTCTGATCCATCCCTACCCTGCCGCCTCCTGTCTTGGCAAATGTGCCCTGCCCGGCCATCCAGCCGGGGCACTAATTGGAGAGTGGAGAGGATGGCAGGGAAGGGGAGAGCCTGGACTCGGCAAGGCACAGTCACCGCCATTAATTTAGGGAGAAAAGTTTTAAACGTCATCATTTTCTGCCTCAATGACCGAAGAGGCAGCTTGTCCTTGCATTGCAAGCCCAAGTCTCCCCAGGTTTCCAGCTCAGCCCTTGCCAGTGGGGATGGCAAGAACGGACAGGCTCCCACCAGCCGGGGTGTCAGCTCACCACATATCCCCTTTCACGGAGCCCAGAGAGCCTCCCGTGTCATGGGAGTCTCTTTTCAGGACATTTGGCAAGCTCGTAAGAAAGATGGAATCATTCCCCTGAGGGTCACATGGGGTCAAGAAGCGGCTTGGAGGAGGGAGGAGGGACTGCGCGTCCCAGGCACGGACACATGTCAGTCCAGGGACCAATACGATGGCAACAACATCCCACTGATCAGGAAGTGATCTTGAGACTTCTCCATTTAAACACGCTTGTTCTTACCAGAGAAGACCCCCTTGATAAGCTCAAAATGCAGGAAATGGATATAAAAACCTCAGTGGGAGACTGCATGAATGGGAAGGGGATTTTATTTAATGTCATTTCCAAGATGACCTCATCCACTCATCCCCAGCACAACACGAGTGCCCAAGCGGTCTGGCCAGGATGACTTTTTCATGGCAGCAGGGACACAGGACATCAGTCAATGATCTTATCTCCAGCACTGGTGATAACAAACTGGCTTTAACACCCTTTGGGAGGCAACGGTAATTACAGGGTGATGTCTCCCCTCAGGACCTAGCTTACTTCAGCCCTCGCAGATCATGCTCCACGTTGCTGCCCATTTCTTCCTTAGTGTTTCTTCGTGTCCTCATTCTGCGTGTCTATGGCCTTCCTTCTCGGGCTCTTTCCCAGAACTAGCTCAACTAACCTCCTCTGCTGCGGGCTCTTCCCCAGGGCAGGGCAGAAAGGCTGGTTTTGCAGGACGTGTATGGAGGGAGAAGCCCAGGTCATGAGGAGATGTCTGCACCCTGTGGGGAAGGGAGAACCGCTCCGAATTTCTGCAGGCTGGTGAGGATTTACTATCTGCTGCTCCAAGGGAGCCTTGAAACCAACACACACTACCTGTAGAGAGCATGCCTTCAATATCATGCTCAAAAGCTTTATCATCCATTTAGGTTTGGCATCGGCCTTGGTGTCCGGTGGTGAATAACCCAGGGTCCACTGGGGCAGCTTGAGAGGCAGAAACTGGGTGACTGCACCATGAATGCAGATATGTAACTAGGAAACAAAGATCTCTTTAGTGCTACCCAAGAAAGGAGGCATGTTCTCCAGAAGGATTAATGGCCCAAGTAGCTCAGTCTGTGCTGGGCAGAGGGAATCACGTGCTCGCCTCTCTCTTCTGGGGGTCTGGCATTTTCTCTGCGTAGGGACAGTTGGGTCTGGCCTGATGGATGGCCTTGCAGCAAGCTCCCAGGGCTACGTGCCGCTTTGGGCTGGATCCCTGCAATGAAGTCTGACAGCACCGCTCAGACCCGCTCTCCTGCTCTGCATTATGTTAATGAGGGGGCAGATGAAAAAGAAAACTACATATATCTTATTTTCCCATTCAAGAGATAAATAAACAAGCCACCAACTCGAGCGAGCAGAGTTTGGGAAGGCTGGTGCGGAGCCTGATGCCATATAGATAGGCTGATGCAGCACATCACAGCTCTTCTCGCATCTGCTGGGTCATTGTGTTCCTTCCAGAAGCAGAAATAACATCTGCAAACAGCACGGCCCCAGCAAACGCGCCCCAGACCCCACAAGCGCATGAAGGACTGTGAATGAGTTTTTCATCTCCAACCAGGAGAAGAGGAATCACCATCTACCTGTCAAAGCACAGACCATCTCTGAACGAAGAGGTCCTGAGCTTCTCCAATCTGACAGCATCCAAAGGGGTCACTGTAGAAATTCGGAGACTCCTGAATCCCATTGTTTCCAAAGAGGCATTTTTGCCCAAGCCAGCCATTTCACACTAATGGCTTTGTGATTGGCAAATCAACACTTTCTATGGAAAAAAAATAATCACTGTCCAGCCCCAGTGATCTTCCTGCATCCTTGATCTCACTGAAGACACTGAAGCCTATCAAATCCAGCAGGCACAAAGAATGAGCTGGAAGGGTCCATACTTCTACCATGTGCCCATGGTGAGCTCACCAGATGTGCTCACCAAACACTTCCTCATCTCCTGAATCCGTGGACACAACACCATCTCGGTCTTCTCCTTCCCCCTTCTGCGCTGCTGAGGGTTACCTCAGCCATCCTCGCGGTCTGGGTCTCTGGAGCAGGAGTTGCCAAGTGCGACCACGAGCCCTAGCCCTGGCCCTGCTGCACCTGGGAGATGGAGACCTTGGTGGCCCTTGACGCAGCCAACACGCGAGCAGACTGCTAATGCCGGAGGCTGTTCACATGAATACACCCCTCAAGCGGCGACAGGGACAATCAATACGGCGGCTGCTCTTTAGCAGTCCCTGGCAGGGAGCGGCAGCCCTCCCGGCGCTATCTGCCAGGCAGGCAGGCAGCCGCTCGTCTGCGGGATGGATTAGGGGACAGACTGACAACTGGTGGCTCTTCCCCCGCCGCTGCCACCCACCAACCCGCATCGCAGCTGCGCTGCAGGGCTGCAGCGGGGCAGCCTGGAAACAGGTGGGGATGAGGCGCGGGGACCAGGTCACGCACGCCGGGCATGCAGCTTCACACCCACACGCGTGAGGCTTGGGGACGTGCTGGGCTTTTACAGGTATTTTTGCCCAAGCCAGCCATTTCGTACTAATGGCTTTGTGATTGGCAAATCAGCACTTTCTATGGAAAAAAGATAATCACTGACCAGCCCCAGTGATCCGTGGGGAGCCGTGCTGGGCCAGCGGAGCAGCCCTGGACACGTGGCAGAGGGCTCACGACCAGCCACCAGCATCCATCCGCGCACACCGTGTGCAATCCCACTGCCAGCAGGAGGGAGATGAACACCAGGAAGCGGGCATCATGGCCGGGAGCAAGAAAAGGTTTTAGCTCAGCAGCCTGGGTTTAAGTTGGCACAACCTGCCTTGCTGCCAGGCCCAAAACAATGAACTCCTTAGAACAAACTAAAGCTGCAGAGATGCAGACAGCTGGGCCAGGCATTGTTCCCAGGAAGTCCCATGTCCGCCCCGCTGCGCAATGGATCTGGGTAACCCCAGCACTCTGGCAGCACCCGCGTTCCTCAAAAGGCCCTTTGGGCTGGTGGCACCTCTCCACAGCACTTACTCCTTGTCTGCGTGGACCACTCCTGCCCCTGGCTGCACCAGTGCTCGGGACCCAGCCCTTCTCCACCCAAAACCCCTGCAGGCGACTGAGCTGTGCTGGTCCAGGGATGCGGCTCTTCCCTGGGGCGCGTGACCAGGGCCAGCAGCAGCATCCTCAGGGACCACGCATGGCCAAGGGAAGCCCGATCAGCCCAGCAATCCTGTTGCTGCCCTGTCCCGGGGTCTCCTGTGGGAAAGATCCTCAAAGGGACCAGGGAAGAAAGGAGAGGAAAGATCACCCGCTGCCACCACATGTCCCGCTGGAGCAAAGGGCTTGCCATGGCGTCTGCGGGGCTGGCAGCGTACCCAGACAACTGCTCGTGAAGCGGAGATGAGCCAGGGAAGGCGGCCAAGCCTGTCCCAGGAGAGCCCATCCCTGCTCAAGAGCAGAAGCACGTCGGAGCCTCTTTGTTGTCTGCTGATGGGAGGGAGCGCGACAGCCCCTTGGAGGTGCCACTGCCACTGCAGAGCTTGCCGTGACACAGTGGGACCTCATCGCCACAGCGGCGCAGGGCAAGACGACTGGTATGGCCAGGACAGTGGTGGGAGCTTGCGAGGATGCTGTTTTTCAGCGGTGCGGGGCTCCCAGGACAAAGATGGCAACACTGAGACAGAGCACCGCCAAGGTGCAGGCTCCGTCCAAGTGAAAGGCTCTTCCTCGGTGGGAGAGATGGGGACGAGATGGGAGAGAGGGTGAACCAAAGCAAAGGGACAGGCTCTGGAGACTGGGAGAAACAGCTGCAGATGCTAAAAATGTCTGAACACATCTCCCCGTCCAAGCTGAATCCCAAACCAGCGCCGATTTGTAGCACTCCTGCCGTCCCTGCCGCTGGGAGCACGCTGGGAGCAGCACGAGGTGGTGCCCAGAGCTGGCCCTGCCGAGGAGCAGCCTTCAAACTGATAAGAGACTGCAAACAATGCCCGAGAGCTCTTCAGGATCTCAGCCATTATAAAATTGTTACTATCTAGGAAAGATCCCCAGCTTTTCCATGGGCCGCAGGATGGCACAGGCCATCCCGGCGTTCGTGTAAGGGATCTGCTGCTGCAGACCTGCTTCGGTGGAGAGGTATCAGGTGAAAATACCGTGAGCTGGAACAGCTGAACTGCACCTACGTGGGAAAGTCTGAAACAGGCTCCCCCCCGGCACCCTTGAGAGGTCAGAAGAAGAAATACGTTGATTCTGGTGAAACCGCAGAAATGCAACAGAGGTCTCTTGCACAACCTGAGTCAGGAGACATCATTTCGGACACCAGGCTTCCAGGCCACCTTCTGCTAGAGAAGCAGAGGCATCTTCCAGATCCAGAGCAGCGCTTGGCTCCAGGGAAAGAGCCCCTGGGAGCCGTGTCCCGTGGTGCTGGATCTCAGCCCCTCCGGGCTGTCTGTGAAAGCAGGGAAGAGGGACAGCAATGTGTATTAAGCTTTGTGCCGGAGTAGGAAGGCCACTGGAGCGGCTGCTGGGCCACAGCTGGAGCAGAGAGCCTGCCCCCAGCAAGGCAGACCTTGCCACCAGGCAGCAGGTATCATTTGGCCCTCACCACCTGGGTACCGTGTCTGCCCCCATCATTTCAGAGGGACAAAGAGAGGAGACTGTCTCTTCCTCCTGAAAGATAAATGCCTCCAGATTGTAGCCACTCGACAGGTCCACCGAAATTCATCAGTGCTGACTTGAAATGAAAGCTGTAATAAATCTCCCCGTTGAATAGGAGATCAAAGGCAGATCATTAGAGCTCTCAGATTACCCAGTGAGAGTGCACTTCCATCAGCTGCTGTGCTGCTGGTTCCCCCGTGTCCAGAACCACCCCTTCGGCGGTGGAGTTTTGACTTTAAAGAAGAGGACAGTTTCCCTCAGAAGAGGTCTGGGCTGCGCCCCTCTCCTCTGCCCACCTCTTCCTTCACTGCTCTCAGACCACTCCGCGTGGCTTGTGGCCATGTCCCTGGCAGCCACGCTGGTACGAGCTGCTGCACAGCACAGAGGGGGACATTGCTCCCCTGCAGAAGACTGAGCAGAAGAGCTCGGTGTTGGCCCAGCCCTCAGGGGAAGCTCTTCCCCACATTACAAACCTCCTGCATCTTCTTCCCAGGGAAGGAAAATCCTCCCCAAGCTCTGAGAACTATCCCAACTCAGATGCCCTCCTCAAGCCCTGCAACACTTCAGTGGGACCAAGTGTCCATATCACCCCTGGCTCTAGAAAGACGTGCAAGGACGTTGTGCTGATTTTCCACTCTGCTCTGTGGTGAGTCTCAGTGAAGAGCTCATTGACCTGTGCCCACCAGGGATCATGAGCAAGCCCAGTCGGAGCCTCTTCAAACCCATTTGTTGGTAGCAGCCTACAATATGGCCATGGTCTTAGAGTCATAGGATGTGTTGGGTTGGAAGGGACCTCTAAAGGCCATCTAGTCAACCCCCCTGCAGTCAGCAGGGACATCTTCAACTCGATCAGGTCGCTCAGAGCCTCATCCAGCCTGGCCTTGAATGTCTTCAGGGATGGGGCCTCCACCCCCTCTCTGGGCAACCTGGGCCAGTGTCTCACCACCCTCATTGTCTTCATGGGCTGCACAGGGAAAGTTGTCCCCCTTCCCTAAATCTCTGTGGGCTAATCTTTCTGCTTTGACCATGAGATTCCAAATGCAGACAGTCCCCTGGGCTTCCTCCTTCCCTCATTTCACCCTCAGTAGCCATCTTCTCAGTGACCCTTCCAGGTTGGTATCTGCTTGTGGGTGCAAGGGAAAGTTATGTAGCAGGAGCAGAAGGTAAAGGAGGCTTCAGACTGGAAGTGGTGACATCCTATCAGCCATACAGCTGCTTGCCCACCATTCCTGGTGCCTCGGGCCTGCCGGGGATGATCTTCTCCCAGCCTAAGGCTGATCTGGTGAGACAGTTGCACCTGAGCCAGCTGGAGGGATGCTGGAAAGCAGATACATCGGGGTCAACCCTGATTCTCTAAATGGTTTTCTTTCTCTACCAGTGTAAGTTGATCATTCCCAACGCCCTGGCCTGCAGCCCGACCAATTTTCACCAGAACAGCTGGCAGACATCATCTGACGTCCCTCGCTCCGCAGAGGTGGGACCCACCACTATGGTCCATATCCGGGCGCAGCAGAACCGGTAGCAGGCTCGCGGGCTGCCTGGAGAGCCGAGGAGGAGGACAGCTGGGGGACATGCAGAAGCCACACGGAGGAGTGAGGTTTATCTCTGCGCAAAAGGTGGCACTTGACAGAGTGAATTTCATTCCTGGAGAGATATTTTTCTTTTTCCACTGAGACGAGGTTTGCTGAGCTTAGCTCTGAAATGAGGGACCATAATAAGTCCATTAGCTTCAGAGGAGTTATCCTGAGCACGCAGTTCAACCTGTGATCCCTCATTTTACGAAGGGCTAAACGCGGAGAGGATGTAATGGTGGAAGTGAGAGATCCTCTGCCATTTTACACACAGGAGGACTTGGCTGTGATGTGAAAATCGGTACCGGGGGTGAAAGCCGGGTTACGTGGGACTTGTTTCACTGTCTGAAACGTGTGAGGTCCTGGCAATCGAGTTTCTCACGTTACAGCTGCCCTTCTGTACTGCAGGATGGGGTATGGGGTGTCTTACACTAAAGGATGGCTGGAGACACATGGTACGTGTGCTGGGGGTGTCCCCTGATGTGGGGAGTCCTGCAGTTGGGTGCCCCGTGATATACCCGACAACACAAGGTGTCCTCAGATACAGGGTGCCCCCGGCGTGGGATGTCCTGAGGATGTGGGTGTTGATACAGGACACTCAGTGCCCTGAAAAGAGACACTTTGGGCTTGATTTTTCCTAGGTACCGGCCTGGCCGGCTGCTTCCCCATCCGCAGCTGGGGAGGCGGCAACAAAAAGAGTCCCAGCGTTGGGGTTCCAACAATGAAGAAACAACCCTGCAATTTGCAGCTGAGTTCACAGTTTTGGAAACCCTTCTCATGGCTTTTGAAGTGCAAACCGGCACAAGACACACAGACACACACACACCCCGCCATCGACCAGCTCACCGCCGAGAAAAGCCCACAGCTCTTTGTGTCACCTCCATCGCAGGAGGTTTCCCGGCCCCCTGAGCAAAGCCCCCACCGGACACTCGTGCAGACGAAACTGCTGAGCAAGATCAAACGGGAACCATTCCCCAGGCTCCCCCCTCCTCGCCTCCTCCAGCTGCCCGGATAATCCCCCAGTCTGAAAGGGAACCTGAACCCTGAGTGGTTTCGGGTAATGGGAAACGGAGCTGAGCCCCCAAACCCTCTTTGTGCTGGGATAATGGTCACAGTGCCTTACATCCCTGCGCTGTCCCGCTCCCCGCCGGCACCGGCCGGGAAGATGAGCTCTTGGAGCTGTCACCGCTCACAGCTTCAATCCAGCATAAACCAAACTTTTTGTTTAAGGTAGTAGTTAAAAAAAAAAATTAAAAAAAAAATAAAACAAAAAGCAGCGTATGTCTTTGATCTTGAATAAAGCTTTTATCACAGAGCCTTCAGTCCCGGTGAGCAAAGGGGATTATCTTTCTTTCGCACAAAAGTTCACCTCCTGGTGCAGGTCACGGGAGGAAGATTTCACCGGAGTGGGAGGCGTTTTCTCCGGGGCATTCACCCCAAGTCCTGCAGGCAGCCGCTCACAGGGAAAGCTTTTTATGAGCTAACCTACTGCCTCAAATCCTTTCAGATGCAAAGGGAAGGAAAAAAACTCTGCCCGCGCAAGAAAGAAGCGGGTGCAAACTCCCTGACGATCGCTGCCAGCCTCACTTAAGCAGGAGAGCCCTCAGCCCGGCATCCCGCCGGCTATCCTAACTCCTAGCAAACAGCCAGGACTCAAAGAAGTCACCCCGGGCTGCGTCCTGACCCCGAGCCCAGCCTGCCCGCCGCCAGAGCACGGGCTGGATTTAGTCTCGTGCAGGCTATGGTCCGCATGTGGCCACTGGCTTGTCCCCATGAAGCCACCCCCGTGCCAGGCAGGCTGGAGCCGCGAGGGTCAGCTCTTTCCCCGTGGACAGATTAATGCAAAAGGTGCTGGCTGCCCACGCCACGGGTATGTGCTTTCATTACCGAGGTCCTGGGCAGCCTCCCTGCCTTGACCTCCCTGCCCGTACCTCAGGCCGGCAGCGCCGTAGAATGGGATTTACCACCAGTGCCTGGCAGCTGCTGCCTGCTCCCGGCATCAGGCAAGAGGCAGCAGCACCGGGTCCTGCAGCCCAGCCGGGAGGGCACGCAGGCACGGCAGGGCTGCCCGAGGCGCAGCACCCACCTCCCCAGTCCTACCGCAGCCGGGGAGGAAGGGTGCGAGGGGGGCAGTGCCACGTTCCCCGCTCCCGGGACATTAATTGAAGTGACAAATACGCCTTGACATCAATTATGTTGCTTTCTTGTTCAGCCAAGAAGTAATTAACTTAAGTGAAGCAATTAGGTAAACTTATCAAGTGAGGTTTGCAGCAACCTAAGCAAATAGCTAATTGGGCAGTGAAGCGAGTGGGGATAAAAGGGGATGGGGACGACACCCCCAAAGGGGACCTGGGGGTCCCCAGGGGCAGGGGGTGCCGCAGCCGTCAGTCAAGGAGCAGATCCTACGAGGGGAACACCTGGAGTGACGCGTCCCTCCTCCCCTCCGTGCCCCTGAAACCGCCTGTATCCGGAGCAGGTCGCACCCCCCGCCTCACGGTCTCTCCTGCTTGTTTTGGGACGCAGGTGAGTAGAAAAGACGCAGCCCCGGGGGTCTCCTGAGAGCAGGGGTAGGAAATAAAGCCATCGAAGGGGAACCCCACCGTGTACAAGCGATTCAGACACACGGGTCTCAAAGCGTTTGCTGATAATCGCAGGTGAGGCAGAGGACGGAGACAGACGCCCGGTGATGCTGGACTCCCTGCAGGAAGAGCAAAGACACGGCCGTGTCTCACTGCCAGCCTCCTACACCACAGCAGCAAGAGAAAGGGTTGGGATGGTCTGCTGGGACGGATGGTCACAGGGCAATGTCCCATGGGGCGGTGGGACGATGGCATGGAGAGAGGTGCCGGGCTAGGAGCCCCCATGGCCCAGAAACGCTCCTGACAGACCCCTGCTCCCAGGACCTGTCACATTAGAAGAGACTTAAAACTCTGCCAAAGCTGCCTGGAGAAGAACGACAGCGGGTCACAGCAGCCACGCCACGCGCCAGCCTCCTGTCATGTGTGGAGATGGATGCTGTCCCCCCCCCCCAGGCAGCGGCTGCATCCACGCGCCCCTCTGGGTTACGGTCACTTTTCAAAGACTCTTTAAGGTTTTTTTTTTTCTCCATGGCGCATCTTGCCCATTTCCCTGTCTTTCAAGCCAATGAACTACTAAATTTTCGGATTTAATTTGCAGATTTCAGCAGAATCCATGGCACAAGCTTTTAAAAGTTTGCTAAGGTGTCGAATCAAAAGGCAATACTATAAATCATTAATGCACCCCTGTGTCGCAATGAAGCTGGAATATTTTAATCACTGAATAATGAAGTCAATACTCACAAATCTCAGCTGCCATTAAACGATCTGTGCGCCTCTGCGCACCCGGCAGGAGAGGAAATCTCACAAGCGGACTGGATTTGCTCCCTGGAGGTGCAGCCAGGAGCGCCGCGGTGGCCCTGGGACACCAGGGGCTGGTTTTTTCAGCCCTGTTTTGTGATGGACAGTGAGCCAGCGTCCTTCGCGGTACCCGCTCTTCAAGCCGTGTGACTGATAAAAGAAATAAAGTCAAGCTACCCCACTGCGTGGCTCCTAGGTAGGAATAACGGTGACCCGAGCGGATTACAGTTTGGACAAGTGAGGGGTTTTCAAAGCGGACACTACCCGGCTGCCTGCCTTGGTACCACGAGCGTTTTCTCCAGCCCCACTGAGCCCACACTGGGATTAGTCCAGCGCAGGAATGTCCTGCATCCGAGGCCAGATGCCATCCTGGAGCTGGAGAGGCCCCGGAGGCAGCAGCGTGGAGAAAATCGGAAAGGGCAGATCTGGAAGGTGGTGAACAGAAGGCTAAAGGGCAAAGTCAAACCAGCTCCGCAAACGCTGGGACGTGCCTGCAGGCAGCGAGAGACGCCGTGTCCCCAGCACAGATGGAGCATGTGGCGTGGAGCCGCAGCAACAGCACGGGGGGAGGATGGTTGGCCCTGCCAGGGGAAAGGGGGACAGGCGTCAAGCGTCACTGAGTAAGACCAGCTTCTTCAAAGAAAGGAAACCCCTGGAAGGAGAGCACCAGGCTGGCAAACAGCCACGGCCAGCACACACACTGATATCTCCGCCTGCCCCCAGTTAGGGTGCTCACCGTGATGCTCAGGTGTGTGGTCCCACTGCTTGTAGGACCTACCTTGTGGTGTCTTGGATTGTGACAAGCAGCCTGAGGCTCCAAAACTGCAATAGGGTCAGGATGGAGCTGCCATCCAGGCAGACGTCTGGGTACTCGTGGAAACTGCAAGGTCAGGTTAACATCACAGGGACATGAGAGCGGTGTGGTCCAGGGTGGAGGGGCCCAGCATTTTGGTACCCCCAAAGCTGGGTCAAAATCACATTCACAGTAAGACACAGTTGATGGGACCTGTGGGAAGTAGAAGAGATCAGAAATTGGCCCTACAAAGGTAGGAACAGTTGTAACAGTGCTGCCACAGGGCTATTGCAGTGGGCACAGAGCTGGCCCACCCGAACCACGGGAAACATCCATGGCTCTGGAATGAGCAAATCAAACTACCACGCACCAGAGTTTCTGGATACACGGCATAACCAGGAGTCAGATATTCTTCCCCCAGGAACCAGGTGAGACAAACTTTCCACCCTGAGTTGTCCAGCTCCATCCCACCTTGGCACTAGGACTACGCTGAAGCCCACATCAAAAGTCTCAGGTTTGGTCCATTTTTTCCTGGAGCGGGAAAATGGATGCAGTGCTCCTGAGATGAGGGTTTACTGCTCTATGCTGCAGCAGGGAAGCCCAGCCAAAGCCACGGACTCAATCCTTGGCAGAAAAATAAGAGAGATCTGAAAAAAAAAAAAAAAGAAAAAAGAAAAATGCAATGACAGATTCGCAGAATAGTTGAGGTTGGACAGGAGACCATCTAGTTCAACCCCGCCCCCCTCAAATCCTTGTTGTGCCTTTGTCCTCCCAACACAGCAAAGCACTTGGAGATGCCACACTGGTGTAGACGGCTCACACTGCAGTGTTTAAAGGGGACGGAAGCACCCAGAGGCAGCCAGCATCCTTCTGTGGGTGACCATCAACAGCGGTCACTTCAATATAACTTCTGCTTCACCGCGTTTGAAGCCAGGACTTCACAGGTGGAGCATCCTGGAGAACACACGCCCAGAGCCGTTCCCCTGGGCATGGAGGGCCTGGCAAACGACCTCCAAATTAATTTCAACCCGGACATCACTCATAGGCTTTGCGGCAGGGTAACAGGGTTTGGCACTCCGGCGCAGATGGCCAGAACTTTTACTTAAAAGCTGAGGAGGCCGCAGTGCTCCGAAGGGATTTCTTTCCCCACCAGGCTGCTGCAGAAGGGTCTGGGTGGGTGGCAGAAGATTTTCACCTTGGGAGCATGAGACCGGTCACCTCTGAAGAGAGGGCCCTGAGCGAGCTGGAACGGTGTGGCGAATTCCATTTACTCATTGATTTTCTTGACGGATGCTCTGGAGGAAGCTGGGTGTGTGTACTCGTGTGAGCGAGGGATATTAGAGACTCGTGCAGTGAGATTATAACCAACACCGAAGGCCGTTCTCTCCTAAACCCCTCTTTCCC